>CANSZD010003713.1:52500-656844 GCA_947648045.1 Beta corolliflora
ACGAGAGAAAATACACAATAGATTATCTAGTCTTACCAAGTTTAGTAGTCATGGCCTCAAAATAATTCCAATTGGTACAAATAATAACATTAACACGGCTAGTTCATTGCTCTATAAGAATCGGGTCATTGAATGTAACCTTAATTGCAGCGGCCTCAATAGGTGTCCTCAATGCTTCAAACAATGGGGCTTCCACGGTCCTCGGCGATCGAAGACCAGTGCGATATCGCATTGGACACACCAAGACGATTCCATTCCTTGTTGTATCTCAAACGTGGAAGACTCTGAAACACAATTTGAAACATGATCAACATCTCCTTTTCTTTTTCTTTTTTTCTGGGAGGGAGGGGGTGGAATTTTCATCTTATATAGAAAATTCAAATATACTTACTGGCAGCCCTCTATATGAGTGAGGATGCTGACATTATCCATGTCCCAAAACTTTATTTGATGATCTTTCCCAGCGGCTAGAAAATGATATTGTGTTGTGTCAAATTGCACAACACCATTTGACTTCCTCCTAAATCCAAGTGTATGTCCTTTTTATAGCCCCTTCACTCTCATTCCACTCGACCAGGAAAGATTCTCCCTCTTGACTTGTTCCACATGAAAATAATCGCAATGAAAAGGGCCAATTGTAGCTAAAACATCACATAACACCACAGATTCATATTATGTCTTTGATTTAGATAAAGAAAATCAAATTAACTTGGAAAAAGAATAGCATCATATCTTTACCTAGTACCATCAAGCATCAGACATTGTAGTACACCGGTGTCCGGGGGCATCATAGTCTACTTTAGAACCCGTATTATCATACAAATTGAACGAAGAGCAATGCAAAATTTAGTAAGAATTCAACAAAAGTGAAGAGAAATGAAGTAAAAATGGGATAGAATAGAATAAACACTAAAACTTACACTTGAATTTGGGACAAATTCATAGTGATTTGAAGCTCGAAAAATTTCGGAACGATTCGCCTAAAACATAAAGTATTAATTATCTTAAACACGACTAAATTCAAGTATATCCAAATATTTGAAGCAAATAAAAAGGCCAAAGAAAAGTTGACTACACGGATCAAATAATATAGAGTAGAATGAATCTTTAATTTACGGGAGAGAGAAAATTTAAGCTCATCTTACCTTGAAATTGAAGGCGAAGAATGAGGAAAAGCAAAAAAATCATACTACAAAACCTGAAAATTTCATACTCCTAAAGCTAAATCTACCAAATCGATACAAAATAGACGATGCCGACACCCTAATTCAACCCTAATTCGATAAAAGAAAATGATCCGTTGCATAAAAAAAATCCCAAAATGCATAACCCTAGCCTGTAAATGCAATTGAAATCCTAAGAATTAAACCTTGGATCAACAAAATCAACCCCTCAACACCCAGTTAAATCACCGACATAAACAATCAAATAAACCCCCAAAAAAGAGGCGAAATTTTCCACCAAAAATTCTAAAACGAAATTGAGATTTGGAAGTAAGTCACAAACAAAAAAAAAAAAAAAAAGTTGACAACGAAGAACTCACAAGTTGATGTCATTTTTGTCTCGATGTTGTTGTTCTTTGCTATTGTTGTTGTCTCTAATGTTGTTGTACTAAATTCATCGAATTTGAACCCGATGTTCAAGCCAAAGTGAGAAATGAAGTTGTGGAATCCATGGATAAGCCGAGAGAGACCGCAAAGATAATCGAAAAGAAGAGAGAGAAAAATGGTGAGAAACGAGAAAAAGAGGAGAGAGATGAAGAAGATTGAAAATGAAAAATGAAGATGGAGGGTGCATAGGCAAACACGGGAGGAAGGAAGGGCACGGAAGTAGTTTTGTAAAGCTCAGAGGGCAATTGCGTCAAGGCACTATTGATAAGAATAGTAACTTGAACTCCTTACTTTTTAATGGGTATTGATAAGAATAGCCCGAATTTCTGCCTCCTTAGCATTCCAAGAGAAAGTTGCCATATACACAACATCCAAGAACCACAATAATCTCTACAAATGGCAGCCGGGGAAGGTCTCCTTCGAACCATAAAAGAAAGAGCCATCAACATTTATTTTTAGTTGGGAATGAAGGGGGGATCCAAGAGGAAGAAAGAGAGAGATTGGTGTTAGGTGCTTGACCCACTTTAGGTTGGTCCCTAGAATAGAACCATTCAGTGACGGCCTAACAGGAAATTTTAAGAACAATGGAAGAGGGAATATTTTTCTTATTAAAGACCCAGGCGTTACGCCTAAGCCAAAGACCCCAAATGGTGAAAACAACAGAAACATTTGATGGCACCAAGGAATTCACGGAATTGCAAGCTTTTGTGATATTTTCTTTGAGCGAGTCGTTAAAATGGAGGGGAGTATGGGTAACAACGCTTTCATTAGACCAAATATCAGCAGCTCTATGACATTTCCTAAGAATATGAAACATGTATTAATTTCATAAATGCATTAGATAATAAAGAATAAAAGGAAAATTAGACTTGTATTGTAAACTTTGAATGCTATGGGTTGTAGTGAAGTTGATCTCTTTTCTAATTTTGTGTTATCAACGTGCATTATTATTTAGATAGCTTGAAAGGCTATGATAGTGTAGGCGAGTACGATAGAGGTTATGGTTTTTTTGAGCTGTGGTAGTTTAGGAGCTTATGGAGGAGAGTTGTCCGTTCGGGTACTCTAACAAATGTGGTTCCTATGGTGCACAATTAAGGGGTGCTTATTTCCACAAGCATTAACTTTTTTATTTTATTTTATTTTTAGAGATAATTGGATGGACCCAACCCATACTAGGCCATTGGCGCAAGTACACCAACTCAAAGACTAGGTACAAGCTTTAACGGTCGGAAGACATCCGACATGAAGGCCCATTGCCATGACAAGAAAAATTCACCTAACTTCTTGATACGATGAAGATTAGAACCCCGGGCAAAGTCCTGGAATTCATGTTGATCTTCGTTGAGCTTACCACCTCTTCCTCCAACAAGCATTAATTATAGTAAGACAAGCATAAAGTCTTCAAGTAATATGTTTCAATTCGCAAATATATACATTAGTCAATTTTCATTGATACTTCCTTCATTCTTTTTCTATTGCAACAATTGGATTTCTACACTATTCACCACCACACTTTCACTATCTATTGTAATTTTTATGTAAGGAAAAACATAATCATTGTGGGTCTTGTTACATTCGACTCAATATATACTATCAAAATATCAATTTTTTATATTTTTTCTAAAAAGTAATTAAAGATATTAATAGTTAAAGTTAAGCGACATCCGACGTCAAGGCCCACTCGAATTCATGTTGGTACTTCATTGAGTTACCACATCTTCCGCCAACAAGCATTAATCATAGTAAGACAAGCATAAAGTCTTCAGCAATATGTTTCAATTCGCAAATATATACATTAGTCAATTTTCATTGATACTTCATTCTTTTTCAAAATTGGATTTCTACACTATTCACCCACCACACTTTCACTATCTATTTTACTTTTTATGTAAGGAAAAAAATAATCATTGTGGGTCTTGTTACATTTGACTCAAAATATACTCTCAAAATATCATTTTTTTTATATTTTTTCTAAAAAGTAATTAAAGATATTAATAGTTAAAGTTAAACGTTCTAGCGTGAAAACTCAATTGTTCTGATAAATAAAAAAAAGGGAGAAAGTATATTTTTTTCTAAAATATTTAAATCATTAAATGACTAATTAACTTTTACTATCTTGGGGGAGCGCGATAGCAGCCAATAACTTAATAAGATATATAAAAAAATGGGGATAAAAAATAGTATGGACATAAAGGTAATTTATTCTTGATTTTTCATTAAAAAAAAAAAAAAAAAAAAATTTAAACAATTACGCTTAACAACAGCGAACTACGAACCTTCCTTGTATTTTTTTTGGTTTTTGGTTCTATTCCTGATTTCTAATTTCACTATTGCAGAAATGCAGAATATTTGATTTCAAATTACAAATCCAAAGAATCTGTAGTCTGTACAAAAGGTACTAGTAAAAATTTGCGCATAGCTGACCTTGTCAATGCCTGGCCCATTTGAGAATAGGTCCAGTCCAGTTCCTGTTGCAAAGTGAATAATAAAAAAAAAAAAAAAACCCTAAGGCCTAACTCCTAATCGGAAGAAATATGGCGAAATCAGGGAAGAGGAAGAATTCAAGAGCACCGGAATCACAAGTAGAAGCAAAAGCGGTGGCTCCTGTAAGTTCCTTATTATTTTGTTACAAGAATAGATAAATGCATACTTAGGGATACAGATAGACTTTTACTTTGTAATTTTTCTATTTTTCTAGAACAAGTTTAGAAGAAGATTCCATCAAAGAACACAGATTTTCATCATTATTGGGCTCAGATTCTTATAACTACTTTATTCATTGTAAGAGAACAAAATACAGAGAGAATCCTTACAAGTGAGGATTAGAAAATATTTAAACTACCTTTATCAGAGTTAGTTAGCTGGGAAATTATCAGGTGAAACGCAGCTTGTCCGGGCTATGGGATGTGGTGACATCATCTTTTGAATGGGATGCTGCTGTAGTAGTAATCTCATCATACTTTTACTTTTGTATGTAGCACTACCAGAGTACCAGTTGCTTCTCTCATATTCAGTACTCGTTGAGATTAGATTGATTCTCTTAAATTTTCATTTAAACTAAGCGGATTGTTGATACTTGATAGACAGACATTTACCAGCAAATATGTAATATGTTGCGATGAGTTGAGCTTAATTAATCAAATCAAATGCTATGTCCATGCTGCTTGACACCACTTACTGCATATATATATATATATATGTATATATGTATATATATATGTATATATGTGTATATATATGTATATATGTATATATATATATATGTATATATGTGTATATATATATATATATATATATATATATATATATGCTTATATATGCTTGCTAATTCATAAATAAGATAGATATTATCAAATCCAATTATTCAAATGTATGTATGTATGTATGTATGTATGTTTGTTTGTATGTATGTTTGAAGACAATAAATACTGTTATATAGATGGACCAATTGTATGTGGCAAGGGCAATTTACAACCACCATATTGGCATATCAAACCCATGTAAACATTATTCTATTACTGATGGATGAATTTACTAAATTTCAAGGTTCTGAGAGCAGGAGAAAATCTAACACTTGCTGCTTGCATCAAGAGGAAGAGGCCTAGGACACAAGACAAGTATTCAGCATTTAATTTGTCTATTCCTAGAGAAATCATTTTCAACATATTATTATTTCTTCCTGCTTCACTTCTTCAAGACATTATCAGGTTTGTTTGCAAGGAGTGGAATGCTATAATCACTGACCCGCTCTTCGTCAGAGCACACCTTCTTCACTCCTTGTCGTCTCCTACTACCTGTTTCCTTGTTCAAGACGAAGACCTGCGTGATGCTAAGCTAAAGCGGGCCTTTTATCTTCACACTTATGATGCTACTCGATACACTTCGAGTAAACTTAAGCTTCCAATTCAAGCCACAATTTTCGGTTCTTGTCATGGTCTAGTTTTGCTTCATCATGCCACCACTCAAAGAGAATTGCTTGTAGTTAATCTCGTAACAAAAACCACCATCAGTCTCCCTCCCCTTACCCTGGCAGGGGTACGCATTCTTTGTAGACCTTATACTGCTTTAGCATTTGCGCCTTCTTCTGGCCAATACAAAGTGGTATATGTTTCTTTCGTCTCCAATGATAAACGAGCATCATATGTTCATCCTGATGAGATTGGATTACTTTTGGCCGAATTTGAAGTTAAGGTTATGGTATGTACTATAGCTGTTGACAAAACTTGGAGAGCCATTGACTGTAAAGGCATTACTATGAGTAATGATGCAAAGGATACACTATTGAATCAACCGCTCTCTAGTGCAGGGGGGTATATCTACTGGCTATATAAACGTTACAGTAATTTTTTGGCCTTGGATATAGATGCTGAAAACATGTATCAATTCGCCAGGCCAAAAGATTACGTGATGAACTCCTTTTCGGCTAACAGTGTAAAGGTGGACACAGGTGTGGGTATGGTGCATAGGCAATCCCCTGTCAAGTGTTGGAAGGTCTGGGAAATGATAGAACCGAAAACTGGCACTTGGGGTAGAGCTATGGATTTCGATGCAGCTTGTATGTATTCGAAGCTTAACAGTCATTTCGATCCTTTTACTACTGGACGCAGTCTACCTCTTCTTTTTAGTTTGACAACAGGGGAGGTTTGGTTATTATGTCCCGTGAACAAAAAACGTGTTTTGGTTTGTTACAATTGGAAGACAGGGAAGATTTGGTCAGCTCCAAATAAATGGCCAGAATGTCTTGCCATCCCACATCTCCACGTAAACAGCTTGCTATCACTGAAGAATCTCTAGCTGTGGAACATGGATCACTTAAAACTAATGAAGCGCAAGTGCTGTGTAGTTGGATGCATGCATGTGGGAGTGGAGACTCAATAATTATTAACATTGCTGTTTAAGTTATTTTTATTCCTGTTCCCCCAATTTGTTGTCCAGATCAGCAGAAATGTTGTATAATTTGATGTATGTAGGAATGTAGACTCGATTGACATCATCATTTAAGTTATTTTGCTTCTCTTCCCCCATTTGCTGTCATGGATCACTTTGAACTCAATAATTCAGTGCATGTGGGAATGGAGGCCAAAATGGAAGCACGAGTAGATAGGGTGACACAGGACATTTGCACACAGGTATAGGTGTGCTGGTATATAGTATGCATGTGATTTAATTTCGTGGCCGGTGCTGGCAAGAATGAATTCTTATATGTCTTCTGCCACTCTGTACAATCCTGGAGAATATGTTTCAAGGAATCAGTGGGCGGTTCCAATGTCCAGTTGCTGTAAAAAGACGACTGCAATGCCGGTGCCTAAAGGCCATTTTGCTGTCTATGTTGGAAAGGAGGAGAACAAGCGGTTTGTGGTCCCAGTTTCATATTTGAAGCATCCTCTTTCAAGGACTACTAAGGGAAGCTGAAGAAGAGTTTGGTTATGAGTCTTATGACCATGGGATGGGGAGGCTGACAGTACCTTGTACTGAATATTACTTCATTAATCTCATCTCTCAGTTAGATGGACTTATGAGTCATGCTCATAGGCGTTAGACAAGAATCTGTTGATTGTTGATTTGTCTAATTTTCATTTTCATTTTCATTTTCATTTTCAACTAGAGCTGTTTATCGTGAAGAATTACCTTTTCCCAAATTTGGATAATCATGTATTTAGTTAGCTGACATTTTAGGGTGTAAAAGATTGGTTTCTAGTGTGAAAGAAAACTACGCCTTTCTACTTCTACTGTGAGGTGATATAAATTCAAATGTTGACTTCAATGTATGTTATTCACAAAAGAGGATCTCCATTGTGCAGAGTGTTGAGAGGTGAGTCCACCATTCGTCTCCTTTTACAATAAACTGCGGAGGACACAAATAGTCAATCGGGATGAGAGGGGAGGACTCAACATCACAAACCTCGAAGCAAGTCAAAAGTATTTTGATGATGTAAAAAAAAAATCACATCCCGTCTCGTATGTAGGAAATTTCTTGCTTGTTGTATGTACTAGATCATGATTGAAGCACAAATTGAGCCATAATCGTCATCTTTGTCTCAACAAACACCTCTTAAGAGTTTGACTCACATCCCTGTTTTCATGTTAGCCAAAATTTGAAGGATGACATCAAAATATATGCTAGGAAGACCCTTTATCTTCGGCAAACTGAGTGAAATTGGAAGGTGTAGCCTAACTTCCAAAGGAAGCCTATGTTAGCCTTGAGAGATTGGTCAACCAACAGAACGTGGATCATTGGAACTTACATTTAATGATAGAGATAGCATCCTGGATAACCCTGATCAGGAGGCTCAGGTTCAGGTACATTAGTCACCATATTACACTCTTAAGTCAGCTAAAAAGTACTTAATGCAATCAGGGGGAGGGGACGATAAATATTCCAAAACATTACAACTTGCTGTCCTCCCTTTTGCACAACGTGCTACAGCATCAGCAAGCTTGTTAGAACTCCTTCCTTCCATCATGTCGAAGCTCAAGCCCTGAAAGATCTTGGAGCAACACCCTACATTCGTGTATGATATCATGTACGTTATTGTTGACATTGCTAGTGTTCATAATCTCACCAATTGCATTACTGCAATCTGTAGCAATAATGCACCGGACACCAGTGCCTTTCCGTAGCCCATTTAAGAGCCACTAGTTGTTGTTCAAGAAAGCGACAATTAGTATGAATAGTTTTATGGCAATATAAGGTAAAATAATTTAAGGCATTTTAAAGTATCTAAACGAATAGGTTAGATAATAAGGCAATCGGATTTTAAATTGATAAAAGGTCCCACTCGGTGTTAATTTAGCCAAAGAATTAACGGTACGATTGACGGACCGCAAAAGTTATGGGTCAACGGCACGGGCACGGCTATTATCTTTGAGTAAGTGGCTAACCAAAAATCCCAGCTTTTTTGTCATCTATTTGATTATTGTGAAAAGTTGTCAACAATTATATGAATTCTAAGAGCGGTATAATCTAATTAGGAGTAACGTAAAGGTGGCAAATTCTTCATAATGTATTTTTTGTTTTGTGGCTGTAAGAATGAATGTAATGATTTCTTGCAAGGTATAATTCTAATGTAATCATTAAGAGGAAATTGTGCATAGTAACTTTTCCTAAAACAAAGGGTACTATGTAATTTTTAAAAATCGTTAATTTTTAATAGGAATAGGAAATTGCTCATAGTAACATTTTTTTTTAAAAAGTATTAAGGGGAAATTATGAATTCATTTTTTTCGGTGTATAATATCTATCATGGCTTGTCAGTGGAATATTAAAAGTGGTATAAAGAGTTTAAAAGGGTGGGCCAAACTGAAGACAATAAATTGGCAAAGCCCAAAGAGAAATGAATTTGGCTGACTTGCAGCAAAACAAAACACATCGTTTGGTTTACTTATGGTTGGCAGCTGGCACTATATTGGCGCCACAAGACATTTTTGATGAAACAATATATATATATCGACAACAATATTGTTAAACAGAAATTCCTGCTATTCTATTCATGTCAAAAAAAATTGCAACATTTGATTCATATCTAAAATAATTTCTTTCAAAGCATCTATTTCTTCCAATGCCCTAAAAATAATGTTTCTAAATCAAATAATATCCATTAAAAATAAAATTCTAAAAAATCTAATAATATGTACAATTTAAACTTCACCGTCAACACCAAGTTTGTGGCTGTGACACCATCCCGCAACTTTCTAATCACCTTGAATCCAACAACACCAGGCAAAACCATGTTCATGGGCTGTCCAAATAAACCATTACCCAGCATTGATGTCTGCAAAAACAAAATGTCCTTATAAAAATTTGGAAAAAAAGGTAAAAAGGAGTGCACTAACACATACTTTTTCCCTCAGTAATCTTTACATCTTGGGTTTGCACAGAGATCATAAGAAGTTGTTGTTAAAGTGGATAGATAAAAAAAAAAAAATAAGATTAAGTAAATGGAGTGAGAGAAGATTAAAGAGAGATGAACATTACTGTGTTATAACCTAAAATAGATGATGTTGAATTTATTGAAGACATAAACTATCATTTAGAATAAGATTTTTGGTAAAGCAAGCAAACTTACCAATGAAACACTTAACTCTTGTTCACATTTCCTTCATAAAAGCTAGAAAAAAAATAACCTAAGAATATCAAGAACAAAAGAATTGTACTCAGAAACAGTGATATGTAGATAAAAGGAGGTTATAGATCATAAACCAAAACAAATCATAAAAATCATAATTTAAAAAATAGCAATCAACTCCTTGTGAATTATATATAATTCTAATCAATTCTTTTAGATTGATAAGATGAATAACCTACAGGCAGCTTTCACACGAGCCCTACCCAGGGGCCCAAGCACTTAGAAGAGGGGGTTATAAAGGAAATCCTCCTCTCAGTGTCTTTCACTTCCTAGGATCTGAACCCTTTAACTTGAAGTCGTGAGTAGAGGTGGCAATTATCAACGGGTGAGTGGATCATACACCCACCACCCCAGATAAATGGGCAGAAGACCCGCAGGGAGGCAGGTGGAGCAGATGGCGGGTCGTGTCGAAGGTGAACTTCTTTTGACTCGTTACTCGCCTCATTACCTGCTCCATCCATCCACCCATAGATGTTAGTACATTTATATCAATTATTAGTATTAATTTTCATCGTGTGAATTGACAAATTATATTTAGTCATATTGCTCTTAATCGATGGGCAAATATTTTTTAAAAGTATTAAGTCTACAAACAGTTTTTTTTTTCTCTGGTTGTGGGTGGTGGGGCGGGTTGAAATCCACCGGCACCATCTCAGACCCATTGTCAGCGCTAGTCATGAGATATAATCTACACCAAGTCAAGCCAAGTTTGGCATATAGTTTTAATTAAAGTATCTCAATCATGATCGTCTCTATATAATCATAATTTTAATATATTTACAACAATATGACATTTTTTGTTTTAAAAGGTAACGTTTCTATATATATGGTAGTTTTTCAAAAAAAGATGTCTCTAAAAAATTTGCCAATTATATATATATATAATTGACTAACAATTTGAATTACCTACCAGTAAGAACAGCTTCCAAGAACACTACTCTAGATATCACACAAATTGCAATCGAATTACAAGAATATTCTCTCTCATGATTTCAGGCATTCGCTTTAACTTAGCTTTACTTCCTTCTCTACCAAACTTGAGTAATTAAACCTAGGCATAATATAGGCCTAACTACCGAACTTGAGTTTGCCTAAGCAATGATAGGATGGTGAGTGAGGAATCTTTAGAGTAAATCTATAAAGTGGAGTAGAAGAGTCATTTTCCCTTTTTAATTTAGCATTGATTCCATTCTTTCCTAAAAATAGAGAGCGATTAGAAAGAAAAGAATGGAATCATATTTATTTAATAAGAAATAAGGTCGAACAACTCTACTCTTCTCTCCAAACTCGATTCATTCTTTTTCATTTTGATATTCTTTTTTTCCCCTCTCTTCCAACCTCTCTAACACTTCAGATCTTCTGCTCAACTCTTATCTGCTCATCTTCCCTCTTCTATACCTTTCTCCATCCTTCATACTAATTCTCCCCTTTCCTCGTATTAACGTCATTTTTTGTTCAAAAAAAAAAAAAACTCAAATGAATATAATATTCTCCTACAAGTGCTTATTCCCTCATTTTTATTAAGTGAAATGTTTGCGTTTTGTAGAAATTGTCTCAAATTTACCCTCTATCTTTCTCAAAAGAACAGCGAAAGTGTATCATATAATACAATTGATATTAGACATGCTCCTCAAACGCCCTAATTCTCTCCTTAATATCTCTCTCTATATACATACATATATATATATAGATGCTGAAAACATGTATCAATTCGCCAGGCCAAAAGATTACGTGATGAACTCCTTTTCGGCTAACAGTGTAAAGGTGGACACAGGTGTGGGTATGGTGCATAGGCAATCCCCTGTCAAGTGTTGGAAGGTCTGGGAAATGATAGAACCGAAAACTGGCACTTGGGGTAGAGCTATGGATTTCGATGCAGCTTGTATGTATTCGAAGCTTAACAGTCATTTCGATCCTTTTACTACTGGACGCAGTCTACCTCTTCTTTTTAGTTTGACAACAGGGGAGGTTTGGTTATTATGTCCCGTGAACAAAAAACGTGTTTTGGTTTGTTACAATTGGAAGACAGGGAAGATTTGGTCAGCTCCAAATAAATGGCCAGAATGTCTTGCCATCCCACATCTCCACGTAAACAGCTTGCTATCACTGAAGAATCTCTAGCTGTGGAACATGGATCACTTAAAACTAATGAAGCGCAAGTGCTGTGTAGTTGGATGCATGCATGTGGGAGTGGAGACTCAATAATTATTAACATTGCTGTTTAAGTTATTTTTATTCCTGTTCCCCCAATTTGTTGTCCAGATCAGCAGAAATGTTGTATAATTTGATGTATGTAGGAATGTAGACTCGATTGACATCATCATTTAAGTTATTTTAGCTTCTCTTCCCCCATTTGCTGTCAGGTAGGAATGGAGGCGAAAATGGAAGCACGAGTAGATAGGGTGACACAAGACATTTGCACACAGGTACAGGTATGCATATGATATAATTTCGTGGCCGGTACTGGCAAGAATGAATTCTTATATGTCTTCTGCCACTCTGTACAATCCTGGACAATATGTTTCAAGGAATCAGTAGGCGGTTCCAATGTCCAGTCGCTGTAAAACTCACTTGGATGAAACACACTCTTCACGCCTAGAGAATCTATTGATTGAGCAACAATCAGAAAAAGGTCTCCTTCTGATATATATGGTTCCAAGTCTTCTTTATCAGCAGCCCGGAACAGATGGCGCAGATCAATTAATTGAGTCTTATTAATCCATTAGTACGTAGTAAACCCAACAAATTGCATGTGAAAATCAGCAATAAAGTTTTACTTGTTCAATGACAAAGTAATAAAAGTGTACGCAGCGAATATGGGACAGACAAAAAGATTTTTGGCAAACATTATACCAACATCACTACTGTTAATGATATTAATATAGAAAAAAATATAGTAAATTAAGTTGTCTGGCCTAAGGGGCCTATAAGTTGAGGTTAGTTTAGTTCAGGATTAACAAGTTCAAATCTGATAAGTGAAACTCAGTGAAGAGCACATACCCTTGATTGCTTAGATTGATATATTGTTGATATATATCGCAGTTGGCAATCGAGAATGCCCAAGTTTTGCCTTAGCAATTGTTGCTACTGTAGTAATGTTGTGTATATACTTTCTCCGTTTTTTATTAGTTGCATCATGGAATTGATGTGTGGAGTACTTGTTTTAAGAAGAGGAGAGAGATAAAGAAAGAAAAAAATGAGAGCCATATCATAGGAGAGATGTAGAGAGAAAATATGACCCCAAAAACATGATGCAAGTAATTTATAGCTTTCAAAATAGAGAAATGATGCAAGTTAACAACAACAACAACAACAACGGAGGAAGTAGTTAGGAATATCCTCACTTTAATGCTCTTTAGCGCATTATTCGGTATGTCAAGCACACTGTTAATCATGGTCTTCATCTCTATCCCTCTGCACCATCTAGATTGATCACCTATACTGATGCTGATTGCGCTGGTTGTTCGGACACATGAAGTCTCGGCCTCTGGGTATTGTGTCTTTTTAGGCGATAATATAATTTCTTGGTCTTCTAAGCGCCAAGCTACTGTCTCCCGTTCCAGTGCTGAGGCCGATCTAATATATAGGTGTAGCTAATGTGGTTGCCGAGATATGTTGGCTCCGTAATCTTCTCCTTGAGCTTCGTTGCTCTATTAGTCGGGCAACTCTTGTTTATTGTGATAATGTATCTACTATTTATTTATCTAGTAACCCGGTTTACATCAACGGACCAAACATGTTGAATTGGATATCCATTTTGTTCGTGAACAGGTTGCCCTTGGCCATGTTTGTGTCTTACATGTGCCTTTGTCTTATCAATATTCCGACATTTTTACTACGGGATTTCCGCGGCAACTCTTTCTCGATTTTCGATCCAGTTTCAGTGTTCTACCTCTTCCCGCTTCGACTGCGGGGGCGTGATAAAGAATATATCAATATTCTCCATATATTTTTGTAAAGATATTTCTTGCGTAAATATGTAAAGATATATCTCATAGAGGAGGATTAAGGTTGTACTCATATAAATATTCAATTAATGAGAATATCTCAAGCAAGGTTGAATTACGTTATTCTGCAAAGCAATTCACAACTTTCAAAATAGAGAAATGATGTTAGTAAGTAAAAAAACAACAACGGAGGAAATAGTTAGGAATATTCTTAATTCTTCCTTTATTATTTTGGGAAAATTACAAAAAATGACACCAACTTTGGAGACTATGCAAAAAATGACACAAATTTGGCACACTCATATATGACACAAACTTGAAAACTTTATTACAAAAGTGACATAAAGTTTGCAAGTTTGATAAAAGTGACTTTATTTAATGCAAAGAATTTGATGTCATTTTTTTTCACTTATGCAAAGTTTAAGTCATTTATATATTCTATATTGAAGTTGAGAAATTTGTGTCATTTTTGTTATTATGTCAAGTTGGTGTCATTTTTTTTTTTGCAAAATGTTCAAAATTGGTGTCATTTTTTTGTAATTTTCCCCTTAGTTTTATTTAACTTGTCACATATTTAGGGCTTGAAATTCAACCTAGTTATCTGATAATTTTTTGGATTTCTATTTAATATATATTGAGCTTAAATAAACAAAAAATCAGTCAGAATGAGAACAGATCAACAAATGAATAAAATGAGCAACTTACTAGTTATTTACACATCTTACATGAGCAAACCGAATTTTCAATTACAATTTCAATTACTAATTACGTTCTCAACTTCATATCAAATGAACAAATAAGAATCAACTGAGTTTTTCGTTTTACCCCTTTTCTTCAATGTGTAAACGTGAATGTAAATGAGCAATTTTAAAAGTTAGAAGTGCAATATTAGACGTTTGATATTTTGCTTATTTTCTTGTAAGGAGTATAAGTTTTCTATGTCCACTTATTGTATTGCCATTTAATCTAATTTGTCTATTGTTATGAATGTAAAAATAGCCTTTCGTTGCATTCATAAAGTGACAAGATCAAGAGTTAATCATGTCCACTTTTTGTAACGATAATGTTTGCCCGGATCCTATAGTTGACGCTACGCACTTGGCCGTGTCTGGAACCTTAAGGCTCCTCTTTTTGTTAAGCCTTACAGTTTATCCATCTGCGAGGCTGTAGAAGCACTCTAGTTTCTTCCCGCCGACTTTGGCGTCCTCGGGGTGGCAACATTAGCCAGGGGGGTTGCTTGATTATGCACACGATCCGCAACCATCACCACATTAGCATTAGCACGAACCTCTATATTGCACGTATATATGTTCTTCAAATGGGAGTTATTCGGTTATGCATGCGGTAATGCTCTATTAAACCTGATGAAATTCGTTCTTAAATGAGATTTGCTACTGGTAGGCTAGATGTTGGGCCATCTCTATTACAATCAGATCTAGTAATAGGGTGGCTGTTTAAAAGGTTCATACAATTAGGGACATAGGCGATAGGGACATAGGGTTCATATAATGTCATTAAATAGCGAATTAGGCAATAGGGACATAGGGTTCATATTATTATGCATATAAATAGCGAATTAGGCAATAGGGACATAATGTGATTACCCACAAATCACAATCTACCATAAAGTGTACGGACTCTACTAAGTATAATTTTTTTTAATCAACTGATTAATTAGAGCTAATTCTTTTGAGGATATATAGTAGTGCAACTCAGGAAGGAAATCATGATTGCCATTATTTTATGTTTTTTAACTAACTAGACTGTCCTCGTGCTAATGCACGGGATATAATATATTGGATTTTATACCAAAAAAATATAAGGAACAAACTGAAACGTATTGAATATAACATGCTTAATTTGTTAAGATACTGATTCATATCTTATTGAATATCATACTTTGTACATTAGAATCTTGTTAATCTAAATAAATATAACGTTTTTTCTTTTTCTTAATAAACTCCCTACATTAGAACTGATACTTCAATGGAACACGTACAAGAGGGGGGGTGAATTGTACTTTGGAACTTTTAGCAAAGTTTCTCGCGGAATTAAGGCTTTAAAGAAACAGAGATACGAGAGATGGAAATATATAAAATTGAGGAAACTTCTTGAACCTTATCAAGAAGAGAAAACCTCAAAAACTATATTATTGCAATAACTCTATTACAATCACTCTCTACAACTTGAGTTCCTTTCGAACTCAAGTTCCCACAATAATCCCCTTTGATTATTGGAACTCTTCTCTCTATCGCTTCTACTCCGAAGCCTACACTCACTGATTTAACTCTAAGTCTTTACAAGAGTCACTCAACCCTTGATCCCCAAATTACAACTCAAAATGAGAAACACACTAGTAAATGTATTGAACTTAGATATTTAAGGAACTTTGGAACACTTATTGAATGCAACTGACTTTTTATGAAAACTCTTAAGATTTAGACTTAGACAATATGTTTTCAGTTGGTGGTTTGTAATGAGAGAGACTTCTCCTTTTATAGTGAAGTCTTCTCATGTTAGTTCCACTTATTCCTCCACTAAGTGTGAAGCAGTAACCCACGTAGAATTATTTTCCCACGTTCACACTTCTTGAGGAACAAGCAAAGACATATTCAAACCAACTAACAGTAAGTGGTTTAGTAGTTGAGAAAAACAAGGAGTTAACTTAGGAAATTAATTTTTACTTGCTCAGTAATTAAAAAAGATTTTTATTTAAAAAAATAAAAACTATTTTATTTATTTACAATATTTCCTAAAAACTCTCAATTAAATATTTTTCAAAATCACTTGTTGCATTTAATAAGTTCCATTTAGTTCCCTAAACTTAAGCAATATGATTTACTCACATAAATCCTAAGTACAGACTTTTGGACTTAGAAGTTACGCCATCTCTTTCAATCTTCAACTCTGAAGATCATTCGTCCCAGCTCAGGAACGGCGAGGACGGTTCCTTGAGGAAGCTGTGATCGGGAACTTGAATCATAAAACATCATTTTGAAGATTAAATCTTGTTGTTGTGCATATATTACTTTGTCTTGATTATAAGTGCCACGCCATCCAAGATTCCAACTCTGGAACTCACTTAGACAATCAAGTTCCTACTCCGGAACTAAAACACTATTTATCAAACAAACCAATATGTCAGGAAGTTTGCAAGGCAGTCATCATCCAAAACTAAGGATCAACAATATTCCCCCTTTTTGGTGATGACAACACAAGCAAACTTTTCACAACAAAAGATATAAACATAAATGAATACTTCATGATGTAATCCCCAACAAACAAAAAGAAATAAAATTTACCAATTTTTAATTTTCTTTAATTTTCACAGGAGACACGAGTTTATGAGGTATGGAACAATGGTGTAACCGCCTTAAGATGTTTGCAATGATTTTCCCCCTGTTGGCATTAACAAAAAGAGGACAACACAGACAGAGATATTCCAAAACACAGCACCCAACTATGAAAGTGGGTAGAAACAAGTGAATCCAAAACAAAAACACATTTCACACAAGTTATGAAGCAACGGAAACAACAACTAATTATGATAGTCATAGGAATACATAACATAGCAAGTTTTTGGGAAAGGCCAAAAGAGAACCACCCACACAAAGTGATGCAAACCAAAATGAAAAAGAAAGAAAAAAAATAAATTTAAACTGTTCCAACAAAAACCATCATAGTGACAAAAGAGAGAAACAGGAGGCTAGAAGAGAAAAAGCTAAGCATCATTTGGCTCTAAGGTTTCTTGAACTACTTCAATGGTGAGGTCATCAATCTTTTGGAGCAGAGTAGCATGAGAGGAGGAGGAATGAGCAGAGAAACTGTGAAATGAGGCTTGCAGTTCCTTGACCAGAGAAACCAGAGAGCCCACTGTTCCTGTAGGCACTTGATCTTAGAAACAGTTCCTTCTTGTAGTTCCTTCATCTGAGAAACAGTAGCTTGGAGTTCCTTGATTTGCTCATCCTTTGTAGTTTCTGAACCAAACCCAGGGAACCCAGAGAAACCCGCAAAACCGGAGGGTACACTCGCAGGAACTATTCCTGAGCCATGAGGAACTGAACTTTTCAAAGTTCCTTTCTTCTTAGGAACAGAAGGGGAACTCACAGGAACTGAAGTGGTGTTCTTAGGAGAACCCAACTGTTCCTCTCCTCCCGGAACCTCCAAGATAACATCTGTATCTTCCTCATCACTTATATCCATGAAAACAGAGGATTGAGATTTCTTAGCTATGCGAACACTCTTCCTTTTTGACACAGAAACTTGCCTCTTTTCTCCCTCTTCTTCTTCTTTATCTGAAGTACCCACTTCTTCCACTTTTTCCTTGAGAAACCTAACACACTTATCAACCACCTCCAGATTCAACTTAGAGAGAAACCCTTTTTGTAAGATTTGAGCATTGGAAACCACATGTTCCTCATAGGAACTAAGGTCAACTGCTTGGTTCCTAAAAATGGCAGTGAGGAGGGAACCATAGCCAACTCTCAACTTTCCAGGAATGCAGTGGGCTAGATGTTTAATCATTAAAACAGGAAAATTGATAGGAACATGATTTTCAAGGCTATAAATTAAACATGCATCAAATAAGTGGACATCATCCCTCTTTTGTGTACGAGGAACTACACCTCTCCAAACTACATTGAACAACAGTTTTTGCAAAGGGGAGAGAGATTTATGTTTTGTGGTGGAAGATTTGTCATAGTTTCCCCCTATTTTCCTTACAATCTCGGCACTCTCAAGGTTATTAATCCTTACTTTCATCTTCCCTTTAACATATTCATCAAACCCTTCATCAGGAACACCAAACAGATTTCCCAAATATTCAACATCAAACGATATGGCAGTGCCATTCACTTCACTAGTGCAAACCATATTTTCACAAGAGAAATTCTTACAAAACTCATGCATAGCTAAAGGATAAATTGGAAGACGAGCATGAGTATCAAAAAGATTTACCCACTGTTGAAGATTAAGAATTTCCACCAATTCTTCAAGTTTTTCTGATTTGCACCACCCATAATTAATGGCGAACCCTTGAGTGAGAAGTTTTGATTTAATATCGGATGCGAAATTTTCGGACCCTTTCTTTCACCGCCGGAAAATTTGGCTCGGATTTCGCACCCTCAGCGGTTTTTCTCTTCTTGTTGCGGGGAAGCTTGGGCGACGAAACGAAACCATCGAGTTCCTTCGCCGAGTCAGTCACGGCTGGCGAGCGAGCAGGCACAGCAGATGCCGGCACGTCGGTGGTCCGTGTTTGGGCGGGCGACTGATAAGAGACCTCACCGGCGGTTATGGCGAGAGGTGGTGGTTCAATTTGGAGTGGTGAGGGATTTTGGGATGGTGAAGTTTCCATGGGAATTGGAGATGAAGGATCTATTTTTCTTTTGTGGGATAGAAGATCTGTGTTAAGGCTTGTGATAACCATGGTGATTTAAAAAGAGAAAATTTTGGAAGGGAGGATGAATCTTGAGTTTCTTTGAGGAAGATGAAGTGGTGGTGTTAGTTGGGTTTAGGCGTGTAGGGGGGACGAAGGAGAGAGAGAGGGGTTTAATTTTTATCACTTAATTAATTAAAGTTGGAACATGAATGTGGTAAAAATAAAAATAATAAAAAGAGTAAAAGTGGGTGAGATAAAAAAGGAGTGATGGAGTGACTTTAGGAGTAGAAAAAAAATATCTCCTTAACCGTGTATAAGGAGAGAGAAAAACAAATCAAGAAGAAAAAAAATGAAAGAAAACGTGGGAAAAAAAATTGAGAGAAAAGAAAAAAAATAAAAAAAAATGAAAAGAAAGATAACATATGACAAATAAGAAATAGAAAAAGAAAAGATAGAAATTTGAAGAGGAGAAACATATATACAGATAAGAAAAAAAACTTGCTTAGCCTTGTATAACATATAACTAAAATAAAAAGAAGTTGCTTACCTGTCACAAGTTATGAGTGAAAATGAGTTTCTATAATGGAAAACTTAGAATATGTTTTCACATAATTAATTGTGTTGGAATAACAATGCCATGTATTAAAATCTATCATTTTTTAACTTGGGGAATCTCATAGGCAGTCATCTCAACTTGATCATTCCAAGTTCCAGTCTCATTTTCTCATGTTTCTCCCTGTTTAAAGGCTTAGTCAAAATATCAGCTATTTGATTTTCAGTTTCACAAAAATCTAATTTGATTAAACCTTTTTCAACATTATCCTTTAAAAATGATGCCTTATATGGATGTGTTTGACTCGAGAATGATGAACTGGATCTTTGGAAATACAAATGGCACTAGTATTATCACAATAAATGGGAACACAATCATATATTATGCCAAAGTCTCTTAACTGTTGCTTTATCCAAAGTAGTTGTGAGCAACATGCAGCAGCAGCTACGTACTCAGCCTCAGCAGTGGATAGAGCAACAATACTCTATTTCTTGGAACTCCAAGAAACCATGCAGGAACCCAAAAATTGAACCATACCTGAAGTGCTTTTTCTATTTACCAAATCTCCAGCATAATCAGCATCAGCAAAGCCTTTTAAATCAAAAGCACCATCTCTAGGATAGAACAAACATAGATCGTCTGTTCCTCGAAGATACCTTAGTATCCTTTTCACAGCAGTCATATGTGACTCCTTTGGGTTTGATTGGAACCTGGCACATAAACCTACACTGAAAGAAATGTCAGGTCTACTAGTAGTTAGATATAACAATGATCCAATCATTCCTCTATACTTTGTTTGATTCACACTTTTTCCTTTGGGATCTTCATCTAATCTGGTGGCTGTTCCCATAGGAGTATGATTCACTTTAGCAGATTCAAAGTCATATTTCTTGAGGAGTTCCTTGACATATTTTTGTTGGTGAATCATAATTCCTTTCTCGTTTGTTTTATCGTAGACCAAGAAAGAAGTTAAGTTCCCCCATCATACTCATCTCGAACTCACTGCTCATTAAATCTGCAAATTCCTTGCACATAACTTCATTAGTAGCACCAAATAATATATCATCAACATAAATTTGTACTACTAAAAGATTAGTTCCTTTTGATTTCAAAAACAAAGTTTTATCAATTTTTCCTCGTTTGAAATCATTTTGCAAAAGAAACTTCGATAATCTTTCGTACCATGATCTAGGAGCTTGTTTAAGTCCATAGAGAGCTTTATCAAGCTTATAGATATGGTCAGGAAGATTTGAGTCGATAAATCCAGGAGGTTGTTCCACATAGACGTCTTCCTCTAAATAACCATTTAAGAAAGCACATTTGACGTCCATTTGGTACAACTTGAAACCCATGAAAGAAGCAAAAACAATTAAAATTCTTATGGCTTCTATTCTAGCAACAGGAGCAAAAGTTTCTTCGAAATCTATACCTTCCTGTTGATTGTAGCCTTTGACAACCAACCTTGCTTTGTTCCTTACGATAGTTCCATATTCATCGAGCTTGTTTCGGAAAACCCATTTGAGACCAATTACCTTTTGATTCTTTGGCTTGGGTTCTAAATGCCACACCTTGTTTCTCTTGAACTCATTAAGTTCATCTTGCATGGCAGTAATCCAGTCAGCATCTTGTAATGCTTCAGTGTGGTTCCTTGGCTCGATTATGGATAGAAACGCTTGAAAAGCACAGAAGTTCCTTAGTTGAGATCTTGTCTGAGTTCCTTTTCGAATGTTGCTGATAATCAGATCCATTGGATGAGAACTTTGATGTTTCCATGGTTTGGGGTGGAACTCTGCTGCAGAAACTGTTTCTGACTGAGGTTCGATCACCTCAGTTCCTTGATCCTCCTGTTCCTGCTGTTCATCCTGCTCATTTGGAACTGCTTCAGTTTCTTCTGGTTCCTCTGCCATAGGAACTTCTTCATTTACTCCTGCTTCTTGGTTTCTAGGCACATCAACAATGTTGCTTGGCCTTGTTGGAGAGATTTCTTCATCTTTATCTGAAAAATGAGTTAGACCGATTTCGAAATCTTCATGTTCCTGAACTACATCAACTTTGTCAGTTTCATCAAAATTAATATGCACACTCTCTTCTACAGACATAGTGCGTTTGTTATAAACTCTATAAACTTTACTGTTTAAGGCATATCCTAAGAAGACTGCCTCATCACTTCTTTCATCAAATTTTTCTAAGTTCCTTTTTCCATTATTGTGAACAAAGCACTTACACCCAAAAATTCTAAAATAAGAAATATTAGGTTTGTTTCCTTTCAAAAGTTCATAAGGTGTCTTATTTAATAAAGATCTATTCATGACTCTATTGATTATATAACAAGCTGTATTAACTGCTTCAGCCCAGAAGTTCCTTGGTAAGGAACTGGCTATTAACATGGTTCTAGCCATGTCTTCCAAGGTTCTATTTTTCCTTTCAACGACTCCATTTTGTTGTGGAGTCCTAGGAGCAGAAAAGTTATGATCCATACCTTGTTCCTTGCAGAAATCATCAAACTTGCCATTGTCAAATTCAGTTCCATGATCCGACCTTAAATGAATTAATTATTGATGACCACTGGTTCTCTGTGTTTTCTTAGCAAAAGCAACAAATTCATCAAAAGTTTCATCTTTACTTGCTAGAAAAATTACCCAAGTATAGCGAGAATAATCATCAACAATCACTAAGACATATCTTTTTCCACTTCTACTTTGTATTCTCATAGGACCACACAAGTCCATATGAATCAGTTCTAGTGGTTTAGAAGTGCTTACCATTTTCTTAGGTTTAAAGGAACTTCTAACATGCTTTCCTTTGGCACAGGGATCACATATTTTATCCTTTATGAACTTGATTGAAGGAAGCCCTCTCACAAGTTCCTTGGATTTTAATTTTTCAAGCAATGAAAGACTGGCATGACCGAATCTTTTATGCTAAAGAAGTGAATCATCTTCAATGACACTTAGGCAGGTTAAGTTGGCTTTTGGAACTTGGTTGAGATCCACAGTATATGTGTTCCCTTTCCTAGTTCCTTCCAAAATAACCTTCCCACTGTCATTGTTTACAATTTGACAATTTTCAGAAGTAAAACTTACCGAGTTTCACTTATCACAAAATTGGGAAATACTTAGCAGACTGTGCATTAAACCCTCGACTAAGAACACGTTGTCTATTGAGTGGGAACTTGACCTTCCTACTTTTCCGATGGCGATTATTTCACCTTTCTTGTTGTCTCCAAAGGTCACAGTTCCTCCATTATAGTCCTCTAGTGAGAGAAATTTAGATTTGTCTCCTGTCATGTGTTTGGAACACCCGCTGTCGAGATACCACGAGCTGTTCCCCCTCATTAGGACCTGCATAAAATTCAGTGATCAGTTGTAGGAACTCGGGTTTCCTCGAGTTCCTTTTCTTTCACCACATCTGTTTTCTTAACCCATATTTTCTTCACATAATTTTCATTTTTAACGTCCTTTTCTTTCTTCTTAGTACATTCACTTAGAACATGATTACCATTTCCACAAAAGGAACATGCTTTAACACTAGGTAGATCCACATATTTTTTTCTTTTTCACATGACTTTTCTTGTAAGAAAAACCTAGCCCTTCTATTCTTTTTGTTTTAGCATCTGTAACCCATTGAGGAGTTATATTAAGGGACTGTTTCTTAGCCTTAGCTATACTTAGTTCCTTTTCTAACTTCTCATTTTGTTCTTTAGCAGTAGTCAATTCAATGTTCAAGTTTTCTAGATCAACATTAAAAATTCCCATACTTATCTCAGTAGATCTTGAAGGATCTAGACTTAAACTTAGCATCTTGTATTGACTTAGTTCAACTTTAAGCAGAATGTTTTCATTTTTAACTCTTTCAAAGGACTCACTAAGTGAAGTGTTCCTATCAAGCAAATCAAAGAACCTACTTTGTACATCTGATCTGACATTAGTTAAGTAGGCCATATGATTCTTACTAAGTTCCACAGCCTTATCACTTTGGCTTTTCAATATTCCAAGTTTCTTATAGTCAACTAGTGTTTCCAACAATAACTCAATTAATTTGGTTTTTGACAGAGATTGAAGAGTAGTGGAATTTACCTCATTAGATGGAACTTTGTCATCTTCATTTGTTTTTGCCATAAGACAAAGATTGGCAGTCTCTTCATGAGGTTGTTCCTCTTCATCTTCAGAATCTGTTTCTCCCCACGCAGCAATCATGGCCTTCTTGAAGTTAGGTTTGGCAAAGGTTGACTTGTAGTATCTATCTTTGGATAGTTCCTTGCCTTTGCCTTTTCCTTTCTCATTTTCCCAAAAGAGGACGAGTCTCTTATTTGATGATCGGTTTCTCCGCACTTGTAGCGACCATTTTCGGTTTTGGAACTCGTTGGTTTTTTGAACGAGTTTCTTTCTTTTTGGTTTCCAGGTTTGTAGTTCCTGTTCAACCTTTTCATTTTCCTTACTAGCATGGCCGCTTCTTCTTCATCAGGTTCTGACTCTTCTTCAGCTTTAAGAGCCAAGCCTCGATTCTTGGAACTCTCCCAGACACAGCGGTCCAAGATGCAATTCGTGGGTCATCAATGATCCTGCCAATTGTTCAATACTGAACTTGGTTAAGTCCTTAGTTTCAACAAGGCAGTGACCTTTGTTCTCCAACGTTCATCTTGAGGCATACTCCTGAGGATCTTTCTAACCTGTTCATCAGTGGGAATAATTCTTCCAAGAGAAACTAATTCATTAGTGATGTTAGTAAATCGTGTAAACATATCTTGAATTGTTTCTTTTGGTTGCATTTCAAAACGTTCATATTTAGACATTAAAAGATCGATTTTGGAACGCTTAACCTCATTTGTTCCTTCATGAGTGATTTGAAGGAGATCCCAAATTTGCTTTGTGCTCTTACACCCCATGACCCTATTGTGTTCATGAGGTCCAAGACCACAATGCAAGATTTTGATGACCATAGCATTTATTTCATATTTTTCAAAATCTTCTTTTGAAAATTCAGTCATTGGTTTAGGAACTACCTCGTTTTCGGCATTGGTTTTTGTTACCTCGAAGTCACCAACTTCGATAACCCTCCAGACTTGATAGTTCTCTGCCTTAATGAAAATTTCCATACGATTTTCCCAATACGTATAGAACTTTCCGTTGAACATTGGTGGCCTTTGCGTGGAGTAACCTTCTTCGAGTTTCTCGTGTGTATCCATCTTCTTCGAGAACTTTACTCAACGGGGTTTCCTGTATTACGTGAGCTCCGGCTCTGATACCAATTGGTACTTCAATGGAACACGTACAAGAGGGGGGGTGAATTGTACTTTGGAACTTTTAGCAAAGTTTCTCGCGGAATTAAGACTTTAAAGAAACAGAGATACGAGAGATGGAAATATATAAAATTGAGGAAACTTCTTAAACCTTATCAAGAAGGGAAAACCTCAAAAACTATATTATTGCAATAACTCTATTACAATCACTCTCTACAACTTGAGTTCCTTTCGAACTCAAGTTCCCACAATAATCCCCTTTGATTATTGGAACTCTTCTCTCTATCGCTTCTACTCCGAAGCCTACACTCACTGACTTAACTCTAAGTCTTTACAAGAGTCACTCAACCCTTGATCCCCAAATTACAACTCAAAATGAGAAACACACTAGTAAATGTATTGAACTTAGATATTTAAGGAACTTTGGAACACTTATTGAATGCAACTGACTTTTTATGAAAACTCTTAAGATTTAGACTTAGACAATATGTTTTCAGTTAGTGGTTTGTAATGAGAGAGACTTCTCCTTTTATAGTGAAGTCTTCTCATGTTAGTTCCACTTATTCCTCCACTAAGTGTGAAGCAGTAACCCACGTAGAATTATTTTCCCACGTTCACACTTCTTGAGGAACAAGCAAAGGCATATTCAAACCAACTAACAGTAAGTGGTTTAGTAGTTGAGAAAAACAAGGAGTTAACTTAGGAAATTAATTTTTACTTGCTCAGTAATTAAAAAAGATTTTTATTTTAAAAAATAAAAACTATTTGATTTATTTACAATATTTCCTAAAAACTCTCAATTAAATATTTTTCAAAATCACTTGTTGCATTTAATAAGTTCCATTTAGTTCCCTAAACTTAAGCAATATAATTTACTCACATAAATCCTAAGTACAGACTTTTGGACTTATAAGTCTGTACTTAGAAGTTACGCCATCTCTTTCAATCTTCAACTCTGAAGATCATTCGTCCCAGCTCAGGAACAGCAGACAGTTCCTTGAGGAACTGTGATCAGGAACTTGAATCATAAAACATCATTTTGAAGATTAAATCTTGTTGTTGTGTATATATTACTTTGTCTTGATTATAAGTGCCACGCCATCCAAGATTCCAACTCTAGAACTCACTTAGACAATCAAGTTCCTACTCCGGAACTAAAACACTATTTATCAAACAAACCAATATGTCAGGAAGTTTGCAAGGCAGTCATCATCCAAAACTAAGGATCAACAAGAACCTTGTTAGATCAAAACTAAATTAATGTTTTTTTCTTTTCCTTAATACACTCCCTTATGTTTTGTATCGCACTTTTTATTACATTCTACTATGCGGCCTAGAATTGTAAATTTTTTTAGATTAAAATTTTCTTGCTAACATACATAAGCTAGTGAATTTGCTTAAATTATTAATAATTTGTCCTATACTTGTAAATCAATAAATATGATCATTAAATTCATTGTTGAATGAATATAATCAATTACGGAGTATAAATAGGTTAAAGAAGATTTTTAAAATTGATTAGTCTTAAAATTATTTAATAATCATAATATAGAGTAATAAAATAACTAATTTTAAGTTAATCTGAACTGCTCCATGATTAATGTGTTTTTAGCCTGATGATTGGAAAAATTTTATTGTTTTTGTTGTTGAAGATTTGATGATGTACTTGTTTTTTTGACGAGGATGTACTTGTTGTATAAGTAACAATGTAACATAGAAATTTTTTCTCACCTTCATTATTTTTCTCTAACTTAAAATATGAATGTTTTGGAAACAAATGCTTGAAATGTTAATTTTATAAGGGTGAGCAAAATCAAATATTCAATTTAGTTGGCAAAAAAATACTGATCAAATATTTGATATGTCGAGTCGCAAAAAAAGTGATTTATTTCTGGTTTGATGGATATCTAGACTTTCAATATCTGGTTTAATCGAATCGTAGACAGACTATCCGAATCTGTTTTAGATAAATTAGACTTTACTTGCGAATTAAGATAATTATTTTAAAGGATATTCAGATTTGAAGCCAGTTTTATTCGAATATGATTTACGAATATCATTTTGTCTTTCATGAATTTGGCTTTTATATCTAATTTAGATGTCTAATCAGATTTTTCTAATTGGTTATCAAAAATAATGGATTAAAATATTTGGATGATGTGTCCAAAAAGGTATACACTATTTCAAAATTTGGCTGCTTATCTCATATATTCACATCGAGTTAAGAGTAATGGAAGGACTCGAACTTTGATATAAGTTATCACTAAGGACCTGAACTTTCAAAAGTTATCATTAAGGACCTATGGTTAAGTTATTGAGTTAATACTACTAAAAATAAAAGGAAAATAAAAATATCTTTTTTAAAACAAAAAAAAACCATTGCTAAATTATTGTAGTAAGGAGACATTGGATCTTTCAAAGTACTAGTGAATTTGTGATAGAATATATGTACTGTATTTATTTTCTATAAGTTAATAAAACATTGATTATTATTTTGAATATAGTAACTGTACAACTGAGTTTTTTAATTGTAGCCTAGGATTACGAATGCCTTGTGTATATCGTTGTCAATCTATGCAAATCAAGGAATATCATTTTTTTCAAGATGTTTATCTCTGAATAAATTTCTTGACATTCCATATTAATAGAAGAAGTGGAAGATGGCAATGAAGAAAAGAACTTACCTTGAATATAGCTACATTAACATGGTTGGCACAATTATTATATGTTTGAAATACTGATATCAAAACCTTTTTAATCTAACTGCTTATAACTTGCAAATTTTATTGTCCCAATAAAATTTTATAGTGCTGAGGATGATTTGGTTGTTATTAAGGAAACGATGGAGGGTAGGTCAAGTGGCGGAGCAATGATTTTGGAGGGTGGTGGCTAATTTTATTTAATTTGGGGTTGGTGGTGGTGGAATGACATACAAAAGAGAAAATCTAGCAGTGTTTTTTCGTTTTAAAGAAAAAAATATTTTTATTTTCCTTTTATTTTTAGTAGTTTTAACTCAAAAACATAACCATAGGTCCTTAATGATAACTTTTGAAAGTTCAGGTCCTTAATGATAACTTATATCAAAGTTCGAGTCCTTCCATTACTCTTAACTCTATTCACATATACTTTCTTAAAACAGAAATTTATTACTCTCTTCATCTTTATTATTGTTTAAAGAAAAAAAAAAGTACAAATCTCTATTATATAAGCCAAGGGGGGAGCAATGGTGTCCCCCTAAGAATTTACTTAATTGTCCCTCCACAACATAAATATTACATTTCAAATTTCCAAATAAAGCCTCTAGCAGTTAATAAAAACAAATTCCACGCATAAACTTGCCAAAAAAAATCAATCAAATCTCTATTAAACCCAATCAACTCATATAACGCTCAATCAACTCATATAACGCTCAATCACATAAACTTGCTAATAAAAAAATTCAATCAAAAAGATTCATAATCAAGAATTTACCAAATATTAATACCACATACAATAACAAAAGAAATACACGACATTCTCATTACAGAAACAACTCAAATCCAAACTCAAATAATTTTTTCCATAACACAAACTCTATTACAAACACAAAGTCCAAACCAAAAAAAAAATCAGTTCTCTTCATAGATTGGAGCTTCACGAGATTCTCAAATACGACATTCTCAAATTTGCGGATACTTTACTGTAATCAGGTAAGCAATTCGTTATTGAAAATAAAAGTATGTGTAATTTTCTTTGTTCAGTAAATCTTAAGAATATGTACTATGTTCAAGTAAATTTAAAGTCAAATTACAGTAAATCTTACGAATATGTGCTGCGTTATAAATTTTTTCTACAAAAAAAAAAAAAACTAAAATTACAGTTTATTTAAAATTTCATTCAAATATAGTTGAAATTCAAATTAAAATTACATCAGAAATGGTCGAGAAAAAAAATCAAATTTCGTCAAAAATAATTTCAAATTTGTGCCCATATATTAAAAAAATTGTGACAAAATACTTCAACTCGAATTGTTTTTGTGCCCAGATATTAAAAAGAATTTGAGAAAAAATACTTCAACCCAGATATTAAAATCAGAAATTGTGCCCATAATCGAATTTCAGCCCATCAACTCGATATTCAAAAATACCTTATCGACGGCATGAAAAGCAACACCATGACCGCCAAAGCCAGCTCCGATGATGACGAGATCATAATCGAAGGTCTCATGAGAGTGAACTCGGCGACTCGGGAGTTGAACTCGACGAAAACTCACAGAGAAACTCAGTGCTTCTCTTTGAAGTCCACATAAGCGGAGATTGAGATCGAGAGGTTTAGCTAAGAATGCGAAGAAATCGAGTGTGTGGTTTGATTTGGGGGAAATTGAGGAAGATGATGAAAAGGAGAGAGAAAGTGAGGACTGCATTATTTCAATTGAATAGAGAGAAAAAAAAGAATTGCATGAAATTGAGAGAGTTGGGTTTGGGAATTGGGGGAGTAGCTAAGAATTGAAGATATAGAGAAAAAGGACTGCATTATTATTTCTGTCTCTTTTTGTCATGGTCCATGGGGCTGTTTAGAGCTTCGACAAAAACCATTAGTTAGAGATGCAATTTGATTTTCCTTACTTATTCTTATTTATTAAAGTGTTTTTAAATACTATTTATAAGTATTTCAATCTTTCTTATTCACAAAATGGAGGTGAACTTAGATACGAACTTTCGTTTTTTGGTTTGTTTTACTACTGAGTAATAGTTATGCCCAAAATGTTATCGCACGCATAGCGTGCATAAAAAGCTAGTAAGTAATAGATCTAGGGGAGTAGTAAGAATGTTTTTTAGTTTAAGTTTTTTAGGTGGAATGAAAATTCATTTAACCTTCCATACATATAACAATTCTTTTTACTTCAATATTACCATATTTCTTTTTTTAACTTATGTACACTACTCGATTTTCTTTATTTGTAATTGGTTATGGGGTTAATTATTAGTATAGTTAGATATGTATTAGGTACAAAGTGTATTCTAATTTAATTTGGTAATTAATGTTAATAGAAAATTGCATCCTTAGTTCTATTTCCAATTAGAATAGTTAAATATTAGATTTATTCTAATTTTATTTGACAATTAATCTTAGTAAAAAATTGCCTTTTGTTTTTATGGTAATGGCCTAATTAGTTCAATTTCTAATTAATATCTAGTTTAAAATTTTAATTTCAAAATGTGTATAATAGAGGGAATGAATGAGAAATTGAGAATGCTTGTTTGACTATTGGAATAAATGAGAGAGCTTGTTTGGTCTTTTGGAGAACTCTCAAAGCATGAAACTCCTAAATACTAATAGTAGATTAGATGAGATTTCATTCATCAATTAACTCCTATTTACTTAGGCAACAACAGAGAAGGTTCCAAATACAACTACCTGCATCAACAGTGGCATAATTGCCATTAGGCTTACACTACTAATTTACATATATGCTTTTCGTAATTGATTTGGCTTCCAAAAGTGGACCATCACAGCCATCCAACCAACTACACCAAAAATATATATAGTAAACAATTCAACCAAACAACAGCGTTCAAAACAAAGCTCAAACATGGAAAATAAGTCGAGAGCAGACAAGCACAAGACAAACAAAAAAGCTTGGAATAAACTCAACATACCACTTCAGCTTCAGCCTGGGGAAATCTTTCTCTGTCAGTAGCACCATCCCATTAACTAATCCAAACCTTGATGCTCAGAAAATCTGGACGTCGACAAAAGCATTCTAAAATATTTCTTGCAATGAAAATATCGTCTTTCAATGACCTGACAACATTGAACTCTGCAATGTGCCGAACTAATCCTCTTTAATATATTTCACGCTCACGTCCCCTCCCTTTCTCTACCACGCGGAAAGAATAACAAAATTTCTTAGCCACCTCTTGATTACCCAACACAAAAAGGCAACCCATATACCCTCCTTGTACTGCCTCGAGATAAGCACAAAATTCATAATCCAAGCTGGCAAGATTGTTGGCTTGACAGTTAGTGTATCTGCATCGACTTTACATGTTCTATCACTGGAACTTATGTTAGTCTTTGTTGCATCGTGAAGTCGATTGATGTGGTCAGATAGATGACTGAAATCCTCAACCATTACCACACGGTCTTTTACTAGGCAACGAAAGGGTACATGAGGAACAAGAGGACTTGAGGGACGGGAACTTGTACTAACTGTCACATGCCTTTCTTTAGAAGTATCACCTTCACCGTCTTTGTTGTTGGTTGTCAAATGCTAAACCTGTCATCATCCGGATTCTCATGTGGTTAAGACCTTCGGGTGATGGGATGCTAGTGGGTGGAATTTCATCTTCAACAAGAATACCATTCCCTTTTTAGATCTTTCTGTTGACACCTAATCAGTTCAACAGTCCCATATTGCCCATGTTGTCATATTTCAATTAAAACAATTATTCCTTCTTATATTGTCATTCTACTTTAAGGACAAAGTATAGATTACGTTGTATTATATTGGATGAATAAAAAGGATGCTCATACTTGAGGTTGGACTTTGGATGTTCAATAATACTCGTAATCAGGGTGAACTTACATATTAGGGCCTTAATTTGGTCTATGTTTTTTGAATGTTTGATTTTTTGGTCCAGACCGAAAAAAAAGACAGTTTTTTGGTCCAAGTTTTTTGAAGTTTCGATTTTCGATCCGGACAGGCTGAACAACTTTTCTTTTTTGGCCTTTACATAACTTCTATATAAAATTTAATTTTACTATATTTTTTATGTACTTTTTATGGATATTATATCAAAAAATTATTATTATATTATTAATAGCTATATTTTTATATATTAAAAAAATATGATTATAAACCGAAAAATACGATAAGTTTTTTCAAGTGAAAAAAGAAAAAAGAAGAAGTGAAAATCGGTCTCAACGATCCAAGAGTTAATAATTATATTTATGCCAGCTTATATATTTTGCCAAAACTATTATAACAAACCAAATCAAATCTTCACTTAAAGGAAACCAACAATATATATAACTAATATACGAGTAAAAATTTCACATAATATCGTTCAAGCTAAATATATAAACTACCAACTAATTTTCTTCATCAATGTTTCCTACAAAGTATTCAGCCCACAGTTCTTTGATTTAATTGATCTCATCAATGGAGTACGGTTTGGTACTTGCAATATCCTAGAATTATATGAATAAGTTAATATACTTAGAATTAGAACAATGCAATAAGTATCAAACTATATTACAAATAATGAACTAATTACAATATATACGTCACATAAATTATTTGAACAACTGTGGTAGCGCACTATGTCAAGCAAAAATGTAGCATCATAAAGTAGTCGCATTCCCTCCCTCCCGGATGTTTAGCACACTACAATAGAGTTAAGGTATACATTAAAATCTAAAAAAAAAACTAAATATAATTTGCGAAGGTTCAAACACAGAAAACATGAGAATTATACCTGTATATGTTTCTAAGACAATGCATTTCCACCATTACATCCTTCAAGGCACTTGAAACTTTCAAATGCACTAAGTGTAGAGTTTTTTTTGACAATTACTATAAACACTTATAAGAAAAAATAATCACGTTGTAATCCAATCAAATTTGTCAATCAATAGATATTTTTGAACATCAATTTTTATAATTTATACAAATACATATTTAAATATACTAAGGCTTAAATTTTTTATTAGTAATCGTAAAATGTCAAAGTGTAGCTATTTTGATTAGACACAAGCAGTGGCGGACCCACGTGGGGTCTTGGGTGGCACTGGCCCCCAATATTTTTATACAAAATCGAGTAAAAAAACTACAAAAAAACAAAAATGACGGCAAAGATAGAGAAAAGCTCAAGGACTGAGAAAAAGCACGCAGTCTCTAAGGATCTTTTTTTTCGTTAATAATTGTACCACACAAAGCATAATGCAGCAGTGCAGTGGCCTAATGTGACATGAGATATGACAACTCATTGAGGTGAGTCATGAGTCTGACAGCAACAACATGTCAACATAGCATACTTCATCTGGTTATTTTTTTTCTTTAATTTCAAACTTTCTTTTTCTTTTTCCCAATGAAATTGTTGGTATTTATTTTATAGACTTTGCTGCAAATTTTATTTCTTTGAGTTCTTAAATGTATTAGTTTTATTATTTAATTAATCTTTTTACATGATATTGCTTATGTAATCATAAATTTTATGATTGTGAAATATGAATCGAATAATCAATTTATCAACAAACTCAAAAATATCAATTAGAATTATCAATAAATTTTTGTTAATGATGTTGATGTATATTGTAAAATGTTAGGTTGAATGTTAATTTGAAAATTTTAAAGTATGAGAATTTGACGAGAACAATTGTAATAATTTATTTAAAAGAACTGGTAGATTGTGATTTAAATAACATATTTTCTCGGGGATTTTGAGCATTGTTGGATTCTAAAAAAAATTGTATGCTATTGAGTTAATTGATTTTGGGGCCCCCAAAATTGAAATCCTGGATCCGCCCATGGACACAAGAAGTATTATTTACAGCGTTTTTTTCACCAAATGCCCCAAACTTTTCACATAATTTACAATATAGTCTCCAACTTTAGAAAATTCACCAAATATCACTGACTTTTATACCAATAACACATCATGTCCTTTTGACTAATGGCTAACGCCGTTAGTCATTAGCTTCTAATTAACCCCTAACCTTAATTTAATCTAATTAACTCAATAACTCTAATTCTTAACTAACCCTAATTCACCATTCTCTTGTCAAGTCACGGAACGATAGCATTGCTGGAAATACCAATGTTAGGATGAACTTTTGGTAGTGATGGTGGAGAGAAGGCTACGATGACAGCTGGAATGCAGAGCTCCGATTCTGATGGTGGTGAGTAGCGGCTCACGGAGTAGAGGACAAGAAAAGGAGAAACACGAGAGAGAAAAGAGTATAGTGGCGCTCAGGAGACGACGAGCTGAGGGTCGTATGCTGTAGTGGCAGTCGACAGGGGTGGTGATGTGGTGGGCTTGGTGGAAAAAGAAAGGAATGGGAATAGGGTTATGGGGAATCTTCAAAAATCGGGGTATTTGTTAGTCGAAATGGTATATTGTGTTATTTGTGCAAAAGTTGGGGTATTTGGTGAATTTCCAAAAATTGGAGGGTATATTTTGAATTATCAATTACGAGAAAACTCGGGAGCATTTGATGAAAAAACTATATTTATAGCTCCTTAAATTACATTAGTTAGTGTTTGGGAACTTTAATTTCATCTCAATGTCTTCATTTCAATTCCGGAAATTGAATTCCCTATATTCAGTTCTAAATTACCTGGTTGGGAAAACAAGTTATTCTAAATCTATAATTTCATAGTTACTATGTTGTTTGGCAATACTTTCGAATTTCAATTCCAAAATTACCTTTTCTTTATTGATCTTAACTAGCTCTTAAACAATAAATCCTCATATTTAAAAAACAAAATAGATCAAATCTATATCTTTATATTTTTCTCTCTCCTCCTTTAATCTTTAATTTTTTTGGAAAATATCATTCTTGATATAAAAAATATGATTCCGATATCAGTCATGGCGAAAATGTTGGAGGAGTGCACGATGTATTGCTAAGTCGAGTGTTGGAACACCTTATTAATGAAGTGTCGCTACCACGTCAGATATGATTATAGAGATAGAGAAAAAAAACAATGGTGAACCAGAGGAAATAAAGCGACTAGAGAATTGAAGAGAGAGAATAGAGAAGTGAGATATAGAGAGATTTGGTGTATCAGAGGAGATGAGAGGGCGAGATAATTAAGAGGTGAGAGAATTGAAAAAAGAGAATTTAGAGATGAGAGAATTTTGCAAGCCAATTGGCTTTAAACTTGAGAATTTCAAATGCCACGATTTGATTTGTAATTTCAGATCCTTTATGTAATGTGCACTTTTAAGTTGACTAATAATTTGGGTCAATTCCAGATTTCAAAGTCTTAATCATCAAAATACATGAATTGACCCAATTTAAGAATTTTAAATAAAATCATAATATTCAAATAGACCATTATGTTAAAAGTTAATGGGGTATAAAGGTTGCTATATTCTGGAATAAGCAAAAGGTTGCTTTATTATTTGTGAATCGCCAAAAGGTTGCATTATTAGGAGCAAATAATCCTAATAAAATAATATCATGTAATTTTATCTTTTCAATACATCTTGGGTGGAATGGGGTTTACAATAATTTATTATGCATGCATACTGACTATATTAGGAAAAAAAACCTGACTATATCATAAGAAAATTGACTATGTCAGAAAATTAACTATATCATACAAAAACTGACTATAGAAAAGATGATTATATCATTACAAAAACTGACCATATCAAATGAAAACTGACTATATTGAACGAAAACTGACTATATCGAACGAAAACTGACTATATCATATGGTTTCCAGTGTACAATAAGTTATTATAAATCTGGTCCATTCAATTTTTTTTAACTTTTAGAGTGTTATATTTTCGAACCTTTAATTTGCATCAAAAAATCTTAAACTACATGGGTATAGCCATATAGTATAGTTGTGCCCAACCTACACTTTAGAACCTTTCAGCTTCCCTCACTCATACGCAAATCCCGAGGCTCGAATTGCAAAAGCTCGTTCCAGGTTCTTGTTTTGTTCCTTAGATGAATCTACTTATTTAGACGATTTTTGTTGCGAATTTTGGTGTGAAATTGCGATTTTTAAGATCTACTTCATGTGATTATTCATGCGATTGGTTTTATGGGTTGTTATATGTTATTTCATGTTTTTAGGGATAATTTACATGTTATAAACTTATGATTCGAATTTCTGATATAACTTCTTAATTCATGTTTGTTTGATAGAACCATATGATAATAAAATTTATGTTACAATTTGTAGATGCGCATATTTTTATGCGGTTCTTCACTTGTTCTTGTTTATTTTATCATATCAATTTTTCAAGTGTTGTCGCTGGAAACCAGGAATGAATGACTTGTCATCCCTGGGCTCAGGGCGGCCGCTTCTCCTAATGACCTTATTTATTTTTATTTTTTAAAGGAAAAAGATAAATTTCATTAATTTAAAGCCATATGCTATCTATGATCGATATTAAAGAAAAATGAAACATAACCTAACACGACCAAATAAAGTTTCTCTACTATATAATTATGATAATATTGAACCAGATAAGACAATACAACATAGCCCCGATTTTTTCGCTGAACCATGCATTATATGAGATTGTATATCATTATAACATAGTTTTGTGAAAAATCTCTTTATTGGATTATGTAGATAGTGTACGAAAATCCAATACTGATTGTAAATTTGTGTAACAAATCGTCCATGAACAATATCTTTACAACAAACCACAAATACCAAAAATTTAAACTCCCACAAGACGGAGGCTAACAAATCAAATTCCAAACTCCTACTAATGGGAACAAAGAATCCAATAATTGGATAAAAAGCTCCCCCACATAGAGAGACAAGAGGATTATTATTTAAAAGAACTAGAAAAACAAATGTATAAAAGTAGAAAGTGGGGATTACCACCATCGAATGATGGTGGCATTCCCAAACTGGCTAAAGAAAAACTAGAGTTTTTGAAAGACAAAACAAATAAGGTCGAAGAGAAAGAGAGATGGATGGCTTATGCAATCTATGACAATGTTTATTAAATATATCTATACTAATACATTAAAAGGCGTTCTTAAACAAGGAACGGTGCCACATGGTACTTTCGCTTTGATTGTTTTACTCCATTTAATCTTCATGACATTAAAAAAGTTCGTCCAATGACTTCAAGTTTATATACTAAAGTCTTAATCACTAACCCAAGTGATAATTGGTGTTAGTGTTACCATTTCAAGGTAAGATATTAATAATTAAAAAATATAATTACTCGGGGCATAGCTCGGACCTAAAAACTAGTTACTTAATGAGAAAGGGAATCATAATTTACCACGTGGCTATTTTATACGTACCACAATCTATTTTCTTTTAAGGACTCACTAATTTTATTATATTAAATACTATGAAGGTAGAAAAGGATGAAAAAAATGGAAAAAAAATATATGAAAGAACCGAATAACATTACAGTTGGTATTTTTTTACAACTACGAATCTACAATATGGTAGTTTAAAGATCATTATTAGAAGCAAAAGGAAAAAAAAGGAAAAACAATCTAAGCATGCATTTTATGTATTGCGCAACCCATGAAATTCCAAACAAATCATACATCTATCTCGTACGTTGAACGGATTTCAAAACTAGTTCAATCTATCTCTATTATATAAGCCAAGGGAGGAGCAACGGTGTCTCTCTAGGAATTCACTTAATTGCCCTCCACAACATAAAATATTACAATTTACATTCCAAGCAATAAATTAAATCCAATTCCATACATAAATTTGCCAAAAAAAAAATCAATCAAATCTCTATTAAACTCAATCAACTCATATAATGCTCAATCACATAAACTTGCCAATAAAAAAGATTCAATCAAAATAAAGGATTCATAATCAAGAACTTACCACGCACACATTAATATCACATACAATAACAAAAAAAAAATGAGGTTGAGGTGGTAGAGTAGTGTCATCGTTTCCCACCTCATATCCATGAGGTCTAGGGATCGAACCTCATGGGAATCATTTGAGGATTTCCCCTTATCCCCCCTTAAGTGAGTCCCCTTCATCTTACCAAAAAAAAAAACTCAAATAAATTTTTCCATAACACAAACTCAATTACAAACACAAACTTCAAACCAAAAAAAATTCAGTTCGCTTCATAGATTGGAGCTTCACAATATTTTCAAATACGACATTCTCAAATTTGCGGATACTTTACTGTTAATCAGGTACACAATTCGTTATTGAAAATAAAAGTATGTGTAATATTTTATGTTCAGTAAATCTTAAGAATATGTAATATGTTCGAGTAAAGTTAAACACAAATTACAGTAAATCTTACGAAATACGTGTTCTGTTAGAATTTAAAAAAAAAAATTAAACTCAAATTACAGTTTATATAAAATTTCATTCAAATATAGTTGAAATTCAAATTAAAATTACATTAAAAATGGTTAGAAAGAAAAATCAAATTTTGTCAAAAAAATAACTTCAAATTTGTGCCCAAATATTAAAAAAAATTGAGACAAAATACTTCAACACGAATTGTTTTTGTTCCCATATATATAAAAAAAATTTGACAAAAAAATACTTCAACCCATATATTAAAATCAAAAATTTGTGCCCATAATCGAATTTCAGCCCATTAACTCGATATTCAAAAATACCTTATCGACCGCATGAAGAGCAGCGCCATGACCTCCAAAGCCAGCTCGAATGATGACGAGATCATAATTGAAGGTCTTATGAGAGTGAACTCGGCGACTCGGGAGCTGAACTCGGCGAGAACTCACTGAGAAACTCAGTGCTCTCTTCGAAGTCCACAGAAGCGGAGATTGAGATTGAGAGGTTTAGCTAAGAATGCGGAGAAATCGAGTGTGTGGTTTAATTTGGGGGAAATTGAGGAATATGATGAAAAGGAGAGAAAAAGTGAGGACTGCATTGTTTCAATTAAATATAGAGGGAAAAAGAATTGCGTGAAATTGAGAGAGATGGGTTTGGGAATTGGGGGGGAGTATTAGCTAAGAATTGAAGAGAGAGAAAAGAGACTGCATTATTTCTATCTCTTTTTGTCATGGTTCATGGGGTTGTATAGAACTTTGACAAAAACATTAGTTAGAGATGCAATTTCATTACTTATACTTATTTATTAATGTGTTTTTAAATACTATTGTAAGTATTTCAATATTTCTTATTCACAAAATGGAGGTGAACTTAGATACGAACTTTCGTTTTTTTGGTTTGTTTTACTACTGAGCAATACTTATTCCCAAAATGTCGCCGCACGCATAGCGTGCATAAAAAGCTAGTACTAATATATTAAAAGGTGTTCTTAACCAAGGGACGGCACCACATGGCGCTCTCCCTTAAGTTGGTTTACTACACATGATCCATATACAAAAAAAAAATAGTCAATGCATTGTATTGGATTTGATCCCATGACCTTCAAGTTTATTTACTAAAGTCTTAACCACTAAACCAAATGATATTTGATGATATCATTTTAAAGTAAATTACTAATAATGAAAACTTCAAGTACCCGGGGCATAGCTCAGGCCTACAAACTAGTTAGTTTCCCTAGAACCAAAAAACATCCGCTACTCTTTACATGATTCAAACTTTCACATATTAAATAGAAGAGTTAAACTTTCTATTTTTCAAAAAAAAAAAAAAAAAGAACTTAGAAGAGTTAAACTATGGAACTGGTATACTAGAAACTAGTAGATGTTCTCTAAAATATAAAAAAAGGAACTAGTGGATGTTTAAACACAAACGAAGTTCTTTCAAAACCACTTCTCCTTCTCCATATCTATCTGCTTTGCCATCACTTCGATAGAAACTTCAATAATTATGGTATCGTCTACCAAATAACCTTTCAATGGATCGTATAGATCACTGAGTGGAATAAAGTCCGGGTTTCCGCAACCTATGTAGTAGCATCCTCCTCTTGAAACAAACCAGTTACTAACTGCACCATAAATTAAAACAAGAGGGGAAAAGAGAAGGAATCAAACTTTTTGACATGAAAAACTGACAGTTTGATAGTATATTGCATATTTACACAGTTGTATAAGCCAAAAAGAAAATGAAAACGAAATAGCTTAAGAAAAAATGATCTTACCAAATTCCTTTTTGTCCTTGTTATGTGCACTTTTGAGTTGATTTTTCATGCATAGTGTATATTTTGCAAACAGTTTGCTCCCATTCGTAAGAGCGTGGTCATTCTCTAGGCAAAGGAACAACGAAACACTTTTTGCTTGCACCGCGGAATATGAAGTCCCTTGAGGATACAAGCTCAGCTTCCTACGTACAATACAATGTAAATCTTGCTAGTTAGTAATCAGCTGAAGAGAATTGGCGATGCACTTGGTAGACAGTAATAGATTATTATTTTTTAAATATAAAAGTAAGTAACAAAATCTTATTAATTATTTCGATTCAATTAGGCAATACTTAGGGTTGTGTAGCCCCATCAAAGGATACTTGAGTGTATTCAATTCAATTACGCCACACTTAGGATTAAGTATTGGGGAGCACTACTAGAGTTAATAGTGGGGACTTGTACTTTGAGTGTATTCAATTCAATTACGCCACACTTAGGATTAAGTATTGGGGAGCACTACTAGAGTTAATAGTGGAGACTTGTACCTTGAGTGAGGTATTAGGGAATTCGCTATCACTGAATTTCGTGGATGTAATGGTAGTAGAGATTGAACCATGTTAAAACTCTTTTGTGTCCCCATTGCTTATTTATTATCCGTTCAAGCAGTGTGTTTCAATAACTCAATCTCGAATCTCAATTTTAGTTGAAACATAGTGCACGTCACAATGCCTTAGCTTTCAAAAGTACGATTTTTTCGCAAGATTATTTTTTAATCAATCGATTCCATCCATTTGTGATTAATATCTTGTAATTTAATATGAATGACTCGACCCGAAAATGGCAAACCAAAGTTGACATGAAACCCAAAATGACCCGACCTAATCAACCCGAATTATGCTGCCAACTATGATTCCCCGCTATAAAGTGAACGAAGTTTTAATTTTTCGTTATTTTAATACTCCATTACTTACTTTAAGATTATGTCCTATACGTTATTTGTAAGTATTGATTAGAAATATTTTATTTTTTAATTATATATTTCATTCAAATATTGTTTTGACGTGAAACAAACTCGATTCGACTAGATTGACTTGCGCCAGGCACAAAAATAAGAAGACTCAAAACAAACTCAACCCGAAGTGGTTCGACTTGTACCCAACCCGAAAGACTCGTTTGCCACCTATACTATTTAATATTTATTACCAACTCACTAAAATAATCAAGAAAAGTCAGCTGAATAAGATCAAACGTACCACCACCATCCTTCGAATGCGAATGTAGGGGAACATCGCGAATCCACCTTATTTTTTGACCAGGCTTGCAATTGTCCATCGTGTGTTTCAAGGGGTGTGCAAAGAGCCCCTTTGCACAGTGGGCCCCACCCAAAAAAAAAAATATGGTTTTATTTGAAGGGCCCAATTTAAGTTTGATGCTTTGTAGTTTGTAAATCAGTAAATGGAAAGTCTTAGGCCTCTCTTCAACTCTCCCGTGTCTTCCTCCTTCGAAATTCACGCAATCAATTACGCTGCATTCATGATTCATCCTTCTCATTCTTCAAGTCTTTCAAACTTCTTCTGTTCTTTCATCAATTCTTTTTCAAACTTCTTTAGATCTTCATGAATTCTCTCTATTATCTATAGAAAATTGGGGTTTTTTTTTCTCTAACAGGAAATAATTTATTTTTACCCAATTCTCTCAATTCGAAGTCTCCAATTGACGACCTTGAATTCGAGAAAGTAATATTTTGATTTTTATTTTTCTGCAATTATGTGCGTCTTTAAGCTTGAATTTACGCGACTTAATTTTTCAGCAATTAAGTAGTATTTCGATTTTTATTTTTCTGCAATTTTTATTTTTTATTTCAATTTTTATTTTTCTGCACTTTTTATTTTTCTCCATTGAATTTCGGGCTTGGCTTGAGCAGTGATGTATAATGTCTTCGTTCTCTTTTGCTCTCTTTTTCTTTATTATCTTCATTTTGGAAGCCACTGTAACTCAGTAACTGAATATTAGTGGAGTTTTTTTGCGGCTGCTATCTTGTTTTAAATAAAGATGATGTAATCCTGGCTTATGCCTTCTTTAATGGAAATCCCAAAATATCAAAAAAAAAAAGATAAATCTCTTATCTCTCCATTGAATGCGATTCAGCGACTGTATTTTGATTATGTTTGAATTTATTTAGTTTGATTTTTAAACTTTTAAAACAACTTATACTTAATCTGTTGATACCACTTATCTGTTAATACTACTATCTGTTAATACTTATCTTTTTTGAATGACAAAATTTTTTTATATTGTTGAACGACTGATTTTTTTTTTCTAGCAATTATGAATCATAATACTTATTTTATTTTTTTATTTGTTAGCTTAATAATCTTTTAATTTTCTGTGTTGAAGGTTAATTTTATGGTTTTGAATAACAGTTTGAATCTTTTGGTGTTTAAAAAAATATTTGTTATGTTGAAAATGAATAATATATATATATAAGGGGCCCAATTTACATTTTAGAACAGGGCCCCATGAATCTCCAAGACGGCCCTGTTGTCCATGTATATCTCCTATCACATATTGGCCTCACAGAAGATATCATAGATGCTTTGATGTTACCATTGATAAGAAGAAGCTCCGCTCCAAAGATACAACAATCTTTAACTAAGAACCCATTCGAAGCATCATTAAATGTACCAAGGGGAAGTACTTTTGAGATTCCCCGACGTATCTTCATTGCATGAAAGCACTTCTCTGTCAAATCTGTTACAAATTAACCATAATCTTGTTTAGAGGACACACTAAATATGTTACTTGACTTAGGCTCCATTTGGTAGGGCGTAAAACATTTTCAGTGTAAAATGATTTTCCTAGAAAACAATTTACAATGGAAAACACAATTCCAAAATTAATTTTCCGTTGTTTAGTTCCATGTAAGAAAAATGATGAAATGGAAAGAAAATGAAAGGAAAGTAAGGAGGTAGTGAGAGGAGTGTACAAGAGAGATAAGGAAAACAATTTTCCCTTCATTTTGAAGAGAAAGTGGTTTTCCAGCATTGAGAGCAATTAAACAATGTAAAATTGAAAATAGAGGAAAACAGTTTTCCAGGAAAATATTTTACGTCCTACCAAACGGAACCTTAGTGTCTTACTTCTTGTTCACATTAACCTCAAAAAATAATATTTGGTAAAAACTAGTTTTAATTAGGAAAAATCATTCAGATCAGATTCAATCAGTATAGATACATAAGAGAAAATCAGCAGAAATCAATTTTTATCAAAGATATCAGATCAATCGGCAATAACAAGTTACAATCAGTAAAAATAAGTTCATTTCAGTAAATTTCTGATGAAGTAAACAGGACAACTTTTGCATATAGATTAATAAGGCTCAAAGAGATAGAAAACAAATATAACCTGAGATGATGGAGTAGTTGTCCCGTATCTGATCATAGACAAAGAACCGAAGAAGTGCACTAACAGAGGTACCAAAGTTGAAATTGCCAGTCATTGCTACATAGAGAGAGAGATGACCATCTCCATTTTCATCCTTGTTCCCATTTGGATAAATAGACAGCACCCTTAGAGTTAAAATGTTAGTATGTACGTAGGAATAATAGATGTACTTTGTACACGACTAAGTACTAACAAATTAACTCAGCATCATCATTGATAAATATATACATACATGAAGTATATTATATATATGTCACTCACCATGTGTTGCCCCCTACACTAAATTCAGTTAACTCAAATTGTTCTTCTTGTTGTAGCAGAGAGAAGGAATCAACTTTCACTATGCAATGCGCAGGAGGACGATCTCTCACTACTCGCACAACTACAAAAAATTCAACAAGAGAAACATAAAATTTCAGTCCCAAACGATTTTCCTCTGACTTATATATTCTACGCAATCTATTTACAAAATATATCCACCGAATACTCTATTCTATCATTACTAAGTACTAACTCTTGAAAAAAAAAAAAATTTAAGGCTACAAATTTAAAATATGAATAAAGGTTTGAAGATTTTGGAATCACTGTGACATGATAAAAGCATTACAATTAAAAACATATTCGATGTAAACGAGGTGCTAGATCGTAAACTCCATTTCATTTACCAAGGTATAAAAAAAACATGGAAAGTCAGATATGACTGCTTAAGTTTAGAGCACTTAAGGGGTTTGAGTTTAGAGTCACACATATGCATGTTTAAGTTTAGAAAAGATAAGAATGAGAAGAAAAGACCAGTGAGGAAAGAATAATCACACAAACATGGAAAAGTCAGATTATATATAAAGCCATCTTCAACATCTTGATCTTATTAGGCAGAGAAATTAAGAAATCAAGGCAGAGAAATTAAGACATTTATACGATTACTAAGATAAAACATAGTGATGTTAAAATAAAAGGTTTAAATCGGAAAGAGGGATGATTGCACATACCATTGGTGTCATCTAAAATGGGTTTGCTGTGTTCTGAAGATGGGAGATTCCCTTCCATTTTTGCCGCTTTATTTTCTGGTCTTCTTTAAACTATTTTAATTGAAAGAAAGTTGCATGGTCATTAGGGTATTTCTACAGAGTATAAATAACCCCAAGCTCGAAAGAAAGGGATTAAATTACAAACGATTGAGCTTCCATGGTGACCATGGTAATTACTTTTGATACTATCAAAGTTCTTAATCCCTACGAGTAGTCCCCATGGTTGATAAAAAAAATTTATCCACCGGGGCTAGAATATTACTAGAAATAGATTACCAACTAGTGAATGTCCCAGTGCGATGCCTCATTTTTTTTTCTTTACAAAGGAAAGCAACAACTAGGGTGGATCTCAAGATTTGGGCCACTCCTAAAGCATCCTTGCGGATGATTACAACGAAAGGAAAATCAGGAACATCCAACCAATAAGTAAGATTAGTCGCGTGTGACCTCAATGAGCCATCCAATCTGCAGCAAAGATTAGCCTCCCGAAACGCATGACAAATCCGGACATCATCAAATTGCTTCATATCTTCACTCGCATCTAAAATATAAGAGAGTTAATAGTCCAGGGTATTTTCCAAATGTTTTTAATAGATTGGATAACAACCAAATTGTCACCCTTAAATAATAAGATTTCTAATGCACAAAGAAATAACCCCTCCAATTCCTTCTCTCAAACCTCTAGCTTCAACAACAAGGATAGAAATCTACGAATCTAGAGCACAAGCACCACGTAATAAAACTTTCCCTTCTGAATCATGAATAACAAAATTAAAAGAAGCTTGATCACCATTTGGAAGCTTTGAACCATCAAAATTAACTTTGTGATAGTTGGTAAGAGGAGGACACCAACTTACCTGATCCCTAATCTTAGATTTACCAGGAGACCCACTACTCTTCTTAGTAGAACACAAGGAGAGCTTAACATCAATTTCATCAACTGAAGCTCCATGAAGTCTAATCTTATGCACGTAAGCTCTAATCATCGCATTAAGTTTAGCCGGAGAACATTTTTTTGGACCGAAAATCACCCCATGATGGCTATACCAAATGAACCATCAAGAAATAGCGTAAATCTCAATTTGTGATTTTGAAAAGCAAGATTTCAGCTTTTAACAAGTGATTTACAAAGAAAGAGTCATTGGCAATAATTGGGGGAGGGGGGAGGCATCCTCGTAATGGTAATTACAGAATACACACTCCATAAGAAGAAAAACATAACTTAATGTTATTTCTCTTTTGTAATTTAGTGTCTAGTAAGAAAATATTAACGTCATTATAATTTGAATAATACACACCAAAAAGTTTGAAAACGAAAGCAATAACTTAACTTTCTACAAGGAATAATTGGAGTAAGAGTATGTCTACAATAGTATATTGTTATTGCCATAAATGTGTTAGGTATCGAACTATTTGTGTAAGTCTTTTAATGAGATATAATTACAAGATCTTATTATATATTCTTTTTAATAATAAGCAATGATGTTATGTTGGATTAATGGTTAAACTCTCACTTTTCATTTCAAAAATGACGTGTTCGATACCTTGCAAACTACACAAGGTTATTTTTTCAATTGAGGGGTTTGACCCAATAGGTACGTAGATCCGCAGATGTACCTGTACGTGCTTGATGCATTGTACATAATTAACACTGATTGTCTTACCTTTTATTTTTCATTGGTTATCACAATGTGATTTAATGATCAGAAGTACTCGTTCAAAAATATACATTTTCTAGAATAATACTAATTTAGAAATTGATCATATAATCACACATCAATCTATTTAATTAATGCTTATTTATTATTTCGTATTTATTTTTAGGGTTGCATATATCGAAATTAAAAAATAATTAGTAGTAAAAACTTTGGTTTAAGACGTGTTATGGGAGTCATCAAAATCTGAAGGTCTTTTAAGGCTAAAAAAAGGAAAAAAGGTCATTGACTTTGTCACTCTGTAATTGTTTAAATCTTAACTCCCCTTTTCTTCTTTATGAAAAAACAATCTCGTTCATTCTATTAATCTATGCGACCTTTCAGATACATCATACTTGTTTGTATGGTCTAATTTTTCTTCTGTTTTCTTTTGGAGAAATTTATTTGTTATATATATATGTCATCTGATGTTTGATGGTAATAGATCTAATCATTCAATCCTCCATCAGTCCACCCATTGAGCTTCCAACCTTCATTAAAGTAAACTAGTCTATCGCGTGTGAAAAAAAAAACAAAAATAGCGGAAGGGAGAAGATAAAGAAGTGAGAAGACGATTATGTTTCTATAATTTATTTCTATAATAATCTCTATTATATAAGGCAATAGGGGTAAGACACGAAAAATCGAAAAAGGAAAAAAAAAAGAAAAAAATTTGGGGGATAACTAACTCTTTCATTTGACCAAAAAAAGAGTGAAAAAGTATCACATTTAAAGGCGAATAGTTTTTGAAAAAAAACAAAATACAAAGACAGGTTCTTCTACATAATTAATTTAAAATTGTACGATGTACCCTTGTATTTTTCAAAATTCTACGATTTACCCCTTATGTTTTTTTTCTCTCTATGTAGTATATACCCTTCAACTTTTTAAATTTTCTCTATGGTACCCCTCCGTTATGGTCAAGGTTAAGTTGACCTTAAGTTTTTTTTTCCCAACATTTGGAGGGAAAATTTCCCATGAAAACTCGATCTATAGGTTCGCTCTTGCTTCTTTAAATCTTAAATATTCAATATTTCGTGAGAAAATGAAAAGGATCTAGCTGGAACTATAAGTTTGGAGTTAGAGGACATAAGTTCTCGAGGTTTCAAATAATGACGCATTTGGCGGGCCATTTCATATTTACATTAACGTCCGTGATAAATAAGAAATAACAGGGGTACCACATAGAGAAACTTAAAAAGTTGAAGGATACTATGTAGAACAAAAAAACATAAGGGGTACAACGTAGAATTTCAACAAACACAGGGATATCTCATAGAAAAACCCATTTAATTTTCTATATACTTTCGCACGCATTGCGTGCATATAAGGCTCGTAAGTTCATGAAGTTGAGTAATTGTCATTTAAAATTAATGAGTAATTTTGGCAAATCCGTTAAACCGCCATGTATTTTGGCTGTTTTCTTTAAGAATTAGTAAAGTGCAAATTATTTTTTGTGAGAATATATTTGTAATATAGGATGAACACCCATTCCTCCCTTTTTCCCTTATATAATAGGGATCCGAACTTTCATGTAACTCTACAAAACTTCCATGTTTAATTGTCATAAAAAACATCATTTCATCACCCTTTTTTTTTTTGGGTAAATGGAGCAATATATACCCATTTGAGTTACATCTAGTTGTAATGTTATTGACATACATGTAATTTGATATTAAACTAGTTGTTGGCTCGGGAAATGTCCTAGATTAGATTTTGTTTACTAATGTGTGGGATTAGATTTTATACCATTATAAAACAATCTTGAAACATCATATTTTGTGATAGTTGTAGTAGTGTAATAGATTAACTTGAACCAATTAGTCATCTTCCATTACTAAGAAAAATCATATCCTAATTTTCGGGACAATTTCCAAACTAAAACCTTTAATTGTTGAAAAATTTGTCAAAATATATCTTTTATATGTCACTTCTTACGAAAAACAACATTTTAAAATTTTTCTGGTAACCTAAGACCTTTAAAAAGATTTGTTTGCGAAAGCAACCTTGCCTAATTTTAAGAAGGAAAATGATGGGTATTTATGTGCCGAAATTAGAGTGAACAAGGTGGAAAGAGATCGAGAAAATAATGTCCCACGTGTCTTGCACATAGTAGTATTAAGTAAGTCAACGCTTGAAAATGTTTTATGACTGCTTGAAAGTAAGCCAAAATTGTCTCTCGCAAGTAAAAATTTCTTTTAAGGTCTTAAGTTGGAAGAAAAAAAATTTAAATGATTTTGTATCACAAAAAGTGGCATGAAGTATGCGATAGGAGTATATATAGGACAAAGTAACATGAGCACAAAAATAACCTAAATAATCACCATAAATTTTACCATTGACAGATTCAAAACTAAAAGTAACTTCAGCAGATAACATAAGCATGAACTGCAAGACAAGTTCATGGTTGCCTCAAAAAACAAGAACTAAAGCTATAAGCAAAATTGTTATATATAAAGAAAGAAAAATCAAGTACAAGCTTAAAATCATATGAATAAGCAGCCATTAGCTTAGTATCCTCAGCAAAACATTCTTGGTGTTTGCCACTTGCGAGTGTTGATCTGGTATTTCTAGCACCCAACAACACAATCTTGTTTGCCTCACATACTAAGAAACTGCACATATATATGGATCAAGAACGTCAAATCTCTGACTTAGTACTATTTAATCCTCCTGTCCTCCATATCATTCAGCAATAACATCACTTCCATTCGAACTTCCACGACTAAAGTATCATTTACTAAAAAGCCTTTTGATGTATTGTGAAGATCACTGATTGAAAGCATGGATCTATATCCCCAACCTACTGATCCTGCAGAGAACCAGCCACTTGCTGCAAGAGAAACAAATTAAAAAATAACAACATTGGTATGTTGCAGATCATATTAATATCAAGTAAGAAGCTGTTTTACGAACTGATGTTACCTTTTTTTCTTGTGGTCTGCTTCTTTGTTTTGATTCTTTATGCAAAGCCAGTATTTTGTGAACAGTTTGCTCCCATGACTCAGTTTACCAAGATTATCGAGATCCAGAAACAGCGAGAGGTCTTTACCTTTTGCTTCACCACACCCTCTTGGATACAAAGACAACTTCCTACACACATCAAGAGAAAAAGAAAAGATTCTATACTTTGGAGGACCAATAATATTTTCAAAGAACAAAAAATATGTATGTTGATGAGAAAGCACAACATACCATGACCATTCATCAAAGTTGAATACAGGGGAGTTTAGTTGATCGTTATTCAAATCGGAGAAGTTATCAATTCTCCAAGTGTAGCTCCGGTCAGATTTCGACTCTAGAATTGATAGAGTAGATATTTTGATCTGGCCATCTCTAACAAAAACCTCAGCGCCAAGAACACAACAATCATTACGTACAAATCCATTAGCAGCATCTCTGAAAGACTCTAGAGGAAGAATTTTGGAAATCCCCCCATGTACTCTTTAAAGCATGAAATCGTTTGTCTCGTATAACTGGATCAAATCAAAAGTACCAAAGAAAGATATAAGACAATTTGTTTTATTGAAAAGTATTTGGGAGAAAGTATATACTCTATTTGAGTACTGAGATTACTTTCAACCATTTAAGTTTCATGATATAAATTTATAATTGAAGTTTATGGAGTTTCACTAGAAAATTCAAACTGTATAAACTTACTAGTCGGAGAAAAAGTTACCATAAACAATGGAAGAAGTTATCTAGAGTCATAGAGTTATAGTAGTAAGTTAGTGGCAAAATTCGAACCTAGCACAGTCAGGTAATTGTCCCTGATCTGATCATATATGAAAAATCGAAGTGCGACGTAAACAGAGCTGCCAGGGTTGAGTTTGTCAAACATTTTTACATAAAGAGAGAGGTAATCTTCTCCGTCTTCTTCATCATTTCCATTGGGATACACAGACAACACCCTGAGTCAAGCACAAATGCACAATAATCAGAACTTTATTATGGTCTAAGAAAAAGGAACTAATTATATATGTGAATTACACACCATGTGTATCCTCCCGCTCTAAACTTTGTTGAGTCAAAGTGATTTTCGCTAGGTCGGGGGAATGCATTTTGAAGCACTGAGAAACAGTCAACTTTCATTAAGCAATGTGCAGGTGGTTGTTCCCTCACAAATCGCACAGTTTCTGCACATTAACAAACTAGCATTAGAACCAAAAGAATTACATATTCGATCATATGATGGTTGGAAGATGTCAATTGGAATTGGCTTCTATGCACTCTAACTCTCTAAGGTTCAAGTCATCAACTACGCGCATGTCATCTGTCTAGGAAAAAAGTTGTAGAAGAAGAAATGATTTGTAATTGATTATCCAAAGTAAAGACACTACGCATATATATAGTACCAAATCAAAACAAAAAAATTCAAATAAGAAAAAAGGGCAAAAGATTGTATAATACCATTAACATTGGCAAGAATGGGTTTACTGTGTTATGAAGGTTTAGATCTATGGGATCAGAGGTGATGCCAACACCACTAAGCCATCACCTGGCTGCTGCTCAAGCTTTCCTTATCTTGCTTGCTTGATACATTGTATATGATTAAGTTGTACAAGGGTTGAATGTACGAAATAGTATTTCCTAGGAAATTGTTTTTCGCTTAAAGAAGTTTGGTTTGGTTGCTAAAGAAAATTAAAATTTTCCATGGAAAGTTAATTTTACTTACCTAGGTCTCCTTAAATAAGCAACTTCTTTTGTTTTCTGGGAAGTATTACTAGGAAATGCAACTTCTCACATTTTTGCCAACCAAGCAACCAACCTCACCTTATTTTACTTTTCAGAAAGTTCCATTTCCCATGTATTTTATGTCAACCAAACAACACCTAGATAAAATTAATCATTGTTTAATTAAGCAGGTTGTTTTTATTAGACGTCTAGTTAGACCACTTAACTTTTAACCTTTTTTTTAACTGTTCAACTATTAAGGGTTTTTATATAGACATTTTTCTGTCCAACTTTTTGTTTACATTTTGTTCTAATAAACCGGTTGATACTTGATAGTTATACAAAGCAAGACCAAAATTTCTGAACTTCTGAAGTGTTGATACGAGAATCAATAAACAAAACCCGACTTAATTACCTAATCCTCCTTTCTCTCTGACCATATTTAATTGTTCCCAATGAACTTGATATGAGAATCAATGAACTTGACCTCATTTACAAAGTTGTTGACTTGTTGTAAGCTCTCTCTTGAAAGTGAAAATTTAAGACTACCTCCAGTCACCTAAACTCTGAGTTAGATGCAAGTCTACAACTATGGCACTATGAACAAACAACACAAAGTTGCTTACGTACATTCTATGGCTCTACACTTCTACTTCTACCTACAAAACTACAAAGTTTCCATTTTTACACCCAACAACATTATTCACTTTGGCAAAAAATCTCATATCTTCAATTATTTGTTTTTGTCATAGTTTTAAGTTAATATTGTAGTAGTTTTGTACATGAGTTAAAGACTTAAATTTCAGATCCCGGAAGGAAAGTTTCCCTAATTAGTAATACTTCCTCCGTTATAGTGCCTGTTTCAAATTTTGGTGGGTCAAACTTTATAATCTTTGACCAAATATTCTCATAATAATATACTTCCTCAGTTCCTTGGTTTCCAAGAACACTGCTTTGAGTAGAATGTATGAGTGCACCAAAACTTAATAAATCTAATAGCAGTAATTACTTCGACAGGAGGACAAAGTACGTACCATCGGTGTCATCAAAAATCGGTTTACTGTTATTTGAAGGTAAAAGCAAATTCCCGTGCATTGTCTCAGTCGACGAGATCTCCACTTTCATGCTAAAATCTTGCTTTTCCGGAGGCGAGGTGATTCTACAAGTATGCTATATAAATGACCCAAAACAGCATCGAAATGAAGCAAAGATATCAAAAGCGTCAAGTGTTTGAGCTTCTTGTGGACTGTGGTAATACAGGAACTACAACATTTATCACTTGTAAGTTGTAACCCTTGTAAATCTTATATGGTCTATCTAAATCGTTCTCGACCAATCAATGAACTTTTTGTAAAATAATTTAATTTTTTCATAAATCTCTAAAATTTTATCTTTTCAAATTGTTTCATTATATAATAATATCTCAAGTTTCAACTGATAAATAAATAATAATTCACCTTGGATTATCTCTTAGGCTATTTTATACTTGTAAAAGTTCTATCTTTATAAGTTTGATCTAGTCCCCTAAAAAAAAGTTTGATATAGTTGGTTAGTAGTTACAGTAGGAGGCACTAGATCAAATAATTGTGATGGTGTGATAGTGTGATAAGGACACTTTTGTTGCAAAGTTTATAACGAGGTTACTAATAGATTAGTCAAAGGAGCAACAAGGTTAATTTTACTAGGAAATTTATAATATTTTTCTTTGTCAATTTAAAAATAATAATAGAATAAACCTAATATAATCAATCAATCAATCATCAATATATCAAATATATATATATAAAGGAGGAACTTTTCGGGAGCATATGGAGCTCCTCAAGATTTCGAGGCCATAGAGCGCGCCACGTAGGATTGCCACGTCATCAAATTTTATTTTTATCTTTTATAAAAATAGAGTTCTACATATATTTAAATACATATAAGGAGTTTTGGATAAACAAAAATTAGAGTTTGGTTTTGAATAAACAACCTAAATTATTATATTATGTAAATTGTGTATAACTTTTGCTACGTAATTCGGAATATTATAATTTTTGTATAATTGGATAGTGCTCGGAATATGCTCCGAAATAAGATCCATTTACAATATAGTTTTACAACTTATGAAATAGAGAGTGCCACGTAGGATTGCCATGTCATTAATTTTTATTTTAAATATTTTAGAAAATAGAGTTCTACATATATTTAAATACATAAAGGGAGTTTTAGATAGGGAGTAATTAGAGTTTCATTTTAAATAAACAACCTAAATTATTATATTATGTAAATTGAATACTCCCTCCGTCCCAGAATACTCTTGACACTTATCAGGGCACGTAGTTTTAGATGATAAGTTGTTGTTTGGTTATCAATTGTTAGTTTATTGAAAAAGTAGATGTAATAGGAGTTAGTAGGTAGTAAAAGTAGTATTATTTTATTTAATGGAGATAGAGTGTGGGCCAATGGTTTAAGTTGGTAGGTAGTAGGAGTGGTATTATTTTATTTGGAGGAGAGAGTGTGGGCCAATGGTTAAAAGGTAAAAGGATTAAAATAACTTTTGCTACCTAATTCAAAACATTATAATTGTTTACCATTGAAAAGTGCTTGAAATATGTTTCAAAATAAGATACATTTACGATATAGTTTTATAACTCATGAAAATATATTTAATTAGATGAATGGTAACGCATTATTTAGTCTTTCTTTTAGATAGATAAAATAATAGCTATAATTACAATGTACTATATGTGATTATAGCATTTTATCATAGGTCTGATTTACAGGATTAAATATATTATCTTTCAAAACCTCAACTTTACTCAAATGAACCAAAACAATTTAGTAGTGAAACAAAATTTATTAAGGAAACTTTATTATTACAACAAAAACTAAAATCTATTGCTATAAAGTTACATATATAATAAAAAATAACTTAGAAATCAGGATATTATAGAGAGCTCCATCTAAGCATGGCATCTCATTCTTTTTCATTTATATTTTTTTAAAAAAAATAGTGTCCAACATATATATAAATACATATAAGGTGTTTTGGATAAGTGAAGATTATAGTCTGATTTTAGATAAACAACCTAAATTATTATAATATGTAAATTGAATATAACTTTTGCTATAAATTCGCAATATTATACTTTTTTTTACCATTGGAGAGTGCTCGAAATATGGTTTGAAATTAGTTCCATATACAATATAGTTTTACAACTTATGAAAAATTACTTATGTAGATGAACAATAACATATTATTTATTATTTATTTTATATACATATAATAATAGCTATAAAAATAAATAGCGTATCATATGTGATAATAGCAATTATATCTATCAAAATCATACTTTAAAAATCGAGTTATATAAAGATAAAAAATACATATCTATAACTTTGAACCTGTAGCATACCATGGTGGCATTACATGAAGAATCAAATGAAAGTTTGTCAACAACATTGCAGAGATATTATGTAATTGTCTAATTATTTTATTCCTATAATATTTATCGTATACATAATAATTTATGTTTGTCTTTTCCATATATCTATATGTCAGATCTTATTCTTTTCTTCATGAACTTAATTCTACTAAAACTAATTAGGAAATCAAGGTCCGCGTTTCTAGACTATTTGAGGTCACAGATCATAAAAAAGGAGAAAGTTTGATATGATCATGATGGATGAAGAGATATTTTTTTCTCTTAAATAGTAATTTCGATTATTAGTAGAGATTAGTTTTTATTTAATTTATTTTATTCATGAAACCATCATTATGGTCTTTTTTTAGTGTTTATGTGCCATTAAAAGTTAAAGTTGTGACTGACACTCATGTTTTACTCTATTCTTTCTTTCATGCATCTATTAAATAAGTACCCTACTTTCGTCAAGTATCATTTAGGTATTCTTCATGTTAAAATTGTGTTAGTTATTGTTAGTCATACCAATTATAGGGATACCATTTAATAATAGACTTGGCTACATTATTCAGTTGAATATTAAAAATTATATAATTTATATATCGCAATAACAAATTTAGAAATTAGAATATAAGGACAAATTATTTCTTCGCTATTTTTCTACTGCAACAATGGAGTTTAGCATGGTTTTTAAGGAAATGAAAAAAATGGGTAGTTTAGCATAGAGGTACCCCTTTAATTAACAAAAGCAAGGGATAAGTAAATCCTTAATAAAGTAAAACGCAACATTATGAGGTAATTTGAGTAATTAATGATGGTTTCATTAACATAAAGCTAAGTAAAGACAATATTGTCAAATATAGTTGCTTATTTTACGAAAAGTGGAGTGGTCCCAATAGATGAAACTACTCAAAGTGGTGATTATTGCAATAGAAAAAGAATGGAGAAAGTATGTAAATAATATGGTGTTGAAAAATCTAATTTCATAGCAACAAAAATCAACAATGTTAACAAAAAATTAGCAAAAAAAAATATAAACAACAACCCGTGCTTCAAAACTAGTATATATATATAAAGGTAGAACTTTTCGGGAGCATAGGGAGCTCCACAAGATTTCGAGCTCATAGAGCGCGCCACGTAGGATTGCCACGTCATCAATTTATATTTTTATAGAGTTCTACATGATTTAAATACATAAAAGGAGATTTGGATAAGCGAAAATTAGAGTTTGGATTTGAATCAACAACTTAAATTATTATATTATGAAAATTGTGTATAACTTTTGCTACATAATTTGGAATATTATAATTTTTGTACCATTGGAGAGCATTCAGAATATGCTTCGAAATAAGATCCATTTACAATATAGTTCTACAACTTATGAAATATAGAGCGCCATGTAGGATTGTCATGTCATCAATTTTTTTTTATTTTTTTTCTAAAAATAGAGTTCTACATAGATTTAACGGTTTTTTTCATCATATACCCCGACAAATTTTTTTTTGCACCGTATACCCTTTCAAGTTTCCAAATTCATCATATACCCCTCACGTTTCAAAAAATACATCAACATGCCCTTATGACTAACGGTGTTAGACTTCCGTTAGTCATTATACTCTAATCCCCCCTAACCCTAATTAACAAACCCTAAACCTAAGCTAAACCTTTAACCCTAAACCCCTAATTAACAAACCCCCTAATCTAATAACCCTAACCCTAACCATCCTAACCACCACCCCTCCCCCACCCCCTAGCCACCCACCACCCACCCACCCTCCCCTCCCCCCCTTCCACGGCCAAGTCACGCCGCCCCCTCTCCCCTCCCCTTCCCCGCTTTGTCGCGCCGCCCCTCTCCCCTCTCCTTCCCCGCCTTGTCACGCCGCCCCCCCTCCCCTTCCCCTTCCCCCGCTAGTCTCGCACCCCTCCCCTTCCCCCGCAGCCCGTAGCGCGACCTCCCTCCCCTCTCTCTTCCCCGCAACCGCCGCCAACTCCCTCCCCCCCCTTCCCCCGCAATCGTCGTTTTCGAATTTTAGGCGTTTTCGAATTTTTTTTTCATTTCAGGGGAGGGGGAGGGGTTCGGCGGTTGCTGGGAAAGGGAGGGGGGTTGCCGGCGGTTGCGAGGGAAGGGGAGGAGAGGGGGTGGACTGGGGGGTGGGCTGGTGGACTTTTAGGGTTAGTCAGGTTTTTAGGGTTTGTTATTGTTATTAGGGTTATTTAGGGTTTATGGTTTAGGGTAGTTAATTAGGATTAGGAGAGGATTAGGGCCTAATGACTAACGGAAGTCTAACACCGTTAGTCAAAAGGGTAAGTTGATGTATTTTTTCGAAAAGTGATGGGTATATGATGAATTTGGAAACTTGAAAGGGTATACGGTGCAAAAAAAAATTTATCAGGGGTATATGGTGAAAAAACCGTAGATTTAAATACATATAAGGAGTCTTTGATAAGCAGAATTTAGAGTTTCGTTTTGAATGAACAACTTAAATACATAAAAGGAGATTTGGATAAGCGAAAATTAGAGTTTGGATTTGAATCAACAACTTAAATTATTATATTATGAAAATTGTGTATAACTTTTGCTACATAATTTGGAATATTATAATTTTTGTACCATTGGAGAGCATTCAGAATATGCTTCGAAATAAGATCCATTTACAATATAGTTCTACAACTTATGAAATATAGAGCGCCATGTAGGATTGTCATGTCATCAATTTTTTTAATTTTTTTTTTCTAAAAATAGAGTTCTACATAGATTTAAATACATATAAGGAGTCTTTGATAAGCAGAATTTAGAGTTTCGTTTTGAATGAACAACCTAAATTATTATATTATGTAAATTGTGTATAACTTTTGCTACCTAATTTAGAATATTATAATTTTTATACCATTAGATAATGCTCGAAATATGCTTCGAAATAAGATCCATTTACAATATAGTTCTATAATTTATGAAATAGAGAGTGCCACTTAGAATTGTCATGTCATTAGTTTTTATTTTAAATATTTGAAAAAAATAGAATTCTACATATATTTAAATACATAAAAGAGTTTTGGATAGGGGGAAATTAGAGTTGCGTTTGAATAAACAACCTAAATTATTATATTATGTAAATTGAATTTAACTTTTGCTACCTAATTCAAAACATTATAATTTTTTTATCAGTGGAGAGTGCTTGAAATTTGCTTCAAAATAGGATCTATTTACAATATAGTTTTATAACTCATGAAAATATATTAAATTAGATGAATTGTAAGACATTATTTAGTCTTTTTTTAGATAAATATAATAATAGCTATAAGTATTAAGTATAATGTATTACATGTGATTATAACATTTGATTATAGGTCCAATTTACAGGATTAAACATATTATCTTTCAAAACCTCAACCTTACTCAACTAAACCAAAACAATATAGTATTGCAATAAAATTTATTAAGGAAACTTTGTTACAACAAAAACTAAAATCTATAGCGATAAAGTACATATATATATATATTAGAGTTTTAAATTATGTAAAAATTAGAGTTTGATTTAAATAAAACAACCTTAGAATATTATAAAGAGCTCCACCTAAGCATGCCATGTCATTCTTATTGACTTTTAATTTTTTTTAAGAAAATGGTGTTCAACATAGATATAAGTACATATAAGGTGTTCTGGATGAGTGAAGATTACAGTCTAATTTTAAATAAACGACCTAAATTATTATACTATGTAAATTAAATATAACTTTTGCTAAATAATTCGTAATATTTTAATTTTTTTTACCGTCGAAGAGTGCTCGAAATATGCTTCGAAATAAGATCCATATACAATATAGTTTTACAACTTATGAAAATATATTTATTTAGATGAACAATAACGTATTATTTATTCTTTATTTTAAATAATTAAAAAAATAACTATAAAAATAGCATATAATATGTGACAATAGTAATTTTGTCTTTTAAAATCATACTTTTAAAAATTAATTCATATGAAGATAAAATATTCATATCTATAGTTTTGAACCGATAGCATTCCATGATGGCATTACATGAAGAATCAAATGAAAGTTTGTCATCGAGATTGCAGAGGTATTATGCAATTGACTAATTATTTTATTCTTATAATATTTATTGTATACATAATTTTTTTTTTCCGTATATCTATATGTCAGATCTTATTCTTTTCTCCATTAACTTAATTCTACTAAAACTATTTGGAAATCAAGGTTCGCATTTCTAGACTATTTGAGGTCACGGATCATAAAAAAGGGGGAAATTTGAAAAGTTTTGATATGGTCATGATTAATGAAGATGTATTTTTTTCTCTTAAATTGTATTTTTCGATTATTAATAGAGGTTAATTTTATATTTAATTAATTTTCTTCATGATACTATCATTATAATCTTCATTTTGGCTTTTCCATCATCCATTCTATATGCGTTAGTGTTTATGTGCTATATTAAAAGTTGAAATTGTGGCTGACACTCATGTTTTTCTCTATTCTTTTTGTCCTGCATCTATTAAGTTATTACCCTCTACTTTCTTAAAGTATCATTCGGGTATTATTCATGTTAAAACTGTATTAGCAGTCATATCTGTTATTGAGATACCATTTAATAATAGACTTAACTATAGTATTCAATTGAATATTAAAAATTATAAAATTTATATATCACAATAACAAATCTAGAAATCACAGTATAATGACAAATACTTTCTCCGTTTTTTTTTCTACTTCAACAATTGGTTTTGGCATGGTTTTTAAGGAAATAAAAATTTGTTAGTTTAGCAAAGAGGTACCTCTTTAGTTAACTAGAGTAGGGGATAAATAAATCCTTAATAAATTAAACACAACTTTATAAAGCAATTTGGGTAATTAATGATGGTTTTATTAACATAAAGTAAAGGTAATATTGTCAACTGTAATTACTTTTTTTTTTACCAAAAGTGGAATATAGTTCCAAAAGATGAAACTACCTAAAGCGGTAGTTGTTGTGATAGAAAAAGAACGGAGGAAGTATGTAAATACAATGGTGTTGAAAAATCTTATTTCACAGCAACACAAAATCAACAATAATATTAACAAAAAAATTGGAATAAAATAAAATAAACAACAACCCGTGCAACGCACGGGCTTCAAACCTAGTATATATATATATAAAGGAGGAACTTTTCGGGAGCTTAGGGAGCTCCTCAAGATTTCGAGCTCATAGAGCGTGCCACGTAGGATTGCCACGTCATCAATTTATATTTTTATTTTTTTACAAAAATAGAGTTCTAGATGATTTAAATACATATAAAGAGATTTGGATAAGCGAAAATTAGAGTTTGAATTTGAATCAACAACCTAAATTATTATATCATGAAAATTGTGTATAACTTTTGCTACATAATTCGGAATATTATAATTTTTGTATCATTGGAGAGCATTCGAAATATGCTTCGAAATAAGATCCATTTACAATATAGTTGTACGACTTATGAAATATAGAGCACCATGTAGGATTGTCATGTCATCAATTTTTCTTTTTTATTTTTTTAGAGCTCCCTAGAGCGCGCCACGTAGGATTGCCACGTCATCAATTTATATTTTTATTTTTTTACAAAAATAGAGTTCTAGATGATTTAAATACATATAAAGAGATTTGGATAAGCGAAAATTAGAGTTTGAATTTGAATCAACAACCTAAATTATTATATCATGAAAATTGTGTATAACTTTTGCTACATAATTCGGAATATTATAATTTTTGTATCATTGGAGAGCATTCGAAATATGCTTCGAAATAAGATCCATTTACAATATAGTTGTACAACTAATGAAATATAGAGTGCCATGTAGGATTGTCATGTCATCAATTTTTCTTTTTATTTTTTTTTCTAAAAATAGAGTTCTACATAGATTTAAATACATATAAGGAGTCTTGGATAAGCAAAAATTAGAGTTTCGTTTTGAATGAACAACCTAAATTATTATATTATGTAAATTGTGTATAACTTTTGCTACCTAATTCAGAATATTATAATTTTTGTACCATTAAATAGTGCTCGAAATATGCTTTGAAATAAGATCCATTTACAATATTGTTCTACAATTTATGAAATAGAGAGCGCCACTTAAGATTGCCATGTCATTAGTTTTTTTTTAAATATATTTCGATCTCATAGAGCGCGCCACGTAGGATTGTCACGTCATCAATTTATATTTATATTTTTTACAAAAATAGAGTTCTAGATGATTTAAATACGTATAAAGAGATTTGGATAAGCAAAAATTAGAGTTTGGATTTGAATCAACAACCTAAATTATTATATTATGAAAATTGTGTATAACTTTTGCTACATAATTCGGAATATTATAATTTTTGTACCATTGGAGAGCATTCGAAATATGCTTCGAAATAAGATCCATTTACAATATAGTTGTGCAACTTATGAAATATAGAGCGCCATGTAGGATTGTCATGTCATCAATTTTTAATTTTATTTTTTTTCTAAAAATAGAGTTCTACATAGATTTAAATACATATAAGGGGTCTTGGATAAGCAGAAATTAGAGTTTCGTTTTGAATGAACAACCTAAATTATTATATTATGTAAATTGTGTATAACTTTTGCTACCTAATTTAGAATATTATAATTTTTATACCATTAAATAGTGCTCGAAATATGCTTTGAAATAAGATCCATTTACAATATAGTTCTACAATTTATGAAATAGAGAGCGCCACTTAAGATTGTCATGTCATTTAGTTTTTTTTTTAAAATATTTGAAAAAAATAGAATTCTACATATATTTAAATACATAAAAGAGTTTTGGATAGGGGGAAATTAGAGTTGCGTTTTGAATAAACAACCTAAATTATTATATTATGTAAATTGAATTTAACTTTTGCTACCTAATTTAAAACATTATAATTTTTTTACCATTGGAGAGTGCTTGAAATATGCTTCAAAATAGGATCTATTTACAATATAGTTTTACAACTCATGAAAATATATTAAATTAGATGCATTGTAGGACATTAATTATTTAGTCTTTTTTTTAGATAAATATAATAATGGCTATAAGTATTAAGTATAGTGTATTATACGTGATTATAACATTTGATTATAGGTCCAATTTACAGGATTAAACATATTATCTTTCAAAACCTCAACCTTACTCAACCAAACTAAAACAATATAGTATTGCAACAAAATTAATTGACTAAAATCTATAGCGATAAAGTTACATATATATAATTAGAGTTCTGAATTATGTAAAAATTAGAGTTTGATTTAAATAAAACAGCCTTAGAATATTATAAAGAGCTCCACATAAGCATGCCATGTCATTCTTATCAATTTTTAAGAAAGTATTCTTTACGTCCCGCATCTATTAAATTATTACCCTCTACTTTCTTAAAGTATCATTCGCGTATTATTCATGTTAAAACTGTATTAGCTATTATTAGTCATACCTGTTATTGGGATACCATTTAATAATAGACTTAGCTACAATATTCAATTGAATATTAAAAATTATAAAATTTATATATCAAAATAACAAATCTAGATATTATAGTATAATGACAAATACTTTCTCCGTTTTTTCTCTATTTCAACAATTGGTTTGGACATGGTTTTTAAGGAAATAAAAAATGGGTAGTTTAGCATAGAGGTACCTCTTTAGTTAACTAGAATATGGGACAAATAAATCCTTATTAAAGTAAACGCAACTTTATAAGGCAATTCGGGTAATTAATGATGGTTTTATTAACATAAAGTAAAGGTAATATTGTCAACTGTAGTTTCTTTTTTTACCAAAAGTGGAATAGACTCAAAAGATGAAACTATCTAAAGTGGTAATTGTTGTAATAGAAAAAGAACGGAGGAAGTATGTAAATACAATGATCTTGAAAAATCTCATTTTACAACAACACAAAATCAACAATAATATTAACAAAAAATATACAATAAAATAAAATAAACAACAACACGTGCAACGCACGGGCTTCAAATTAGAATAAACCTAATATAATCAATCAATCAATCAATATATATATATAAAGGAGGAACTTTTCGGGAGCATAGGGAGCTCCTCAAGATTTCGAGGTCATAGAGCGCGCCACGTAGGATTGACATGTCATCAAATTTTTATTTTATCTTTTAAAAGAATAGAGTTCTACCTAGATTTATATACACATAAGGAGTTCTAGATAAGCTAAAATTAGAGTTTTGTTTTGAATGAACAACATATATTATTATCTTATGTAAATTGTGTATAACTTTTGCTACGTAATTCAGAATATTATAATTTTTGTTCCATTGGATAGAGCTCGAAATATGCTCCGAAATAAGATCCATTTACAATATAGTTCTACAACTTATGAAATAGACAGGCGCCACGTAGGATTGTCATCTCATAAAATTAGAGTTTTACATAACGAGAAATTAGAGTTTCGTTTTGAATTAAACAACCTAAATTATTATATTATGTAAATTGAATATAACTTTTGCTACCTAATTCAAAACATTATAATTTTTTACCATTTGAGAGTGCTTGAAATATGCTTCAAAATAAGATCCATTTACAATATAGTTTTACAACTCATGAAAATATATTTAACTAGATGAATGGTAAGGCATTATTTAGTCTTTCTTTTAGATAAATATAATAATAGCCATAACTATAGTGTACTATATGTGACTATAACATTTTATCATAGGTCCAATTTACAGGTTTAAACATATATATAATCTTTAAAAACCTCAGCCTTACGAGTCCAGATCCTCTAGAATTTTAATCAAATTCTACACATAATTAAATACATAAAAGGATTTTCGAATAGGGAGACATTAGAGTTTGGTTTTGAATAAAAAACCTAAATTATTATATTATGTATATTGAATTTAACTGTTGATACCTAATTGAAAACATTATAATTTTTTACCATTGGAGAGTGCTTGAAATATGCTTCAAAATGAGAACCATTTACAATATAGTTTCACAACTCATGAAAATATATTTAATTAGATGAATGGTAAAACATTTTTTAGTCGTTCTTTTAGATAAATATAATAATAATTAAGCTATAAGTATAGTGTACGATATGTGATTATAGTATTTTACTTCAGCCTTAACTGAACCAAAACAATTTAGTATTGCAACAAAATATACTGAGGAAACTTTGTTATTACAGCAAAAACTAAATTTTATAGTGATAAAGTTACATATATACTAGAGTTTTGGATGATGAAAAAATTAGAGTTTGATTATAAAAGACAACCTTAGAATATTTTGAAGAGCTCCACCTAAGCATGCCATGTCATTCTTTTTTAATTTTTATTTTTTTAAAAAAATTGTGATCAAAATAGTTATAAACACATATGAGGTGTTTTGGATAAGTGAAGATTATTACAATATGATTTTAAATAAACAACCTAAATTATTATACTATGTATTGAATATAATTTTTGCTACAAATTCGCAATATTATAATTTCTTTACCATTAGAGAGTGCTCGAAATATGCTTCGAAATAAGTTCCATATATAATATAGTTTTACAACTTATGAAAATTTATTTATTTAGATGAACAATAACATATTATATATATATATTTTTTATTTTAAATACATATAAAAAACTATAAAAATAGCAAATTATATGTGACAATAGCAATTATATTATATCTTTCCAAATCATACTTTTAAAAATTGAGTTATATAAAGATAAAAAATACATATCTATAATTTTGAACCGACGTATAGCATACCACGGGGGCATTACATGAAGAATCAAATGAAAGTTTGTCAACGACATTGCAGAGGTATTATGCAATTGACTAATTATTTTATTCCTAGAATATTTATTGTATACATAATTATTTATGTTTGTCTTTTCCATATATCTATATGTCTGATCTTATTCTTTTCTCCATGAACTTAATTCTACTAAAACCTAATTGGAAAAACAAGGTTCGAGTTTTTAGACTATTTGAGGTCACAAATCATAAAAAAGGGGGAAGTTTGATAAGTCTTGATATGGTCATGATTGATAAAGAGGTATTTTTTTCTCTTAAATAGTATTTTCGATTATTAGTAAAGTTAAGTTTTATATTTAATTAATTTTATTCATGATACCATCATTATGATCTTTTTTGGGCTTTCCCTTCTTCCATTAATTTTATATGCATTAGTATTTATGTGCTATATTAAAAGTTGAAGTTGTGGCTGACACTCAAATTTTACTCTATTCTTTCTGTCCTGCATCTATTAAATTATGACCCTCTACTTTCTTAAAGTATCATTCGGCATTCTTCATGTTAAAACCTGTGTTAGCTATTGTTAGTCATACCAATTATTGGGATACCATTTAATAATAGACTTAGCTACAATATTCAATTGAATATTAAAAAATGTAAAATTTATATATCGTGATAACAAATCTATATAGAGTATAATGACAAATACTTTCTCCATTTTTTTTTCTATAGAAACAATGGTTTTTGACATGGGTTTTAAAGAAATGAAAAAAAATGGATATTAGTTTAGCATAGAAGTGCCCTTTCAATTAACTAGAGGAGGGAATAAGTAATTTCTTAATAAAGTAAATGCAACTTTATGAGACAATTTGAGTAATTAATGATGGTTTTATTAACATTAAAGACAATATTGTCAACTATAGTTGCATTTTTTTTTATACCAAAAGTGGAGTAGTCCTAATAGATGAAACTACCCAAAGTGGTAATTGTTGCAATAGAATTAGAACGGAGGAAGCTAAGTATGTAAATACAATAGTACTGAAAAATCTCATTTCATCACAGCAACACAAAATCAACAATGTTAACCAAAAATTTGCAAAAAAATAAAATAAAAAACAACCCGTGCGACGCACGGGCTTCAAAACTAGTAATAGAATATTGTCGAATGAATAATACGACTTACTTTTGTCTATACTAAGTGGGAGCCATGAAAGTTAATTTTTCAATTAAGTGACGAAATTCTCTTAGAATTTTTTTTTACCAAAAATAAATATATACTGATATTGGCAATGATTGATGACAGTGAAGGCTAGTATCTTTCCTCGTAAAAAGCCCATATTAAATTACTAAACAAACTCAAAATTATCAAAATAAAATAACCTCTCATCGCGTAGTTATTTTCCTTAACTTATCAATATCAAATTTTATACTTAGAACGTGCTAAACAAAAGGAAAATTATAAAGATAGGATTACAAAATGAAGGTTGAGCATTACTTTACATAGTTTAAAACTCAAATAAGACATGATACTTAAGCATAACGAAGTGGAAGAAAATTAAATGGAAGTTAAGAATAGCCACTATATGACCTTTCAATGTTCTTAATTTATGCATCAATTATAAACATCCTAATGACTAATTTGCTCCAAAAATATAGGGAAAACTATAATCGAAGGAGCAATCATATCACCCAAACTCAAAAGAAGAGTGGATGAATTATATTGGTTGATTTAATCTTTGCATTTGTGAACAGTTCTCCAAACTAATTTCAAAACACCATCCAAATGCAGAGCGAAGTTTCCAAAAAAGATAACTTATTTACTATTTAGCTCAAACTTATATTATGAACTACATTAGATTACATTTTATAATCAAACTAACGATACACATATATTATATACCCCTATGATAATACATTGACACTTATTGGGCCACTTAGTAAACCTCAACCTCTAAAATATTCCAACCTTCTAGGAATACACACATTTAGGCTCGTTCTTTTGATTGAATAAGTTCGAACCGAACCGAACCGAAATGAATAAGTCGAACCGAACGGGCGTCCGAACCGATCCGATCCGATCGAACCGAATCGAACCGAATTGAGTATTATTAATAATTACAATTAGAATAATATTTTTATCATCATTGATAATGATAATAATTAATAATATTAATGATAATGATAATGATAATAATAATATTAATACTAATACCAATAATATGCATAATAATAATATTATTATGAATTGAGTAATATTAATAATAATATTAATACTAATACTAATATTAATAATATGCATAATAATAATAATATTCTTATGAATTGAGTAATATTAATAATAATAATATTAATACCGATAATATGCTACATTGTTTAAACTTATCTATTTGGAGTTCTTCACCCACCAAAAAGTAATACTCCCTCCGTTTCCAAAAGTTCTTCCTACTTTAACCAATTTCCTCTCACAAAACTATTCAAAATAGGAACAAAATAAATCGGAGGGAGTATTACATTTCTATATTTCGCTTCTTTCACCAAAAATTACTCTTTTTATCACTTGTCCCCCTTATTTTATATTCAATGGGTCAAAAAGTACCCTCCAAAAAGTTTAAAAGTGACATTGCCAAAAATCTTAACAATAATAATCATAATAATAATAAGAGTAAGAATAAGAATAATAATAATAATAATGATAATAATAATAATAATGATAATAATAATAATAATAATAATAATAATAATAATATTAATAATTATAATAATAATAATAATAATAGTAATAATAATAATAATAATAGTAAAAATATTACTCATAATAATAACAACAACAACAACAACAACAACAACAACAACAACAACAATAATAATAATAATAATAATAATAATAATAATAATAATAATAATAATAATAATAATAATAATAATAATAATAATAATAATAATAAGAAGAAGAAGAAGAAGAAGAAGAATAAGAATATAATAATAATAATAACAACAACAACAACAACAACAACAATAATAATAATAATAATAATAATAATATAAATAAAAATAATAAGTTGTAGTCCGAATCAACCGAATCCGAACCGAAATGGTCTCGAACCGAATCAACAAAACTGAACTGAAATGAATTTTCATTTATTCAGCCCAAAAGAACAGAGCCTTAGTTGTCAATAGGAGATGCCTCATTGGAGGCTTGTGAATGAGATTTGCATAATATGATAGTAATCTAAAATTAATCTCATAATAGTATCTTACATATGCCAAACCATAATTTGACCTGACCCAAACACGAAATTGTATAACCCTATTCAACAGGTCTACTATCATCAATGTCAAAGTAAATCATCTCCAATTTCAACAACATTTCCAGTATAAATTACCAAAAAATATAAATTTTAAAAAGAAATAATTAAAAGGGAAACATGAAAGAAATGGAATTGAAGAACCTTCTAGCAAATAAAAATCGAAAACATACTAATTGGTCTCATTGTCTTACCATCTTCTCTCTCAACCCTGAAAATAAGCTTCTTACTTTATTTGAGAAAAACTAAACCTTGAAAATCTTAAGCTTACAACTCCCACATGATGAGAATATCAAAACTCGACCTTGATGACAAAACAAATCATAAAACAATTACTCGAGCTTCAACATTATCTTCGTCATTATCACCATTCACCCATTTGAATTTGGCAACAAATCTCAATACTATCAAGCATCAAAGACGAATAAGGAGTAACATAAAGATTATATTTAATGAAAAGTTTAATTAAAGAAGACCCATTACAATATTTTTTTTGGGTTTCTAATTTGAGTAATAGAGAATGAAGAAGGATAGAGAAATGTGCCAGGAAGATGAAGGAACTGAAAAGAAAAAAAGGGACAGTCATAAATGTTTTTTACTGAAACAAATAAGCTCGACTTCTTTTTCCAAGGAAGAAGCAAGTTCAGTTTTTTTTTAAACGTGACATCATCGGTACATTTAGGCGGGAATTAGATTAACCATGACATGCCACCTAGGATAGTTTTGGGGGGGGGAAGGTGAATAGTGTATTCTCTTTTAGTATATAGTAATAGATTTGAAATAACACAAACAACATATAAGAAAAAACATAGTCATGTTGGGTCATGTTTGATTCGTCTCAATTAGTACTTTGATAATATCAACTTTTCATAATTTTCACAAATACGTAATTATATATATTTATAGTCAAAGATGTGCATTAGAAAATGAGCAAGTTAAACTAAGAACAATAAGGAACAGAGGAAGTATATGTATTTTGATGTCAATAGCTCAATGATTGATAACTCATTTCTACTCCCTCCGTTTCTTTTACATGTATTGACTTCACTTTGAGGGAAAACCAAGAAGGAAGTGTAAAAGAGGGTGCAACTAAAAAGTGCAATAGAGAAATGTTAAGGTGTGTTATTATATTAAAAGTGAACCAAATGGGTGAAAAAAGAGGATAAAATAAATGAGACATATTACCAAAAATGAAAAAGTAACAATGTATAAATTATAAAGTAATGGACCAAAAAACGAAAATTTGGAGATTAAAAGAAACAACCGCATCACTTTTAACTCCCCTGCACACCAAATGTGAAGTCCTGTATTTATGCTTAACTCCCATACACTACTACAAAAACAATAGATTGTGGATGCTTAGAGCTCGACGCCCAAGAGTAGGTGCTGGTGCTGGTGCTGGTGCTGTGAGCCCATGTAATGTATTATACCAACAGCTTTAGGCGTTAACTCCTCTGCACAATTTACGACATATTAGTGCAACCCTCTCACAAGTCACAACCAAGGAAAGAAAAAAGAAATAACATAAAAGGTTCGTATGTCATCAATTTACTCCAAGATTCAACCGCATCACTGTTAACTCCCCTGCACACCACTCATCTAAAGAATTCATCACTTCCATAATTCCGATGGCTGTCGCCTGTCGTGCTCTCCTTTCTCCATGGATCCGATCTAGGTAATCTCTCTTTCTTTCTCTCTCCCTAATTATATTTTCGAGATGCATGTGTCTGAAAGTCTAGGGTTACGCTAGTGAATTCAATTGTGTTGAATTTTGAACTTTTAATCATCATAATCAGATCTGATGCATTTAATTGATTTTAAATTCAAGCTTTGTTGACCTTAATCTCGGTGTTGTTAGTTATGTAATCTTGCTTTTGTGAAAATTATAGGCTTGAAATGGTGAATATTACCTGAACTAGACCCCAAATTTCTGCTTGCTTGTTGTGCGTTTATGGTAGAAACATAGAAATTGCAATTAGTGTCTTGTTAATTTTGATAGATATTGATCCTTTAGTATTGACTCGGTATTTTTCTCTCTTGTAATTGCTTGATGTTGAAAGTAATGGTTTTTGTGTCAATTCGAAATTCTATTATGGTGTCAATTGCAATTCAGTTAGTTGTTTAATCCTAATTTCAAGTTCTTAGTAGTAAACGAAGGGAATATAGAAAATTATAGTGAAGTACTAAAAGCAAAAAAGGACAATGAGAAGCTAGAAAAGAGCTAAACGTAGTGGAAAAAAAGGATGAACAAAGGGAAGGAATGAAAGTTGTCTCCAATGGTGAGATCAATTGTTACTTCCTGTTTACTAATTCTTGTCTAGTTCCTCAAATAAGTGTTGCTTTTGTCTGATGTTTTGACAATTTTACTTTCCTTTAGATGGCAAAGACTAAGGTAATTAATGACTGCCTAAAACTTGTTTGGAATGAGGAGCTAATTCACCCTACCAGAACCTGTTGAAACTCTGAGTTGGTGAGTGGTTTTTTTTTCTTCATATTGTTGCTTTGTTTTTTTCTGCATTCTTAGTAATGAGGAGATAATCTTCACCCTACCAGAACGTGTGTCATTTGTACTACCTTCTCATTGGACAAAATTATTGTATGTAAATTCATTTAAAAGTAGCGTGTAGAAATATTGTGCATTAAACATATTTGTCATGAACTTTAAGTTGTAGTGAAAGTGGGTTGATAATCTGTACTTGAAACCTCTCCAAAGGAGTCCACCTAGAACTTCTCCTTAATACTTGTGCCCGGAAGAAATGAGAAGTCTATTTGGGGATGGAGGGAGTAATTTGGAACTGATGCTTTACGATTTACACTTGCTAAATATATATATTATCTTTGTTTTTCGTATCATTCGGCTCACTAATAGAATCTTTGCTTCCATGGTGTGAGGACTAAGGAGACAATATTACCTTGAAGCCATAAAGAGAGAGAAGCAAAGTAGAAGAAATAAACAACATGAAGAAATAAAAAGAGCTATATGAGGAAAAGGTTTGTTCAACTTCTTTTAATTATCGCTTAATTAGAAATATTGTTTTAATTAATAGTGTTAAGCCGTTGTGTAGATGAAAATTTAGCTTGAACTATGAATACAGGGTTTTTTTTTTAGATTATATTCCCTGTATACTTGTAAAATTTAAGTTAATGGCAACCTCATGTATAGGTGTGTCATGAATAATGGGTCTTTTCCTTTTGAAATAATCTTGTAAAAGTTAAGTTAATGGGTCAACTGAAATGCTCTTCTTTTCACTTCATTTTTATGGTTAGTTTGAGTGGTAATTTGCATCTTTTATGGTTAATGGGTTTATGTATGTGTGGAAACTAGCGGTTGTGAGTGTGTGAAGTTTAACAACTCAAGGTTGGTTTTGTTTTTGCCATGGAAAAAGGGTTTATGGTGAAAGATGAGACTTGATAAACTGTTCGAAAGTTATCTTAAGTTTAAGGTAATCTGAAAATCCTTTACTTCTATTATAATTTTAAATTTTACTCTTTAGAATTTTGTTTGTCTTAAAAGTCTCTAGCTGACATAGATCTTGTTAGATAATTTTGTAGTTTTATTTTCTTAATATAATGCTTCTCATTTTGTTTTGTAGACTTTAAGTACCTCATTTTCCACTTGGTGCCTAGCTGATGTTGCTTATTATCTTGATGCTCTTGCTCGAAACTGGTTAGTATATGCTAATTACCTAGTATATTTTAGCCTTGTTACATCACTCTCTAATCTGGCTTTGGATTATATGTTAGTTCATCTTAGATTGTGCAAATTACACATCAAACTAATCAATCAAAGATGAAAAAATAAATCCAGCAGCAACTTGTATAATTAGAATCATTCATCTAATTGAAACTTTTTCTACCTTGTGTATTCATTACATTTCTATTTGAGATAGTAGAATGGTGAAAGTTCTGTTTTTTTATAACTAACATACAAACAAAATATTTAGTTGTTTATGTAATAATAAAATACTTATCTTAAAATGTTTATGGTCAAGGTTTTTACAGATATCAATTGACTTTTCTGTTATATGTACTTATTACGTTTTTATTTTTGTTTTTCTTCAAGATTGTCCAAATGACGAAGGTGCAACAAGAGAAAAAAGGGACACCAGCAAATCGAGCTTCGCATTAATTAGCATCATACATATCTAACTAGATGCTAGTTAGCTTTTCTAGGTTTTAGGTTTCTTGGCGTTAGTAGATACAGTTTAAATTTATGATTGATGATGTCTTTGACAAATTGAATTTATTAGGATTTTGGCTTGGTTAACTTTATGTATATAATATGATTTATATGTTTGTAGCGATTTGAACTACTATAGTATATATTTTAAGTTATCAAAGTATATATTTTTTTATTTAATCGATCTTTAAGTTCCAATGTTGGTTTTATTCTAAAGTAAATGTGTGTATATATATAGATTTGTTAATTTTGGAAAATAGCATAAAGAGACTATATAAAAATCGAAACACTTTTTAGTGCCAAGAAAGTAAGTGTATACATTTTGCAGCACAACCTACACAATTTAAACTTCAAATCTGTGTCGTTCGTTTTTTGTTCTCTTAGAACTCACTCTTTGCTCACCCATTCTAGCTTTGCGTGCAAAGGATTCAGGACTTCTTTTCGGGCCAAGGGTCCTTGAGCGATGGGTTCTTTTGGGAGAAAAGATGATTGGATTTGTTGAAGAATCATTAGCTCGGGTCCTCTTCCTCTTCCTCTTGTACTGGTGCCATTGTGTAGACACACTTTGACTAAAATCAACCTGTATGCTTCTATCATCAATCAATGTGCCATCCATAGCAAAGTAAGCTCGTTCGCAAGCATCTTTATTCTCAAACTCATTGAAACCATAGCCCAAACTATTCCCAGTTTTGTAATCACGGATAATATCAGCAGATTTTACTGTCCCGAAGCGTGAAAATATTATATGCAAGTCCTCGTCCTCAGTAATAGAATTAAGTTTACATACAAACAACACATTCTCTAGAGGCTTTACATCAGCATCAGGGATGTCACCAATACTTTCCAGAACAGCAGCACTTGAGTGTGCTTCCTTGGTACGAAAAACTTCCTCCAGCTCTTCAGGAGCTAATCTTTCATCTATAGGTACCCAATCATCTTCAAGCCTCACATCATCATCAACCTCCAATTTCGGAACAATTATTTGAGCCAGTTTTGGAGAGTCTTCATAAGGATCATAAAGTACATAAGTGTGCTTAATTCTTATATTCTTAAATGGTCTTCCACTCTCATTAACGTAAGCTTCGTTTAATTTTGTCAATGTGTCAAAACCTTCTACCACCAACCCGAAAACAGTATGCTTGCCATCGAGATAGTCAATGTCATCGCGTAAAGTTATATAGAACTGAGATGCATTCAAATTCTTTCCAGCACTAGCCATAGCAACGGTACCCATCTTCGAGTGTTTCATGTCCGAGTGAATCTCATCTTTGAAAAAACGAAGTTTATCACCATCCAGAAATTTATATATAGAATCGCCCCCAGATCCTGTTCCAGTGGGATCGCCAGTTTGAGCAATAAAATCCTTGTGCACGGTATGAAACAAACAGCCATCGTAGTAGTTAATTTTGCATAGTTTCACAAAATTCTCGCAGCTCAATCGACATTTGGTAAACAAATCGATGACGAAATCACCCACACTCGTCTCTACCATTACAGACATTTTAAAAAATCAATCTAATCGCGATTTTGATTAATGAAACACTAAAAACTTGCCCAACCAAGTACCAACAAAGGCAACGATTTAGTCCTCGATTTGTTTCGGGAACTTCCTAATTTATTTAATGAAATAAACACTCGCACAAAGAAGAAACAAAAAAAATTAATGGAACACTCTCACACAACAGAAGGAGACAACAGCAGGACACAAGGACCACACCCGCAGGACAAAAATATTTGGCACGAAGAAGAAACCCAGCGAGAGCACTCACACAGCATAAACGAAGAAGAAAAAGAATGATTTAATGGAGAAAGAGAAAACACTCAGACTCGATCAAACCGACAACACCTTATTCTTTGGTAAAATAAATTCTCGCACAAAGCAGATGCGAAGAAGAGCGGCAACTATGCACACTCGCACAGCAGAGAACAGAGAGCAGCAGTAGACTTCAGGAGCAGAGAACAGACGGATTAATGGAGGAAGACAAAAGAAATTAATGGTGGATTGTTGTCTCGCATGGCAGACGAGCCAAAGTGGAGTAAAAAAAATTAAACGGATGAGAAAAAATCAGATCTTGGAGAAAAAAATTTCTCTAAGTTAGAGAGGCTCTTGATACCATGTTAAGATTTAGAATATGGGAACTCATCAATCTTCTCATTAAATATATACAACTTAATAGCAGTAAACCTTACTGAACTAGATATCCTAACAACTTAACAGATAGGAATATAATATAAGACTCCTAATAAACATAATACTCCAATATAAAACCCCAATCAACTGATCCTGAAGAGAACCAGTTACTTGCTGCAAGAGAAATAAATTACAATTAATAATTTGGTAATTTGCATAACATTTTAGTATCAATATAATTAAGAAGCTGGTTTATGAAGTGATCTTACCATTATTCTTGTGGTCTGCTCCTTTCTTTTGATTCCTTATGCAAAGCCAGAATTCAGTGTACAGCTTGCTCCCATGAGTCAGATTATCGGGATTATCTAGACACAGATATACTGATATAGCGAGAGGTCTTTTCCTTTTACTTCACCCTCCCCTCTTGGATACATATACAATTTCCTACAGCATCAAGAGTAAATGAAAGAAGGAAGTTTAGTAAAAAGCAAAGAAAAATAAACAATAGTTAATAAGAACAAGAATATGTATGTTGAAATGAGAAAGCACTACGTACCAAGACCATTCACCAAAGTTGAATAAAGGAGAGTTTAATTCATTGCTACTCAAATCAGAGAAGTTTTTTATTCTCCAAGTGTAGCTCCTCTCAGATTCTGACTCTATAATAGACAGAGTAGATGTTTTGATCTGGCCATCTCTAAATAAAACCTCAGCGCCGAGAACCCAACAACCATTAAGTACAAATCCATTAGCAGCATCTTTGAAAGACTCAAGAGGAAGACATTTGGAAATTCCCCATGTATCCTTTAAAGCATGAAATCACTTGTCTCGAATGTCTGAATCAAATCAAAAGTACCAAAGAAAGATATAAGACAATTTGATTTATTGAAAAGTAATTAGGAGAAAGTAACATAAACTATATATATATCTCATATTACTTTCAACAATTTAACTTTCACGATGTTCAAGACACACCTTTGATCATTTATATCTTCAAAATTTTAACTTATCTCAATTTACTATAACATGTCTGAAGAAAATTTATGATTGAAGTTTGTGAAGTTTTATTTGAAAAGCCAAACTGTATAAACTAATAAGAAAAACCATACTGCTGGAGGAGAATATAAGAAGTTACCATAAACAACGGGAGAAGTAATTTAGATCTATAGAAGTAAGTTTTAAGTATGGGAAAATCCAAACCTAGGACAGTCAGGTAATTATCCCTGATCTGATCATAAATGATAAATCAAAGTGCCACGTTAACAGAGCTGCCAGGGCCGAGTTTGTCAACCATTCTTACATAAAGAGAGATGTGATCTGCTCCATCTTCTTCCTCATTTCCATTGGGATACACAGACAACACCCTGAGTCAAGCACAATAGTCAGAACTTTATTTTGGTCTTAAATATATGAACAACTACTTATAACTTATAAGTTATACTTCCTGCATCAGAAAATAAGTGACACACTTCTCCCTTCTATGTGAGAGCTTTTCGGGAGAAGTGTTTTACTTATTTTGTGACAGAGGAAGTAGATGTGAATTACACACCATGTATATCCTCCAGCTCTGAACTCTGTTGAGAAACAGTCAACTTTCATCAAGCAATGTTCAGGTGGTTGTTCCCTAACAAATCGCACTATTTCTGCACATTAACAAACTATCATTAAAGCGAAAATAATTACAAATTTGATTATATGATGGTTGGAAGAAGTGCTCCTTAATACACAAACGAAATTTCAAAGTCAATTGGAATTGGCTTCTATATATGCAGTACTCTAACTCTCTAAAGTTCAAGTTATCAACACGTACGCCATTCTCGTCTACAAAAAAGTTGTCACTCTTCCTAAAATAGATGTAATGATTTGAAATTGCACCATTGGAAGCAACAGCATAAATCATACTCATACATACAGGTCTCACTAAAAGAAAATTAATCTTATTAGTTGAATATCCAACGTAAATACACTACGAATTGATATACTAGTAGACAGAAAAACAAATTCAAACCAGAAAAAGGGAAGATTGTATATACCATTGACATCGTCAAAAATGGGGTTGCTACGTTCTGAAGGTGGGAGATTCCCTTCCATTAGAAGCATTATAGCGTATTCGTGGTCTCGGTTGAACTAAGCGTTTTTTTGTTGTTTTTTGAACTTGAAAGGAAGCTGCATGGGACTTGGGTAATTTGTACTGTATAAATAATCCCAGCCTCGAGAAGAGGTAAAACGTTTAAGCTTCCCTTAGCGTGCTTGCTTGCTTGATACTTTGCATATGATCATGTTTGTCAGCTGTTGTTTATTGTTTTTTTTTTTTTTTTTTTTTTTTTTTTGACATCGAGAAAATTTGCATTAATTAAAAAACAGAATTACATCCTAAGGATAGTACATCCAGTCTAAAACAAAGAAACTAAATTGAGCATTACATGCTCCTATATAACAAGTACAATAATGTAAATAACGAAAACATGGATAAATCTGCTCGATTTGGAGATCTCGGAAGTTGGATAACTGCAATGCGCTTCTACCGGTGGATGACGAGTGCCAAACACCTGATGAAGGGAGTGGGAGGAGTGGACCGGCTTCACAAACAGGGCATCAAAGAAACAGCGAGTTGAGGAACTCGCAACATGACCAAGTCACAATCCTTTGTGACTTAATACCCTTTGGAATGGGTATTTTAGGCTTCTCCGCAAAGGAGAAGCTCAAATAAGTTGACGCGCTATAAACCCAATTAACAAATTGGGGAGCCGTCTTCAGATATCGTTTTGTCAAGGCAATGAGCAATAAGATCATTACCAAGCGAGACTGAGAGCTAACCAAAGTTAGATCTCGAACAAACCACCGATTTACAAAATCGGAGAAAACAAACCCCAGCCATGAAACCACTTGCCACTCAAACCCGAACCAATCACACAAAGCAAACCCAACAATTGGAATACAAATACTACCTCCAGCAAGAAACAAAACAATCGAGCAGAGTGAGGAAACCAACAGACTCATACCAACACAACCAATAACTGGAACAACGCGGAGGAAACACCAACTAATCTAATACTCGGCGGCAACAACTAAAAAACAAAAACAGGGACCAGGGAAGGGGAAACCCACAACTAACACAAACGAACTAGGGATTCGACACAACACGAGATAGGGGGAGGGGGGGGGGAGCCCAATTCGACACAACTAACACTAGATAGGGGAGGGGGATGGGATGCCCAAAACTACCGGAAAACTAAATAGGGGAGGGGGATGGGGAAGCCCGAAATCACCAACAAACGCAACCAACTCAACGACAAACTACCGGAATAACACTAGATAGGGGAGGGGGAAGGGGATGCTAAACCGAAACCAGGGGAGGGGGGAGGGGAAGCCCAAAATACAACCAACTCAACAAACGAAAATAAACCAGGGGAGGGGGGAGACGACTCACCAGACTCGACAAGGAGGGGGAGACGCGACGCCGCTGGAGTTAACTTTGTCCACCGCGAAGAACGAACCTAGAGACCGAAAAACTAGGAGAAAACACGAAGAAAACCGACGGAAATCTATGAGGGGGACGACGAACGAAGAAAAAGGACAGGAAAACGATGAAATAACGAAAGAAAAAGGCGAAGAAAACAAGGGAACTCGCCGGAGAACCCGCCGGAAACTTCGCGGCGCCGGAACTCCGGTGAGTTCCTAGGGTTAGGTTTTGTACAGAGGAGGACTGTTTAGAGAAAGAGTTTTTGCCTTGTTTGTTGTTTATTGGTTGAGACTAAATTGGTCAGACTTGGTTAATGTAAATTTTGAATAGGAATGACGATAGGTTATGGACTTATGGTAATTAAAACCTCAATAAAGTAGCTATTTTCATTTACAAACTCAAGTAGTAGTCCTAGTAGAATTCAGAGTTTGTCCTATAAATCTGTTCAGTTCTTTAAACAGTAAAAAAGCATCAAAGACCCCCTTTGGTGTTGAACTGTCGATAAAAACTGATACGTAAGGTGAGTCTTTAGTATCGGAAGTTTTATCTTTTATTAAATACACTCAATAATCCGCACAATGGTTACTAAATATAGCATGGAAGATAAAACAAAGCTATAGTAGTCAATAATCCGCACAATGGTTACCAAATATAGCATGGAAGATAAAAACAAAGCTATAGTAATAGAAAGTTCCGAAACCAATATTAAAATAATTTTTAGTGTCAAAATTTGTTTTGTGAACTTTTTGTTACAAAAGGACCAGTAGTAAATCATATTTTTGCTATCGATTGATTCAATATTAAAAAAAACATAACAGAAAGCTCTCGAGTATTTTTTAAAGTTTAGTGGATGGATATGATCTAGCCATTTGGTCACATCCTTAGCATGGCGTAAAATAATTAAAATACATATATTTGCAAGGGTATCTATAACCAAAATATAAAGTCTTATGTGGCATGCTCACAATAATCAAGCAATTTTAGAGCATCCCATCAGGTGTCCACGTGGCAATTACACATTATGGTTTAAAAAAATTATTCGAGTTTAATTAAAAATCGGAATTACTCATTCTGATTGGTCGTGAATTAAGGGATATATTAGGCAACTAAAATCATGATCTCTATATAAACAAGGAAGGAAATCACATATACAATTATGTTATATTGATTGTCGATTGACAATAAATTAAGGAAATCAATATATTTAATTTCAGATTTGCATTGCTAAACAAACTCTTAAATACTAATAGTAGATGAGATTGCATTCATCAATTAACTTCTATTACTTAGGCAGCAACAGAGAATGTTCAAAATACAACTACATGCAGCAAGAGTGACATGATTGTCATTATGTTTACACTGTTAATTTACGTACATGCTTTCCGTAATTGATTTACCTACCAAAAGTGAACCATCACAGCCATCTAGGGATGTCAATGGGTCCAGGACCCTACCCAGACCCACCTAGACCCTACCCTAAAATTAGGGTATGGGTCTTAATTTTTTGAACCCTATGGGTAAAGGTAGGGTATGGGTCTTGGTCCTATCGAGTAAGGGTAGGGTAAGGGTCCACTCCTCAAATACCCAGACCCTACCCAAACCCTACCCATAGACCCATCTAAACTAAAATATATATTTATTTTTTTAAAAATATAAAATAAATTTATATATAAACATATTCTTCCAGCAGACTTCCAATAAAACTAAAACCCTCCCTCAGTTAGGAACCCTAGCCGCAAATCGCAATCACATAAAAATATATTTATTTATATTTTAATGTATGAGACTTTTGGGATGTGCAAAAAATATGTATTGGTATGGAATGTACGTGATATTATGTGTGCTAATTGCAAAATTAATATATGAAATTGTGCTTAACGATTATATATACATGTGAAAATGTAAGCGGATTTATTTTTGTGTTGGACCCATTTTAGACCCTAGACTACCCAGACCCTATCGGACCCTACGGGTAAGGGTAAGGGTCCTAAAAAATTTTATCCTATGGGTATGGGTAGGCCGGTAGGGTATGGGTCTACATGCAAAAGTTAGGGTATGGGTAAGGGTCTAGCCTTACCCTACCCATTCCCTACCCATTGCCATCCCTACATCCATCCAACCAACTACACCCGAAATAGTAAACAATACAACCAAATAACAGCGTTCAACACAAAGCTAAAGACATGGATAATAAGTCGAGAGAAGACAAGCACATGAAAAACAAAAAAAAAGTTGGAAGAAACTCAACCTATTAATTCAGCTTCAGCCTGGGGAAATCTTTCTCCATCGGTAGCACCATCCCAGTAACTAATCCGAACCTTGATGCTGACAAAACCTGGACGTCGATAGAAGCATTCTAAAATATTTCTAGCAATGAAAATATCGTCTTTCGATGACCTGATAGCATTGAACTCTGCAATGGGCCGAATTAATCCTCTCCAATATATCTCACGCTCACGTCCCCTCCCTTTCTCTACCACGCAGAAAGAATAAAAAAATTTCTTAGCCACCTCTTGATTACCCAACACAAAAAGGAAACTCAGATACCCACCTTGTACTCAGCCCCGTTTATGAGATTTTGGAGGATAAGGCAAACCTATATATTATGGCCCTAATTAGGTCCAAGTTTTTTGAATGTTTGATTTTTCGGTCCAGAACAAAAAAATAGACAGTTGTTTGGTCCAAGTTTTTTGAAGTTTCGATTTTCGGTCCGGATCGGCTAAATAAATTTTCTTTTTTTGACTTTTATATAAAATTTAATTTTACTATATTCTTTTATGTACTTTTTATAATATTATACCTAAATAAACCCGAACTATATCTAAATCAGCCACAAGATCTCCACAAGATGACTTTGCTTTGAAATCTATAAGAGAAGTTCCAAAGTTTGTCAAAATAAAAATCAATTACTTCAGCATTTAATTCAACAAACAGAGGAAAAGATCACAGAGGCCAAAAACCACAACCATGTCAAACAGTCAATAGTATCTATACCACCCATAAACTCTATAAAGGAATGTGACCAATTAATTTGGATAATAATAAAATATCGTTTGGCATATCATATTAGCCTCGGATACCCACTGCTAATTTTTACGATAATTACCTTTAAAATATTTTTGGCCAATTCTTCTTAGGGATCTAACCTTCAAACTTTGCTCGACCCTAATCGCCGCGTCCACGTCCGAAGGTAGGCAGCTAGGGTCATGCACTCTTACTTCCGCCTGTATTTCCTCCTCCAATCCATCAATAAACTTGGATTTTGCCACTTGATCAGATATCTCTTCCACAGGTGCTAGTAGCTCCATAAATCGACGCCGATAGCTCCATAAACTTGGATTTTTATATTGACAAACTTTGGAACTTCTCTTGTAGATTTCAAAGCCAAAGTCATCTCCCCCGTCTTCACCCTGAACAAGCTGCTCCTCCCCACCACCGTCGCAACCACTCATTTAATGTTTTCCATGAAAATACCAACTTTCACCATCTTTAATTACTAATTCACAAAGATAAATGTCATAATTTTAGCAGTTGATAGGTTATTCTCAAATTTATATTTTCCAAAAAACTAATTTTTAATAATTTTTTATGATATATAATTGAAGATTTAATGGTCAAATATTTTACATCGGCAAGTGTGCCTGAGCAATATGATGCGCCTAAACCAAACATATAATTATAGGTGCATAAAACAGAAAATAATATGGCAATTGAATCTTCAAAATGCAAATGAGCAATACTCCAATATGCTAAAATCCAGTTATGTAATTAGCACAATACTACACAAGATATAAGATAATTAAAAAATATTTATGATTCTCCTTTCTACAAAAACATCAAAAATTACACTAGGTTCAGTCAATAAAAATATATGAGGATTCATCGAATACAGTTATTAATTTACATTAAAATTCGAAATATAAAGAAAAAAAGGAAGCATTTACATCGTACTCCTACAAATCTAACCTTAAATTTAAAGAGTAGTTTGATGGATTGTTTTTTCCTTAAATTTATGTTCTTCTTCTCCAGAGCCATCCACTGGCACAACATCCTAGACCCAACAGTTCTTCTTTCCCCAAATTTCCAAAATATATAGGTGGGAAGTTTTATTTCAATGTAAATTCGAAATTTTTTTTTAAAAAAATCCCAAATTCGAAATTAGGTTGGGTTCTTTTTTTCTCGTAATAATTCCGAAAATTGTTTGCTTTGATTTTTGATAAATTGGCATAAATGTTTAACGGAACCTTGTGTTAAAGAGAAATCAATGGGGTACGAAAAGTTTTAAAATTTATTATGAGAATTGCAAAGGCAACAAGAGGATTCAAAAGAGAGGGTATATGAAGACTAAAGAGTATTCTCGTATCTGTATTTGGGTAATTGTTGAGGCATTGATGGAACTTGGGATGAAAGTTCGGTGTACGGTTTGGATTTGGGCATAATCCAACTTTTTCTTTACATTTTGTTCTAATAAACTGGTTGATACTTGATAGTTATACAAAGCAAGACCAAAAGTTTCTGAACTTCTGGAGTGTTGATATGAGAATCAATAAACAAAAACCGACTTAATTACCTAATCCTCCTTTCTCTCTGACCATATTTAATTGTTCCCAATGAACTTGATATACGCCCCTCATTTACAAAGTTGTTGACTTGTTGTAAGCTCTCTCTTGAAAGTGAAAATCAAAGACTACCTCCAGTCACCTAAACTCTGAGTTAGATGCAAGTCTACAACTATGGTACTATGAACAAACAACACAAAGTTGCTTACGTACTTTCTATGGTTCTACACTTCTACTTCTACCTACAAAACTACAAAGCTTCCATTTTTACACCCAACAACATTATTCACTTTGGCAAAAAATCTCATATCTTCAATTATTTGTTTTTGTCATAGTTTTAAGTTAATATTGTAGTGTAGGAATTTAGATGCTTAATGCGGAAAACGAGTATCACATACTCAAACATCTAACACCAAGATCTTTGCATAAATTAACATGAATCTATAAAGAGTATAAAATATACCTCTTGATGCGTGAATTCCACTTCCACCCCGAGCCTTCTAGTGCAGATCCTTTAGAACGTCAAACGCCGTTCCTCTAGTGTTGGTCCACGAACAACCCTTAGATCACCACGTATGCTAGTACGGAAGAGAGAATAATTCTCTTGCTTTTGAGGTGTGATGGCCGAAAATGAGGAGAAAGAGAGGAGCAAAGAAAATCAGATTTTCTTCACAAAGAATGATGTAATGATCACCCTCCTTTGTAACTCCCATATCAATATATAAGGTGGTTAGAAAGAGGTGCTTTCATGAGGCTTTATTTTGCCTCATAATGTCATACATTATGAGCATAATAATCTCATGAGTTACAACTCTTCCATCCCATAAAACCGCCCAACCCATTTCACAAATGGTTTTGGGTAATATCCAAGGGTTGTCACATTGTGTGACCTCATAGGACCCAATACATATTAGTAGTTGGCTTAAATATACTAGCCCAACCAACCGCAATTAGCTTCTAGCAAAACGTTGCGGTCACCTAATATTATTGAATATATTATCTTTATAATTTGTCCATATACATTTAGTTTGTTACACTTGGTCGAGGACAAAATCCTTCAATCTCCCACTTGTCTAAGAACAAGTGTGTAACCTTCAAACTCCTTAAGTCGCTTAATGTCTAACTTGATGACATGGTAACATCGTATGTAGACCATACCAATATTCAAGTTGTTTCTTGAAATCCAAGTTCGAACTGTCGAAACAAATGATTAACTCCTTAATCCATTTGAGCACGGCCATGCATTTTCAGTTCTCGCTCTTCAAGAGGCCAAGACACCAATCCTAACTCTTAGGAGGACTTTATCCAGTCTTGTATAACCAAAACTCCCACTCAATTCGTAGTAGTTCCGATCACTGCTTTTATAGCCTCCTTTTACGGCACGACGTTTTGCAGTGTCAAAAACATACTAATCCTTAAGTAAGAATAGTGTCATACTCAAGTCTAAGGAATCCACTAAATATATTAATGAGATTCTCATAAACTTTTAGAGAACTCCCACTAGGTCTGCCCAACGTGTATCAACTATACACGCCTATGCAAATGACTAGACATCTCTATGTCCCCATAGCCCATGAAACTGCGATATCAATCAATCTTGCAATCTAGTCCATGAAACATAATCATTTACGTTCAACTTTAATGATTCGAACTAGGGACAAAGGTAAATTATAACTCCTGTTCACTGGATAGGGTTTCATTCGTCAAATCACATATTTGACAATCCTATCAAACGTTATAAAATACTTTGAACATTTTATTTAATACTTAAACCAAGATTAAATAAGATCATAACCTTTTATTGATAAACATAACCAAACATATCACAAGAGTAACTATAATTGTGAACTAATTAAAAGTAAATAGTACACAATCAAAGCCATTCTCCTATATGCTTAAGTCCTATAGCCCTAGTATGACTCTCATGCTTAGGGCCGAGGCAATGGTTTAGTCAAAGGATCGGCGACATTGCTATCCGTATGAACTTTGCTAACTATTACATCTTTTCTCTCAACGATTTCTCGAATGAGATGAAACTTCCTAAGTACATGTTTACACCTTTGATGTGATCTTGGTTCCTTAGGCGAGCTATGGCACCATTGTTATCACAATGTAAAACAATACCATTTCCAACACTAGGCACTACTCCTAGCTCCGAATGAACTTCTTCATCCAAACGGCTTCCTTTCTTTGCATCTGCGCAAGCAATGTACTCGGCTACGTTGTAGAATCGGCGACAAGTACTTTGCTTTGAACTTTTCCGACTCACTTGCCCCTCCATTTAGACAAAAGATGAAACCAGATTGGGATCGGAAATCATCTTTGTCGGTTTGAAGCTCGCATCCGTGTAACCCTCAACAATTAACTCACTTCCACCTCCATACACTAAGAAATTATCCTTAGTCCTTCGTAAGTACTTTAGGATATTCTTAGCTGCACTCCAAGTGTGCATCACCTGGATTTGATTGGAATCGCTACACATGCTCAAGGCATATGAAACATGCGGGCGAGTACAAATCATGGAGTACATAATGGACCCTATAGCTTATGCATAAGGAACATTACTCATTCACTTAATCTCATCAGGTCCAGAAGGACACTGAGTCTTGCTAAGCGAAACACCATGTTGCATGGGTAGAAAACCTCTCTTAGAATTTTCCATATTGAACTTAGTAACGATCTTATCTATATAAGTTCGTTGGCTAAGTCCAATCATCCTCTTAGACCTATCCCTATAGATCTTGATCCCCAAAATGTACTCGGCGTTTCCAAGGTCTTTCATAGAGAAACAACTCTTCAACCATTCCTTGATCGACTCGAAGCATGGGAATGTCGTTTCCTATGAGAAGTATGTCATCTACATATAAGACCAAGAAAACTATGTTACTCCCACTTTCTTTCTTGTAAACACAAGACTCTTCTCCGTTTTTGAGAAAACCAAACAGTTTGATTGCCTCATCAAAACGAAGATTCCAACTCCGGGATGCTTGCTTCAATCCATAAATGGACTTTTGAAGCTTACATACCCTCCTAGGATATTCTGGATCCACAAAACCTTCCGGTTGTGTCATATACACATCCTCTTTCAAGAACCCATTCAAGAAAGCGGTTTTGACATCCATTTGCCAAATCTCATAATCATAAAAGGCAGCAATCGCTAGGAGTATCCGAATGGATTTAAGCATTGCTACTGGTGAAAAGGTTTCGTCATAGTCTATACCATGAACTTGCTTGAACCCTTTTGCAACCAATCTTGCTTTGTAAACCTGAACGTTACCATCCTTGTCTGTTTTCACTTTGAAAACCCATTTGCAACCAATAGGTGTAACCCCATCGGGCAAATCCATCAAGTCCCATACTTGATTTTCAGACATAGATGCCATTTCGGACCTCATGGCTTCAAGCCATTTTTCGGAGTCTTCACTCATCAAAGCTTGCTTGTAGGTAGTAGGTTCTTCAAATTCTAAGATCATTATCTCAGAACTTTCAGTTAACAAGAAATCAACAAACCTTTTGTTTGGTATTCTTGATCTACTAGTCCTACGAGGGGCTGCAACAGGAGAAATTTTCTTCTCAACAATTTGAGAATTTTCGCACGAATTAGATTCGAGTGGGACAGTAGGAGGTTCGTGTACAGGATACACATCCTCCAACACTTGGTCAGTTATGGGAGAAGATTCCTCTAAAGGAGGAATTACTTCAAGCTCCACAGCTGGCACTTGTGTTTCTGACTCTAACATAGGTTGAACTATGTCCATTTGTTGCTTTTCTCGAACCTCTTCGAGAAATATATTACTCCCACTTGCCTTTTTGGAAATAAAATCTTTTTCCAAAAAGACACCACGACGAGCAACAAACACTTTGCCCTCAGTCCGATGGTAGAAGTAATAGCCCTTGGTCTCTTTGGGATAACCCACAAAGAAACACTTATCGATTTAGGGGCGAGTTTATCCGAAAGTAAAACTTTTTACTAAACCTCACAACCCCAAATACGTAGAAAAGATAAACTTGGAACTTTTCCACTCCACATCTCATATGGTGTCTTTTCTACTGCCTTTGATGGAGTTCGATTAAGTGTGAAAGTAGCAGTTTCGAGAGCATATCCCCAAAAGGAGATGGGAAGATCAGCAAAACTCATCATAGACCGAACCATATCAAGTAGAGTTCGGTTCCTCCTTTCGGATACACCATTCAATTGAGGTGTTCCAGGCGGAGTGAGTTGTGAAAGAATTCCACAACTCTTCAAGTGATCACTAAACTCTTGGCTCAAATATTCACCACCACGATCGGATCGTAGTGCTTTAATTGTTTTTTGCAAGTTTGGTTTTGGACTTCATTACGGAATTCTTTGAACTTTTCAAATGATTCCGACTTATGCTTCATTAAATAGACATATCCATATCTACTTAAATCGTCCGTAAAAGTAATGAAGTACCCAAACCCTCCCCTAGCTTTTGTGCTCATTGGTCCACACACATCAGTATGTATTAGACCCAATAGATCACTGGCCCTTTCACCCTTTCCAGTAAAAGGTGACTTCGTCATTTTACCCATTAAACATGATTCACATACATCAAATGGCTCAAAGTCAAAGGATGTTAGAAGTCCATCTTTATGTAAATTTCGAATGCGTTTCGCGTTTATATGTCCTAAACGACAATGCCATAAGTAAGTAGGATTAGTATCGCTTGATCTATGTTTTTTGCTGTCTATGTTAAGGACATCTTTGTCTAAGTCTAGGAAATATAGACCATTAGACCTTTTAGCAGTGGCATAAAACATTGAATTCAAATAAACAGAGAAACAACCTTTCTCAATTGTAAATGAAAACCCTTCATTATCCAAAACAGGAATAGAAATAATGTTTTTGGTAATAGCAGGAACATAATAACAGTTATTAAGCTCTAATATAAAACCAGAAGGCAAAGGTAGACTATAAGTCCCAACTGCAACGGCCGCAACCCTTGCACCATTTCCAACGCGCAGTTCTACCTCCCCTTTAGCCAAGGTTCTACTCCTTCTTAGTCCCTGCACATTCGAAGTAATGTGAGAAACACAACCGGTATCAAATACCCAAGAAGTAGATGTTGCTAAATTAATGTCAATGACATAGATACCTGAAGAAGAAGCCCAAGACTTCTTATCCTTCAGATACTTCGGGCAGTTACGCCTCCAATGACCAATTTGATCACAATGGAAGCACTTGGCATTTGCGGCCACCTTTGGCTTTGCCTTTGCCTGTGGCTTATCAGCAGTCTTAGTGGCAACTTGCTTGCCCTTGTCCTGCTTTTTCTTGCCAGCCCATTCCTTCTTAAAACCCTTTCCCTTTTGAACCATAAGAACTTCCTTCTTAGGTGCAACAGAGATGTTTTGCTCGGCAGTCATGAGCATCCCATGTAACTCAGCAAGGGTTTTCGACACCCCATTCATATTGAAGTTCAACCTAAACTGGTTGAAACCTTCATGAAGTGAGTGTAGTATGATGTCGTAGCTCAACTCTTGGCTATAAGGAAAGCCCAACCTCTCCATTGCCTCGAAATAACCAATCATTTCAAAGACATGAGTGGCGGCCAGGCTTGCCTTCGACTAACGCACACTCAAGAATAGCCTTGTGAGTTTCATACCTCTCTATCCGAGCTTGTTCTTTGAAACATGGTTTTCGTTGTCGGATAATACCGTAGGCATCCAAGCATGCAAACCTCTTTTGAAGGCTTGGTTCCATAGCCGCAAGCATAAGGCAAGTAACAATTCACGACCTTTCGCAATGGCCTTATGGGCCGCCTTTTCGGCTTCAGTAGAGGTGGTTGTTAAAACCGGGATCGGGGTTTCAAGAACATCCTCTCGACCTTCGGATCTAAGAACAATTCTTAGATTCCTTTCCCAATCAAGGAAGTTTTTGCCGTTCAACTTATCCTCAAGGATTGAACGTAAGTTAAAAGGTGAATTATTGTTGTTACCAGACATGATATCTACATAGAAGATGCAAAAGTAATAAGTATGTTTATCATAATAGCTTTTAACAAATTTTAAACACTTTTAAAATAAAAGCTATGCACTTGACCAATTTTCAATGTGTCCCCTTTTGAATCAAGTGATTCTAAGATCCTATCAAACATGATTTATAAGTGGACTTTGGCCTCAACTTAAAACCAAATTTAAAAGGTAAGTAAACTCCTTTACTAATTACAACAATTGTAATTCTTAGATGTTGGGTGATTGCTAAGGTGACGAAAGCTCCCAGGTAAGGAAGTTACCCACAACGTTGGGGAGAGCCTTCCTAATCCTAGACAGAACTTGTCACCCAAACATAAAACCCAATTCTTTGCTTCAAAATCCAAAACCGTTTTGATGATTTTGTTGGGCCAAACCAAACTAAACATGCAAATTTCGGAAATTTACTCTACTTAGCCCAAGATTGGAAGTAACACTCTGCTTTGGCAGAACCTATTACTAACGATCAAGATTTTAGTAGATGTTTATTTGGAAAAGCAATTACCCAATATTAGCTTTAGGGACGTAAGTAAATTATTTATGTGATTCAATTACTAGTGAACTCATTGCAAAAATAAATCACATGCATAATAAAACTTAGAAAGCATTTAAAAGCAATATTTAAATGCATAAAATAAAATGTGATCCTAGTATGGCCCCTAACCCTAAAGACTACTCTTTAAGGCCTCCATCCTTGAACCACCTTGGATCTCCATCCTTGTGCCCCATGGAAAAGAAAAACATCGGATCTCCATCCTTGAATCACTTCAACTTGAATAATTTTTTGAAAACTTAAACTAATATTACAAAAATACCAACGATGCATAGATCGTATTTAAATTACAAAAATACATTAACGATACGCAGATCGTAATTTCTATCCAAGTTTGGGCCATACTAGTCACCGCATGCATCCATAATATCATATATATATATAACATGCATTTTAATCAACTATTAAAATAAGATATTATGCTTCAACAACTTTGAAACATAATAATACCATCCAAATTTAATCTCATATTAAATTAAATGGTTAGTGCCTCAAGACAAAATTCAATCATATTAGAATTTATCTCCCAAGAGCTTTAAGATTTAATCTAACAAATTTAATCAACTATTAAATTTAAAGAAAAAAAAAACATAAACACTCTAAGGCACCACATACATTTTAATCATATTAAAACATAAAACCATAGCATGATATTTAATCACAAATACTAGCATGAAAGAATTAATCAACTTATTAATACTACCATCCTAACATAAAATTAAATACCATAAAATGAAACTCCCATCATAATTTTAATTCATTTAAGCATTAGCATAGGATACCAAGCATAATAACTACTTAATATGCATTAAGGGATAAACGGATTAAACGTTTTTATCCGTTGAAAGAGCAAACGAGCCAAGCGAGGCAGAACACTGCTCGCGACCCGCGAGCTAGGTCGCGACTCGCGACCAGTGGTCGCGACCCGCGATTCTCGTCGCGACGAGCGATGCTCGTCGCGATTCGCGAGAAGCTCACTGCTTCCGCTTTTCCGATTTCAATTTAGGCAATTTTAATCGAAATGCGTATGATTTTCTTTATACACTAAACATGTTTACGCATAAATAAATCATACTAGGCTTCAAATTCAAGAATTCATGCTATGAAATTATACATAATCAAATTAAGCATAAAAAATCAAAGCATGCAATTCATGAATCATACATATATACATCACATTCTAATTAACAACTTAACTAAAACATGAAACAATATAACAATTATATATGTATACATGTATCGAAAAATGTATAAACAACTTTTATACTCCCACTAGATTAAAATCAAATTTTAATCATGCAAACAATATCCTCATGCTAATACCCTCCCCTAAACGAATTAAAAGAAAGGAAAACATGCATCCACATGATCATATTAATCAATGCAATAGGCTAAGCGATACCACTTGTAGGAATTTAGATGCTTAATGCGGAAAACGAGTATCACATACTCAAACATCTAACACCAAGATCTTTGCATAAATTAACATGAATCTATAAAGAGTATAAAATATACCTCTTGATGCGTGAATTCCACTTCCACCCCGAGCCTTCTAGTGCAGATCCTTTAGAACGTCAAACGCCGTTCCTCTAGTGTTGGTCCACGAACAACCCTTAGATCACCACGTATGCTAGTACGGAAGAGAGAATAATTCTCTTGCTTTTGAGGTGTGATGGCCGAAAATGAGGAGAAAGAGAGGAGCAAAGAAAATCAGATTTTCTTCACAAAGAATGATGTAATGATCACCCTCCTTTGTAACTCCCATATCAATATATAAGGTGGTTACAAAGAGGTGCTTTCATGAGGCTTTATTTTGCCTCATAATGTCATACATTATGAGCATAATAATCTCATGAGTTACAACTCTTCCATCCCATAAAACCGCCCAACCCATTTCACAAATGGTTTTGGGTAATATCCAAGGGTTGTCACATTGTGTGACCTCATAGGACCCAATACATATTAGTAGTTGGCTTAAATATACTAGCCCAACCAACCGCAATTAGCTTCTAGCAAAACGTTGCGGTCACCTAATATTATTGAATATATTATCTTTATAATTTGTCCATATACATTTAGTTTGTTACACTTGATCGAGGACAAAATCCTTCATGTAGTAGTTTTGTATATGAGTTAAAGACTTAAATTTCAGATCCCGGAAGGAAAGTTTCTCTAATTAGTAATACTTCCTCCGTTATAGTGCCTGTTTCAAATTTTGGTGGGTCAAACTTTATAATCTTTGACCAAATATTCTCATAATAATATACTTCCTCAGTTCCTTGGTTTCCAAGAACACTGCTTTGAGTAGAAAGTATGAGTGCACCAAAACTTAATAAATCTAGTAGCAGTAATTACTTCGACAGGAGGACAAAGTACGTACCATCGGTGTCATCAAAAATCGGTTTACTGTTATTTGAAGGAAAAAGCAAATTCCCGTGCATTGTCTCAGTCGACGAGATCTCCACTTTCATGCTAAAATCTTGCTTTTCCGGAGGCGAGGTGATTCTACAAGTATGCTATATAAATGACCCAAAACAACATCTAAATGAAGCAAAGATATCAAAAGCGTCAAGTGTTTGAGCTTCTTGTGGACTGTGGTAATACAGGAACTACAACATTTATCACTTGTAAGTTGTAACCCTTGTAAATCTTATATGGTCTATCTAAATCGTTCTCGACCAATCAATGAACTTTTTGTAAAATAATTTAATTTTTTTCATAAATCTCTAAAATTTTATCTTTTCAGATTGTTTCATTATATAATAATATCTCAAGTCTCAACTGATAAATAAATAATAATTCACCTTCGATTATCTCTTAGGCTATTTTATACTTGTAAAAGTTCTATCTTTATAAGTTTGATATAGTCCCCTCAAAAAAAAAAAAGTTTGATATAGTTGGTACTAGTTAGTAGATACAGTTGGAGGCACTAGATCAAATAATTGTGATGGTGTGATAGTGTGATAAGGACACTTTTGTTGCAAAGTTTATAACGAGCTTACTAATAGATTAGTCAAAGGTACAACAAGGTTAATTTTACTAGAAAATTTATAATATTTTTCTTTGTCAATTTAAAAATAATTATAGACATTAATTTACATTTAGGATCATTAATTCATCGATTTGCACAGTGTTTAAAACACATTACTCCCTCTATTATTTATTGATGTTCCCAATTGAAATATTAGCACTACTAGGTTAGCACCCGTGCGATACACGGTTTTCTTTTTAAAAAAATTGCAGGTGATAAGGACAATATAGTAAATCATCAACTCATCAAAATCAATTGTCCTAATGACAATAGATAGTGAAAGAGTGGTGGATGAATAGTGTAAAAATCCAATTGTTGCAATAGAAAAAGAACGAAGGAAGTACAATACAACATGCATCACTATTATGTGTTGTAATTTGTATAACATTTTTTAAATTAAATAAACCTAATATAATAATAGAATATTGTCGAATGAATAATACGACTTACTTTTGTCTATACTAAGTGGGACAATAGTATGAGCCATGAAAGTTAATATTTCAATTAAGTGACCATATTCTCTTAGAATTTTTTTTTACCAAAAATAAATATATACTGATATTGGCAATGATTGATGACAGTGAAGGCTAGTATCTTTCCTCGTAAAAAGGCCCATATTAAATTACTAAACAAACTCAAAATTATCAAAATAAAATAACCTCTCATCGTGTCGTTATTTTCCTTTAATTTATCAATATCAAATTTTATACTTAAAACGTGCTAAACAAAAGGAAAATTATAAAGATAGGATTACAAAATGAAGGTTGAGCATTACTTTACATAGTTTAAAACTCAAATAAGACATGATACTTAAGCATAACGAAGTGGAAGAAAATTAAATGGAAGTTAAGAATAGCCACTATATGACCTTTCAATGTTCTTAATTTATGCATCAATTATAAACATCCTAATGACTAATTTGCTCCAAAAATATAGGGAAAACTATAATCAGAAGGAGCAATCATATCACCCAAACTCAAAAGAAGAGTGGATGAATTATATTGGTTGATTTAATCTTTGCATTTGTGAACAGTTCTCCAAACTAATTTCAAAACACCATCCAGCGAGAGCAAAGTTTACAAAAAAGATAACTTATTTACTATTTAGCTCAAACTTATATTATGAACTATATTAGATTACATTTTATAATCAAACTAACGATACACATATATTATATACCCCTATGATAATACATTGACACTTATTGGGCCACTTAGTAAACCTCAACCTCTAAAATATTCCAACCTTCTAGGAATACACACATTTAGTTGTCAATAGGAGATGCCTCATTGGAGGCTTGTGAATGAGATTTGCATAATATGATAGTAATCTAAAATTAATCTCATAATAGTATCTTACATACGCCAAACCATAATTTGACCTGACCCAAACACGAAATTGATAACCCTATTCAACAGGTCTACTATCATCAATGTCAAAGTAAATCATCTCCAATTTCAACAACATTTCCAGTATAAATTACCAAAAAATATAAATTTAAAAAAGAAATAATGAAAAGGGAAACATGAAAGAAATGTAATTGAAGAACCTTCTAGCAAATAAAAATCAAAAACATACTAATTGGTCTCATTGTCTTACCATCTTCTCTCTCAACCTTGAAAATAAGCTTCTTACTTTATTTGAGAAAAACTAAAACTTGAAAATCTTAAGCTTACAAACTCCCACATGATGAGAATATCAAAAACTGACCTTGATGACAAAACAAATCATAAAACAATTACCTGAGCTTCAACATTATCTTCGTCATTATCACCATTCACCCATTTGAATTTGGCAACAAATCTCAATACTATCAGCATCAAAGACGAATAAGGAGTAACATAAAGATTATATTTAATGAAAAGTTTAATTAAAGAAGACCCATTGCAATATTTTTTTTGGGTTTCTAGTTTGAGTAATAGAGAATGAAGAAGGATAGAGAAATGTGCCAGGAAGATGAAGGAACTGAAAAGAAAAAAGGGACAGTCATAAATGTTTTTTACTGGAAACAAATAAGTCTGACTTAGCTTCTTTTTCCAAGGAAGAAGCAAGTTCAGTTTTTTTTTTAAACGTGACATCATCAGTACATTTAGGCGGGAATTAGATTAACCATGACATGCCACCTAGGATAGTTTTTGGGGGGAAAAGGTGAATAGTGTATTCTCTTTTAGTATATAGTAATAGAACGTGCTAAACAAAAGGAAAATTATGAAGATAGGATTACAAAATGAAGGTTGAGCATTACTTTACATATTTTAAAACTCAAATAAGACATGATACTTAAGCATAACGAAGTGGAAGAAAATTAAATGGAAGTTAAGAATAGCCACTATATGACCTTTCAATGTTCTTAATTTATGCATCAATTATAAACATCCTAATGACTAATTTGCTCCAAAAATATAGGGAAAACTATAATCAGAAGGAGCAATCATATCACCCAAACTCAAAAGAAGAGTGGATGAATTATATTGGTTGATTTAATCTTTGCATTTGTGAACAGTTCTCCAAACTAATTTCAAAACACCATCCAGCGAGAGCGAAGTTTCCAAAAAAGATAACTTATTTACTATTTAGCTCAAACTTATATTATGAACTACGTTAGATTACATTTTATAATCAAACTAACGATACACATATATTATATACCCCTATGATAATACATTGACACTTATTGGGCCACTTAGTAAACCTCAACCTCTAAAATATTCCAACCTTCTAGGAATACACACATTTAGTTGTCAATAGGAGATGCCTCATTGGAGGCTTGTGAATGAGATTTGCATAATATGATAGTAATCTAAAATTAATCTCATAATAGTATCTTACATACGCCAAACCATAATTTGACTCGACCCTGAACACGAAATTGATAACCCTATTCAACGAGTCTACTATCATCAATGTCAAAGTAAATCATCTCCAATTTCTACAACATTTCCAGTATAAATTACCAAAAAATATAAATTTAAAAAAGAAATAATGAAAAGGGAAACATGAAAGAAATGGAATTGAAGAACCTTCTAGCAAATAAAAATCGAAAACATACTAATTGGTCTCATTGTCTTACCATCTTCTCGCTCAACCCTGAAAATAAGCTTCGTACTTTATTTGAGAAAAACTAAACCTTGAAAATCTTAAGCTTACAAACTCCCACATGATGAGAATATCAAAAACTGACCTTGATGACAAAACAAATCATAAAACAATTACTAGAGCTTCAACATTATCTTCGTCACTATCACTAGGGGTGTAAATGAGACGAGACAACTTGCGAGCTACTCGAGATCGACTCGGTCAAAACTCGGTCAAAACTCGACTCGAGTAGGCTCGACTCGAACTCGAGCTCGACTCGGTGACTAACGAGTCGAGCTGAGCTAATACCTACTCGACTCGTAAAGCTCGCGAGAAACTCGAAAAAAAATTATATATAAAACTTGTAATTTTAATAAATAATTCTCAAACTTTTTCAAAGAATTTGATCCACGAAAAAAAATTTATACTAATATAGAAAATATTTTTCATGGTGGACTTTAATCATAGTTTGTCTTTAGGTGATGGTTAACATGTTGAGCTCAAGATTTTAACGAGCCCTAGCCTTAACTCGGCTCGAAAGCTCATGAAAAAAGCTAAAAAATTATTAAAAACGATATTTCATGTAAAATATTAAATTTCCCACATTGGTTTTTGTAGTGTAAACAATAGTTTTTTTTTCGATAAAAAATGTTACTACTGTAGCTATCCTTATTGTTTAATTTGAGTTGTCCCACATTGGTTGGGAAACAAAAGTTTAAGTTTGTGTTCTTTTATAAATGGAACAAAAACTATTTGTTGCATTTCTTCATTAGGTGGAAACTATTGTTTTCTACCAAAGTTTGTTTCATAATAAAGTCCCACATTGATTGGACAATGAAACACCAACTTTTTTTCCTTCATAAAAGGATACTCCAAGTACCTAACTCAAGGCACATGGATTGACTCAAGTTTGAGTTGATCCTTGTTATTAAATTTTAGTTGTCCCACATTGGTTGGGAAACAAAAGTTTAAGTTTGTGTTCTTTTATAAATAGAACAAAAACTATTTGTTGCATTTGCATTTCTTCATTGGGTGGAAACTGTTGTTTTCTACCAAAGTTTGTTTCATAAAGTCCCACATTGGTTGGACAACGAAACACTAGCTTTTTTCCCCTCTATAAAAGACTACTCCAAGTACCTAACTCAAGGTACATGGATTGACTCAAGTTTGAGTTGAGCCTTGATTCGAGTTCGAGCTCGAGCTCGAGTTTAGGATTTCGAGTTCGAGTCGAGTTTGATTTTTTCAAGCTCGCGAGATTTCGAGTCGAGTCGAGCTTCACTTCGAGTTTTCGAGTTAGAGTCGAGCTTAGCCAAACTCGAGCTCGACTCGCATCATTTACACCCCTAATTATCACCATTCACCCATTTGAATTTGGCAACAAATCTCAATACTATCAGCATCAAAGACGAATAAGGAGTGAAATAAAGATTATATTTAATGAAAAGTTTAATTAAAGAAGACCCATTGCAATATTTTTTTTGGGTTTCTAGTTTGAGTAATAGAGAATGAAGAAGGATAGAGAAATGTGCCAGGAAGATGAAGGAACTGAAAAGAAAAAAGGGACAGTCATAAATGTTTTTTACTGGAAACAAATAAGTCTGACTTAGCTTCTTTTTCCAAGGAAGAAGCAAGTTCAGTTTTTTTTTAAACGTGACATCATCAGTACATTTAGGCGGGAATTAGATTAACCATGACATGCCACCTAGGATAGTTTTTGGGGGGAAAAGGTGAATAGTGTATTCTCTTTTAGTATATAGTAATAAAACGTGCTAAACAAAAGGAAAATTATAAAGATAAGATTACAAAATGAAGGTTGAGCATTACTTTACATAGTTTAAAACTCAAATAAGACATGATACTTAAGCATAACGAAGTGGAAGAAAATTAAATGAAAGTTAAGAATAGCCACTATATGACCTTTCAATGTTCTTAATTTATGCATCAATTATAAACATCCTAATGACTAATTTGCTCCAAAAATATAGGGAAAACTATAATCAGAAGGAGCAATCATATCACCCAAACTCAAAAGAAGAGTGGATGAATTATATTGGTTGATTTAATCTTTGCATTTGTGAACAGTTCTCCAAACTAATTTCAAAACACCATCCAGCGAGAGCGAAGTTTCCAAAAAAGATAACTTATTTACTATTTAGCTCAAACTTATATTATGAACTACATTAGATTACATTTTATAATCAAACTAATGATACACATATATTATATACCCCTATGATAATACATTGACACTTATTGGGCCACTTATTAAACCTCAACCTCTAAAATATTCCAACCTTCTAGGAATACACACATTTAGTTGTCAATAGGAGATGCCTCATTGGAGGCTTGTGAATGAGATTTGCATAATATGATAGTAATCTAAAATTAATCTCATAATAGTATCTTACATACGCCAAACCATAATTTGACCTGACCCAAACACGAAATTGATAACCCTATTCAACAGGTCTACTATCATCAATGTCAAAGTAAATCATCTCCAATTTCATCAACATTTCCAGTATAAATTACCAAAAAATATAAATTTAAAAAAGAAATAATGAAAAGGGAAACACGAAAGAAATGGAATTGAAGAACCTTCTAGCAAATAAAAATCAAAAACATACTAATTGGTCTCATTGTCTTACCATCTTCTCTCTCAACCCTGAACATAAGCTTCTTACTTTATTTGAGAAAAACTAAACCTTGAAAATCTTAAGCTTACAAACTCCCACATGATGAGAATATCAAAAACTGACCTTGATGACAAAACAAATCATAAAACAATTACCTGAGCTTCAACATTATCTTCGTCATTATCACCATTCACCCATTTGAATTTGGCAACAAATCTCAATACTATCAGCATCAAAGACGAATAAGGAGTAACATAAAGATTATATTTAATGAAAAGTTTAATTAAAGAAGACCCATTGTAATATTTTTTTTGGGTTTCTAGTTTGAGTAATAGTGAATGGAGAAGGATAGAGAAATGTGCCAGGAAGATGAAGGAACTGAAAAGAAAAAAGGGACAGTCATAAATGTTTTTTACTGGAAACAAATAAGTCTGACTTAGCTTCTTTTTCCAAGGAAAAAGCAAGTTCAGTTTTTTTTTTAAACGTGACATCATCAGTACATTTAGGCGGGAATTAGATTAACCATGACATGCCACCTAGGATAGTTTTTGGGGGGAAAAGGTGAATAGTGTATTCTCTTTTAGTATATAGTAATAGAACGTGCTAAACAAAAGGAAAACTATAAAGATAGGATTACAAAATGAAGGTTGAGCATTACTTTACATATTTTAAAACTCAAATAAGACATGATACTTAAGCATAACGAAGTGGAAGAAAATTAAATGGAAGTTAAGAATAGCCACTATATGACCTTTCAATGTTCTTAATTTATGCATCAATTATAAACATCCTAATGACTAATTTGCTCCAAAAATATAGGGAAAACTATAATCAGAAGGAGCAATCATATCACCCAAACTCAAAAGAAGAGTGGATGAATTATATTGGTTGATTTAATCTTTGCATTTGTGAACAGTTCTCCAAACTAATTTCAAAACACCATCCAGCGAGAGCGAAGTTTCCAAAAAAGATAACTTATTTACTATTTAGCTCAAACTTATATTGTGAACTACATTAGATTACATTTTATAATCAAACTAACGATACACATATATTATATACCCCTATGATAATACATTGACACTTATTGGGCCACTTAGTAAACCTCAACCTCTAAAATATTCCAACCTTCTAGGAATACACACATTTATTAGTTGTCAATAGGAGATGCCTCATTGGAGGCTTGTGAATGAGATTTGCATAATATGATAGTAATCTAAAATTAATCTCATAATAGTATCTTACATACGCCAAACCATAATTTGACCTGACCCAGACACGAAATTGATAACCCTATTCAACAGGTCTACTATCATCAATGTCAAAGTAAATCATCTCCAATTTCAACAACATTTCCAGTATAAATTACCAAAAAATATAAATTTAAAAAAGAAATAATGAAAAGGGAAACTTTAAAGAAATGGAATTGAAGAACCTTCTAGCAAATAAAAATCAAAAACATACTAATTGGTCTCATTGTCTTACCATGTTTTCTCTCAACCCTGAAAATAAGCTTCTTACTTTATTTGAGAAAAACTAAACCTTGAAAATCTTAAGCTTATAAACTCCCACTTGATGAGAATATCAAAAACTGACCTTGATGACAAAACAAATCATAAAACAATTACCTGAGCTTCAACATTATCTTCGTCATTATCACCATTCACCCATTTGAATTTGGCAACAAATCTTAATACTATTAGCATCAAAGACGAATAAGGAGTAACATAAAGATTATATTTATTGAAAAGTTTAATTAAAGAAGACCCATTATTGCAATATTTTTTTGGGTTTCTAGTTTGAGTAATAGAGAATGAAGAAGGATAGAGAAATGTGCCAGGAAGATGAAGGAACTGAAAAGAAAAAAGGGACAGTCATAAATGTTTTTTACTGGAAACAAATAAGTCTGACTTAGCTTCTTTTTCCAAGGAAGAAGCAAGTTCAGTTTTTTTTTAAACGTGACATCATCAGTACATTTAGGCGGGAATTAGATTAACCATGACATGCCACCTAGGATAGTTTTTGGGGGGAAATATTTATTCTCGTGTACGTTCGACGCTGTTGTGAGCCCATGTAATGTATTATACCAACAACTTTAGGCGTTAACTCCACTGCACAATTTACGACATATTAGTGCAACCCTCTCACAAGTCACAACCAAGGAAAAAAAAAGAAATAACATAAAGGAAAAATTGACGCTATGAGGCTCAACTATGAGCGGTTGTCTTTAATAGGTTCCAACTATCAATTATCCTGTGGCAGTCCTAACTTTAAGGGGTATTTTTTTTCATTGGATCGTGGTGACTTTGGACCTGCTGAATAGGTAAACTTATGCCTCATTTTATTTTTAAATTCTGAAATCTTTACTCCCATTTACACTTTCCTGTTCATTCTTCCTTCCTTCGTCTTCACCCATTGTCTTGCCAAAACAATCTACCCGACTCTTTACAACTAACACAAAATTAGTCGAGTCATTAAAAAACAAAGGGTCGATTATCTTCGTTGTATACATTAAAATAGAGTTTATGGGTCAAATTACATCAACGATTAATTACATGTTGGTTTCGATCGGTTTCACGGGTCAAGACTCCAACAACGGTGTCCGAGCTTTTCTCAATAAACCAAAGGAGAGAAATGCAATTCTTGATATTCCATTTCCATGTCAAAAACAATGACAAATGGTAAGGCCTTCTTTGAACCCATTGCTCAACCAATTTTCAAAGTATCCAACTGTTGGAAATTGGAACGCCCAAATAAGAGAAGCTGTCAACAATGGCTACTCCCACAAAGCCCTTATACTCTATCACTAGATGAAACAAGTTGGGCTAATTCCGGACAAATTGACCTTTCTCTTTATTGCAAAAGCTTGTGCCAAGATTTCGAGATCTCACACAATCCCAAATTATTCACGCCCATATATTCAAATCACCCTTTTGGTTAGATATCTTTGTTGGTACATCGTTATTGATATGTATGTAAAATGTAACGAACTAAATGTTGCACACCAAGTGTTCGATAACATGCCTGAGAGAGATGTGACTATGTGGAATGCAATGCTTTTGGGTTTTGCTAATTTGGGTTCTGTGGATGGGTTTTTCGTACTTTTCCGGAAAATGAGACTGCAGGGGTTCGTTCCGGACTCGGTCACAATAATAGGATTGACACAACTGTTATTGAATTGAAGGATCTTAATCGGTGAGAGGTAGTCATGCCATCGGAATTCGTTTTGGAATGATAAATAATGTTTCTCTAGTCAATAACGACTAGTGGGAGTGGCGGAGGTACAATGGGATGAAGGAAAGGAAGAAGAAGAGGGGTAAAGTTCAAGCGGGAGATGAGGAAGAGAAACGACATAGGAGGGAGGTGGAAGTGAAATCAGAGGAGAAAGAGGGAGCCACGTGATTTTAAATGAAGTCACGTGACCCTTGACCTGCTCTAGCAGGTTAAAAACCTGAAGGGTCATATAAAAAACAATGCCCCTCAAAGTTAGGACTTCCACAGGATAATTGATAATTGAAACCTATTAAAGACAACCGCTCATAGTTGAGCCTCATAGCGTCAATTTTTCCTCACATAAAAGGTTCGTATGTCATCAATTTACTCCAAGATTCAACCGCATCACTGTTAACTCCCCTGCACACCACTCATCTAAAGAATTCATCACTTCCATAATTCCGATGGCCGTCGCCCGTCGTGCTCTCCTTTCTCCATGGATCCGATCTAGGTAATCTCTCTTTCTTTCTCTCTCCCTAATTATATTTTCGAGATGCATGTGTCCGAAAGTCTAGGGTTACGCTAGTGAATTCAATTGTGTTGAATTTTGAACTTTTATCATCATAATCGATCTCGATGCATTTAATTGATTTTAAATTCAAGCTTTGTTGACCTTAATCTCGGTGTTGTTAGTTATGTAATCTTGCTTTTGTGAAAATTATAGGCTTGAAATGGTGAATATTACCTGAACTAGACCCTAAATTTCTGCTTGCTTGTTGTGCGTTTATGGTAGAAACATAGAAATTGCAATTAGTGTCTTGTTAATTTTGATAGATATTGATCCTTTAGTATTGACTCGGTATTTTTCTCTCTTGTAATTGCTTGATGTTGAAAGTAATGGTTTTTGTGTCAATTCGAAATTCTATTATGGTGTCAATTGCAATTCAGTTAGTTGTTTAATCCTAATTTCAAGTTCTTAGTAGTAAACGAAGGGAATATAGAAAATTATAGTGAAGTACTAAAAGCAAAAAAGGACAATGAGAAGCTAGAAAAGAGCTAAACGTAGTGGAAAAAAAGGATGAACAAAGGGAAGGAATGAAAGTTGTCTCCAATGGTGAGAGCAATTGTTACTTCCTGTTTACTAATTCTTGTCTCGTTCCTCAAATAAGTGTTGCTTTTGTCTGATGTTTTGACTGTTTTACTTTCCTTTAGATGGCAAAGACTAAGGTAATTAACAACTGCCTAAAACTTGTTTGGAATGAGGAGCTAATTCACCCTACCAGAACCTGTTGAAACTCTGAGTTGGTGAGAGGTTTTTTTTTCTTCATATTGTTGCTTTGTTTTTTTCTGCATTCTTAGTAATGAGGAGATAATCTTCACCCTACCAGAACGTGTGTCATTTGTACTACCTTCTCATAGGACAAAATTATTGTATGTAAAATCATTTAAAAGTAGCGTGTAGAAATATTGTGCATTAAACATATTTGTCATGAACTTTAAGTTGTAGTGAAAGTGGGTTGATAATCTGTACTTGAAACCTCTCCAAAGGAGTCCACCTAGAACTTCTCCTTAATACTTGTGCCCGGAAGAAATGAGAAGTCTATTTGGGGACAGAGGGAGTAATTTGGAACTGATGCTTTACGATTTACACTTGCTAAATATATATATTATCTTTGTTTTTCGTATCATTCGGCTCACTAATAGAGTCTTTGCTTCCATGGTGTGAGGACTAAGGAGACAATATTACCTTGAAGCCATAAAGAGAGAGAAGCAAAGTAGAAGAAATAAACAACATGAAGAAATAAAAAGAGCTATATGAGGGAAAGGTTTGTTCAACTTCTTTTAATTATCGCTTAATTAGAAATATCGTTTTAATTAATAGTGTTAAGCCGTTGTGTAGATGAAAATTTAGCTTGAATTTATGAATACATGGTTTTTTTTTAGATTATATTCCCTGTATACTTGTAAAATTTAAGTTAATGGCAACCTCATGTATAGGTGTGTCATGAATAATGGGTCTTTTCCTTTTGAAATAATCTTGTAAAAGTTAAGTTAATGGGTCAACTGAAATGCTCTTCTTTTCACTTCATTTTTATGGTTAGTTTGCGTGGTAATCTGCATCTTTTATGGTTAATGGGTTTATGTATGTGTGGAAACTAGCGGTTGTGAGTGTGTGAAATTTAACAACTCAAGGTTGGTTTTGTTTTTGCCATGGAAAAAGGGTTTATGGTGAAAGATGAGACTTGATAAACTGTTCGAAAGTTATCTTAAGTTTTAAGGTAATCTGAAAATCCTTACTTCTATTATAATTTTAAATTTTACTCTTTAGAATTTTGTTTGTCTTAAAAGTCTCTAGCTGACATAGATCTTGTTAGATAATTTTGTAGTTTTATTTTCTTAATATAATGCTTCTCATTTTGTTTTGTAGACTAGCTTTAAGTACCTCATTTTCCACTTGGTGCCTAGCTGATGTTGCTTATTATCTTGATGCTCTTGCTCGGAACTGGTTAGTATATGCTAATTACCTAGTATATTTTGGCCTTGTTACATCACTCTCTAATCTGGCTTTGGATTATATGTTAGTTCATCTTAGATTGTGCAAATTACACATCAAACTAATCAATCAAAGATGAAAAAATAAATCCAGCAGCAACTTGTATAATTAGAATCATTCATCTAATTGAAACTTTTTCTACCTTGTGTATTCATTACATTTCTATTTGAGATAGTAGAATGGTGAAAGTTCTGTTTTTTTATAACTAACATACAAACAAAATATTTAGTTGTTTATGTAATAATAAAATACTTATCTTAAAATGTTTATGGTCAAGGTTTTTACAGATATCAATTGACTTTTCTGTTATATGTACTTATTACGTTTTTATTTTTGTTTTTCTTCAAGATTGTCCAAATGACGAAGGTGCAACAAGAGAAAAAAGGGACACCAGCAAATCGAGCTTCGCATTAATTAGCATCATACATATCTAACTAGATGCTCGTTAGCTTTTCTAGGTTTTAGGTTTCTTGGCGCTAGTAGATACAATTTAAATTTATGATTGATGATGTCTTTGACAAATTGAATTTATTAGGATTTTGGCTTGGTTAACTTTATGTATATAATATGATTTATATGTTTGTAGCGATTTGAACTACTATAGTATATATTTTAAGTTATGAAAGTATATATTTTTTTATTTAATCGATCTTTAAGTTCCAATGTTGGTTTTATTTTGAGAATGAGGGAGTGGAAGGGTGGTAAGCCCTTTCATCTTCCACCCACATGTTGTGGGTTTGATTCTCATCAGGGGGTTTGGGGGGCTTTGGGGTAGGTTGTATTTAGGTGCCCTGTGAGAGGGCGTACGTTAATGTAATTTATCTTATCAAATTTTTAAAATGTTGGTTTTATTCTAAAGTAAATGTGTGTATATATATAGATTTGTTAATTTTGGAAAATAGCATAAAGAGACTATATAAAAATCGAAACACTTTTTAGTGCCAAGAAAGTAAGTGTATACATTTTGCAGCACAACCTACACAATCTAAACTTCAAATCTGTGTCGTTCGTTTTTTGTTCTCTTAGAACTCACCCTCAGCTCACCCATTCTAGCTTTGCGTGCAAAGGATTCAGGACTTCTTTTCGGACCAAGGGTCCTTGAGCGATAGGTTTTTTTGGGAGAAAAGATGATTGGATTTGCTGAAGAATCATTAGCTCGGGTCCTCTTCCTCTTCCTCTTGTACTGGTGCCATTGTGTAGACACACTTTGACTAAAATCAACCTGTATCCTTCTATCATCAATCAATGTGCCATCCATAGCAAAGTAAGCTCCTTCGCAAGCATCTTTATTCTCAAACTCAATGAAACCATAGCCCAAACTATCCCCAGTTTTGTAATCACGGATAATATCAGCAGATTTTACTGTCCCGAAGCGTGAAAATATTATATGCAAGTCCTCGTCCTCAGTAATAGAATTAAGTTTACATACAAACAACACATTCTCTAGAGGCTTTACATCAGCATCGGGGATGTCACCAATACTTTCCGGAACAGCGCAAGACTTGAGTGTGCTTCCTTGGTACGAAAAACTTCCTCCAGGCTCTTCGGGAGCTAATCTTTCATCTATAGGTACCCAATCATCTTCAAGCCTCACATCATCATCAACCTCCAATTTCGGAACAATTATTTGAGCCAGTTTTGGAGAGTCTTCATAAGGATCATAAAGTACATAAGTGTGCTTAATTCTTATATTCTTAAATGGTCTTCTACTCTCATTAACGTAAGCTTCGTTTAATTTTGTCAATGTGTCAAAACCTTCTACCACCATCCCGAAAACAGTATGCTTGCCATTGAGATAGTCAATGTCATCGCGTAAAGTTATATAGAACTGAGATGCATTCAATTTCTTCCCAGCACTAGCCATAGCAATGGTACCCATCTTCGAGTGTTTCAGGTGCGAGTGAATCTCATCTTTGAAAAAACGAAGTTTATCACCATCCAGAAATTTATATATAGAATCTCCCCCCGATCCTGTTCCAGTGGGATCGCCAGTTTGAGCAATAAAATCCTTGTGCACGGTATGAAACAAACAGCCATCGTAGTAGTTAATTTTGCATAGTTTCACAAAATTCTCGCAGCTCAATCGACCTTTGGTAAACAAATTGATGACGAAATCACCCACACTCGTCTCTACCATTACGGACATTTTCAAAAATCAATCTAATCGCGATTCTGATTAATGAAACACTAAAAACTTGCCCAACCAAGTACCAACAAAGGTAACGATTTAGTCCTCGATTTGTTTCGGGAACTTCCTAATTTATTTAATGAAATAAACACTCGCAGAAAGAAGAAACAAAAAAAATTAATGGAACACTGTCACACAACAGAAGGAGACAACAGCAGGACACAAGGACCACACCCGCAGGACAAAAATATTTGGCACGAAGAAGAAACCCAGCGAGAGCACTCACACAGCATAAACGAAGAAGAAAAAGAATGATTTAATGGAGAAAGAGAAAACACTCAGACTCGATCAAACCGACAACACCTTATTCTTTGGTAAAATAAATTCTCGCACAAAGCAGATGCGAAGAAGAGCGACAACTGTGCACACTCGCACAGCAGAGAACAGAGAACAGCAGTAGACTTCAGCAGCAGAGAACAGACGAATTAATGGAGGAAGACAAAAGAAATTAATGGTGGATTGTTGTCTCGCATGGCAGATGAGCCAAAGTCGAGTAAAAAAGATTAAACGGATGAGAAAAAATCAGATCTTGGAGAAAAAATTTATCTAAGTTAGAGAGGCTCTTGATACCATGTTAAGATTTAGAATATGGGAAACTCATCAATCTTCTCATTAAATATATACAACTTAATAGCAGTAAACCTTACTGAACTAGATATCCTAACAACTTAACAGATAGGAATATAATACAAAACTCCTAATAAACATAATACTCCAATATAAAACCCCAATCAACTGATCCAAACCTGTTACTTGCTGCAAGAGAAATAAATTACAATTAACAATTTGGTAATTTGCATAACATTTTAGTATCAATATAACTAGTTTTGAAGCCCGTGCGTTGCACGGGTTGTTGTTTATTTTATTATTTTGCAAATTTTTACTAACATTGTTGATTTTTTGTTGTTGTGAAATGAAATTTTTCAACACCATTGTATTTATATACTTCCTCCATTTTTTTCTATTGTAATAATTACCACTTTGGGTAGTTTCAGCTATTGGAACCATTCCACTTTTGGTAAAAAAAAAAGCAATATAGTTGACAACATCGCCTTTACTTTATGTTAATAAAACCATCATTAATTACTCAAATTGCCTCATAATGTTGCGTTTTCTTTATTAAGGATTTACCTATCCCCTACTCTAGTTAACCCCTCTACGCTAAACTACCCATTTTTCTTTTATTTTCTTAAAAACCATGCCCAAACGGCCAAACCCATCGTTGCAGTAGAAAAAGACAGAAAATATTTGTCATTATACTTTAATTTCTAGATTTGTTATTGTGATATATAAATTTTATATTTTTAATGTTCAATTGAATATTGTAGCTAAGTCTATTATTAAATAGTATCCCAATAATTGGTATGACTAACAATAGCTAACACAGTTTTAACATGGAAAATACCCGAACGATACTTTAAGAAAGTAGAGGGTAATAATTTAATTGATGCAGGACATAAAGAATAGAGACAAAATATGAGTGTCAGCCATTACTTCAACTTTTAATATAGCACATAAACACTAATGTATATAGAATAGAAGATGGAAAAGCCAAAAAGAAGATCATAATGATGTTATCATGAATAAAATAAATTAAATATAAAACTAACCTCTATTAATAATCGAAAATATTATTTAAGAGAAAAAAAATCTCTTCATCAATCATGACCATATCAAGACTTATCAAACTTACCCTTTTTTATGATCTACGACCTCAAATAGTCTAGAAACTCGAACCTTGATTTCCCAATTAGTTTTAGTATAATTAAGTTTATTAAGAAAATAATAAGATCTGACATATAGATACATGAAAAAGAAAAACATAATTAATTATGTATACAACAAATATTCTTGGAATAAAATAATTAGTCAATTGCATAATACCTCTGTAATGTCGTTGACAAACTTTCATTTGATTCTTCATGTAATGCCATCATGGTATGCTCAAAACTATAGATATTATTTTTTTATCTTTATATAACTCAATTTTTAAAGTTTGATTTTGAAAGACATAATTGCTATTGTCACATATAATACGCTATTTTTATAGTTATTTGTATATGTATTTAAAATAAAGAATAAATAATATGTTATTGTTCATCTAAATAAATATATTTTCATAAGTTGTAAAACTATATTGTATATGGAAACATATTTCGAGCACTCTCCGATGGTAAAAAATTTATAATATTGCAAATTATGTAGCAAAAGTTATATTCAATTTACATAGTTGAATAATTTCGGTTGTTTATTTAAAATCAGAGTATAATCTTCACTTATTAAAAACACCTGATATGTATAAACACTATTTTGAAAAAAAATAAAACTTAAAAAGAATGACATGTCATGTTTAGGTGGAGCTCTTTATAATATGCTAAGGTTGTTTTTTAATATTATACTCTAATTTTTTCATCATCCAAAACTCTAATATATATGTAACTTTATCGATATAGATTTTAATTTTTGTTGTAACAACAAAATTTCCTTAATAAATTTGGTTGCAATACTAAATTGCTTTGGTTCAGTTGAGTAAGGCTGGTGTTTGGATCCTCTAAAGATTTAAAAGAACTCTACAATGTTGAGTTTGAGCAATATAAACCATTGAACAAAAAATCAATGCCTCATATATTATCTTTCCAAAACCCCCTCTATTTTTTCTCATCAAAATCCACCGCTTTATTTCCCCCTTCCACCAATATGAGCCTTTGATTTTAAATTGTATGGTTCATATGCAACTCTACCTTGTAGAATTTGATTAAAACTCTAGAGGATCCGGACTCGTAAGGCTGAGGTTTTGAAAGATTATATATATGTTTAATCATGTAAATTGGACCTATGATAAAATGCTATAGTCACATATAGTACACTATAGTTATAGCTATTATTATCTTTATCTAAAAGAAAGATTAAATAATGCCTTACCATTCATCTAGTTAAATATATTTTCATGAGTTGTAAAACTATATTATAATTGGATCTTATTTTGAAGCATATTTCAAGCACTCTTAAATGGTAAAAAATTATAATGTTTTGAATTAGGTAGCAAAAATTATATTCAATTTACATAATACAATAATATAGGTTGTTTATTCAAAACGAAACTCTAATTTCTCATTATGCAAAACTCCTTTTATGTATTTAAATACTTTCTCCGTTCTGTTTTAAATGAAACATTGGGTGAAATGACACTAATCATTGATCAATTTTGACTCCAATTTATCGCCATTATATAAAGAAAAACATAGTCAAGTGGGATCTTGTTAGATTCGTCTCGATGCATACTATCAAATTATAACTTTTTTATATTTTTTACGTGTGCACAACTAAAGATATTAATTATTAAATAAGCGCGTTGGATTGTGTGAAAAAGCAAACGTTTCATTTAAAACAGAACGGAGGAAGTATGTATTTTAAAATATTTAAAATAAAAATTAATGACATGACAATCCTATGTGGCGCTCTATATTTCATAAGTTGTAGAACTATATTGTAAATGGATCTTATTTCGGGGTATATTTCGAGCACTATCCAATGGAACAAAAATTATAATATTCCGAATTGCGTAGCAAAAGTTATACACAATTTACATAATATAATAATTTAGGTTGTTCATTCAAAACCAAACTCTAATTTTAGCTTATCTAGAACTCCTTATGTGTATTTAAATCTATGTAGAACTCTATTTTTTTAAAAAGATAAAGATAAAATTTGATGATATGTCAATCCTTCGTGGCGCGCTCTATGGCCTCGAAATCTTGAGGAGCTCCCTATGCTCCCGAAAAGTTCCTCCTTTATATATATACTAGTATTGGGACCCGGGTAAATGCTCGGGTTTTTTCGTGAAGAAGAGGTAGAGTTTTTAAATATTTATACCCCATTTTTGGCATTATCTTTGACGTTGGTTTCTAATTTATATGTCATGAAGAAACTCACTATATCATTCAAAAACATACTATATCATCCAGAAACTACATCAATTCTGAACAATCCACTATATCATTTAAACACTCACTATATCATGCAGAAACTCACTATATGATTCAGACATTCACTCTATCATGCAGACTCTACATATTTTTATATATTAAAGCACATGTCACGATATACTATGCAACCTACATCTTCCTGCATGTTAAAATATTAAAAATAAAACCTCCATATGTTCTAGACCAATGAAAAGTGAATGGAGAAAGTTCAAGATAAAACTTACCTTACTTTAGTACTCATTGTGTTTAATTTACAAATCAAATTAAAGCACCTATTATATAAATATGAAAGAATTTGTTAAATTATGAAGGATTGGTAATATTGCTACTGTATGTTGCTAAGGTATGTTGCTACAGTATGTTGCTACAATATATTGCTACGGTGCCCTTCAAGCCTCAATAGACCAACATGATTAACAATATCAACCTTCTTTTTAATATGTGAACATGTCCCATCTTATCCAACATTCATGTTTGGAGGAGACGAAGGATGCGGCATTTGTTTCTTATCAAAGGAAAAGAAAATACGAGGAGTATATTTATTAGAAACCGTACCTTCGATTACTTTAATACTCTAACCTTAATTCTAATTGAATCGCTAATTCCAATTGCAGTAGGTTACTTTAATACCTTAGTATAGTCAATATTTCCTTTTATACGTTACTTTAATATAAAATTTTAAATATAGTATAAATGGATCTTATTTTAAAGTACTTTTTAAACACTTTTCAATGGTACACAAATTATAATTTTACGACTTATATATTAAAAGTTATAATCAATTTACTATATTTGAGATTTTCATTGTGAATCCAACTCTATTTATTCTTATCATAAACTCTATTTGTATTTTAATCAATTTGGAACTCTATTTATATTAAAAAAAATGACATGACACTTGCGCGCGACAAATGGCGTCCAATGAGGACGCCAAATATCGCGACCTCGTAAGATGGCTTTTGTACTCTGCTTTATATATTAGTTATATGATATTGATTAAGAAGCTGGTTTATGAAGTGATCTTACCATTATTCTTGTGGTCGCGCTCCTTTCTTTTGATTCCTTATGCAAAGCCGTAATTCGGTGTACGACTTGCTCCCATGAGTCAGATTATCGGGATTATCTAGACACAGAGGTCTTTTCCTTTTACTTCACCCTCCCCTCTTGGATACATATACAAATTCCTACAAAACATCAAGACAAAAAGAAGGAAGTTTAGTAAAAAACAAAAAAAAACAATAGTTAATAAGAACAAGAATATGTATGTCTGATATGAGACAGCACTACATACCAAGACCATTCACCAAAGCTGAAAAAAGGAGAGTTTAATTCATTGCTACTCAAATCGGAGAAGTTTTCGATTCTCCAACTGTAGCTCCTCTCATATTTTGACTCTATAATAGACAGAGTAGATGTTTTGATCTGGCCATCTCTAAATAATACCTCAGCGCCAAGAACACAACAATCATTAAGTATAAAACCATTAGCAGCATCTCTGAAAGACTCAAGAGGAAGACATTTGGAAATTCCCCGTGTGCTCTTTAAAGCATGAAATCGCTTGTCTCGTATGTCTGGATCAAATCATAAAGTAACAATATAAGACAATTTAGGTGCAGATACAATGAAAGATCTTGATATAGAGACAATTTCTAGACATGATTAAACATCAAATTTCAATAAACCGAAACGTCGGTATGATTGAAATATTCATGAATAACAATCAAATAAATAATATTGATAAACAATATTACATAAGAAACTTATCTGCAGATAGCTGACAACTGAACTTGATTGATTCTCGTATGAATAGCGTTGTGCCGTGGTAAGGAAGCCACTGCCTTAGAAGCGATTTCGCCACCATACCGGTGCACGCTTCCAATGACGAACGCCTCCAAGGTTCACACAACACCCTAGAATTCTACACCCAGAAATCAAGGGTTGGAGTTTCTCAAGAATTGCTCAATTCTTAGGAGGAAGGGTTGGCCATGTGTTTTTGGTTAATGAATAATCATCAAAGAGAGAAAAAACGACCAAGAAGGTATTTATATGAGGGTTAAGAAAATAAACCCGGAATAAATTCGGAAATAACAAAATAAGGCTTTCGAAAATCTAGAAAACTGCAAGTCGCGGTATGCTCTCGGTAATCCACCGCGAGACACAGACGAATACCGTGAGTCGCGGTAAGCTCTCGGCAATCCACCGCGAGACACAGACGAATACCGTGAGTCACGGTAAGCTCTAGGCAGAAATTAGGCAAAACCTCCAACTGTGCGCGAGGTGCACAAGGATGCACGGGACACCACCAGCGTGTGCGGCACACATCGACCGTGCGCGGCCTGCAACACACTGTGTGGCATGCGGGCGGCTCGCGCGACACGCACCCTCCGACGGCTCCTTCGCGTTCTTTTGGATTTATTCCAACATAAAGATTTTCCCCGACTCACTCTACTAACTCTTGAATATATATATATATATATATATATATATATATATATATATATATATATATATATATATATATATATATATATATATATATATATATATATATATATATATATATATCAAGGCCACAAATTGAAAACATGGATAGAGGTTTGAAGATTTTGGAATCGTTGTGACATGAAAAAGCATTACCTTGAAAACAATATTCGTTGTAAAAGTGGTGCTAGTCTGCTAGATCATAACCGTCATTTCGTTTATTAAGGTATAACACAACACCATCACAAGTATAGTGTGTGTGTGTGTATGCATTTGAGCTTGAGGGGTTTGAGTTTAGAGCCACACAAAGTAAGGAAGGTGGTACACTCTGATCTGGAGCAAACGGACTCACCGCGGCCAACCCGCTGTAACAGGGAAGAAGAGCCGCCCAATCTTACTGTGGAAAGGCAGGATGGGAGCTCGCCGGTGGCCGAGAAGAGCCGCGGCAGCGAGCTCCCCTAGAGGAGGAAACCCTGCGAAGAAGGAAAAATGTAGAGAGAGGCGAGAGGAAAAAACTTAGAGAGAGTTCTAGATTTAATAATCACTATTATTATTTATTAGAATAACAATTTATTCCCTCAAAAAAAAAAGAATCACAATTTATTTTTTACTTCTCAATTTCTTGTTAAAATTTTAACACTCACCTCTATGATACTTCTTCCAATTTCCAATTTTTTTTACCTATTTTCTATTTTAATACTTATTTTAAAGGTTCTACTCACTTTTGCTTTATTACTCAATTGGCGAATTACCTCTTTTATCCTCCAATACCCGCAACTGACTTCTAGTTTTACTCTTCTCTTTAAAAATAACTAAAAGATATATGGTGTGATCCATTTAACTATGTCCTATCCAATCTTATAGTAAGTGGATTGAATTTAGGAAAATGGAAGCATTACTATATATTATTTTTTAAGTATTTTTTTCGTCCGTAATCATTATTTGGATTTGTAAGTTTATGTTGTATAGTCAAGTGTCATATTTTATGAATGTTGGTTTCATTTTAGGCACACAATGCACATAAAGAGGTTCCATATCAGTGAGAACTAAAATACGATTTTTTGCTTACATATATAACTAATGTAATATCAAGAAATAATATGTTTTTTCTCTTAGGGTTTACCATATCCTTTATTGAACCCATTTCTTTTGGGATTTCTCTTATGATTTGTCAGTAAAACTGTTGAATATAAATAATTAGATTAGATCAATAGTTATTAATAGTCAAAATTGTACAATAAAAACAACGGTTTTTTCACCATATACCCCTGACTAATTTTTTTTTGCACCGTATACCCTCGCAAGTTTCCAAATTCATCATATACCCGCCACGTTTCAAAGAATACATCAAAGTACCCTTTTGACTAACGGTGTTAGACTTCCGTTAGTCATTAACCTTTAATCCCCCCTAACCCTCCTAATTAACTAACCTAAACCTAAGTCAAACCCTAAGTCAAACCCTAACCCTAACCCCTAATCTAATACCCCTAACCTCAACCTCCCCCTCCCCCACCCCCCTTACACCACCACCCCTTACACCACCACCCCCTCCCCCCACCCCTTACACCACCACCCCCTTACCCCAGGGCCGGCCCCACCCCCACCACCCCCTTACCCCACCGCACCGCCACCCCAACAGTCCCCCTCCCTCCCCCCTTCCCCCGCGGCCCCCCTCCACGCAAACCCCCCCCACCACCCCCACCCACGCAAACCCCCCTCCCCCCTTCCCCCCGCCGTCGTGCTTGTGCGCCCACAAACGGAACTCAAACCACGAGCCCCGGAAAATCAAACGGAACTCAAATCGAGCCCGGAAAATTCGAGCCCAAGAAACCCCCCACCACCCCCACCACCATCGCACCACCTCTCGAAATCGTCACACCACCCCTCACACCACCTCTCGAAACCGTTGCACCACCCTCGCACCACCCCTAAAATCGTCGCACCACTCCTAAAACCCTCGCACCTCCCTTAAAAATCCTCGCACCACCCCGAAAACGTTGCACCACCCTCGCACCACCCTCGCAAAGCACCCTAAAACCTCGCACCATCATCGTACCTCCCTAAAAACGTCGCACCATCATCGCACCTCCCCGATAAAAGCCGGATTTCAGCCCGCAACCACCTATTGACGAAGACAACTTGACAGAGGGAGGGGGTTGCGCGATTTTGCAGGGGGGAGGGGGGTTGCTCAATTTTTGGGGGGGAGGGGGGTTGCGCGAGTTTGCGAGGGAGGTGAGGGAGACTTTTGCGGTCTTTGCGGGGTGTCGGAAGGTGGATGGGGTTGCGGTCTCGCGGGCGGCGGAAGGGGAGGGGTTGCGGCGCTGCGGGTGGCGGAGGGGGGCTTTGGGTGGTGGGGAGGGGGACTGCAGTGGTGGGGGGTGGGGGGTGGGGTTGGAGTTGGAGGTGGGGGGTGGGGGATGGGGTTAGGGTTAGGGTATTAGGGATAGGGTATTAGGGTCGGGGTTAGATTTAGGTTAGTTAAGTAGGATTAGAGGGTGATTAGGGGTTAATGACTAACGGAGTTTAACGCCGTTAGTCATTAAGGGTAACTGGATGTATTTTTTCAAAAGTGGGGTATATGGTGAATTTCAAAAGTCGAAAGGGTATATGGTGCAAAAAAAAATTAGTCAGGGGTATATGGTGAAAAAACCGTAAAAACAATGAAAAAAGCAATGCGGTCAACAATTAGAAAAGCGACTTGAAGTATATGATATAACAAAGTAACATCAGTACAAAAATAACCTAAAAAACACCATAGATTTTACCATACTCATAAGTAAAAGTAACTTGAGCAGATAACATAAGCATGAACTTCTAGACACAATCATGGTTGCCTCACAAAACAAGAACCAAAGCAACAAGCAGAATTGTTATACTTCCTCCGTTCCAAATTAGTTGTGATACTTTCTATTTTAGGAAGTTTCAAATTAGATGTTACACTTTCATTTTGGGTAAACTTCTCTCTATCTCTCTCCTATCACATGGGTCCCTTTTGTTTTATTTCTCTATCTCTCTCCTCTCCAAAAATGCCTAGGAGTTCATGATTTTAAAAGTGTCACAACTAATTTGGAACGGAGGAAATATAAAGAAAAAAAAAAATCAAGTACAACCTTAAAATCCTATGAATATGTAGCCATTACTTGGTGGTTGCCAGTTGCTAGTGTTGATCTGGTATTTCTAACACACAAAAAAAACACAATCTTCTTTGCCTCACATACAAAAAAAACTACACATATAAATGGATCAAGAACGTCAAATCTCTAACTTAGTACGTCCGACTTTAAGAGTTCCCCTCCTGTCCTCCATATCATTCAGCAATAACATCACTTCAATTCGAACTTCAACGACTAAAGTATCATCTATTAAAAAGCCTTTTGACGTATTGTGAAGATCACGATTGGGAGGAAGGATGAATAACCATAAGCTACCGATCCCGAAGAGTACCAAGAACTTCCTGCAAGAGAAACAAATTAAAAATAACATTGGTATTTTGCGAGAACATATTAATATTATGTAAGAGCCGATTTACGAACCGATGTTACCATTTTTCTTGTGGTCTCGCTCCTTCGTTTTGATTCTTTATGCAAAGCCATAATTTTGTGAACAATTTGCTCCCATGAGTCGGGTTTATCGGAATTATCAAGCCCCCGAAACAGCGAGAGGCCTTTTCCTTCGCCTTTTACCATTCCCTCTTGGATACGAGAGACAATTTCCCGCACAATATCAAGAGAAAAAAAAAGAAACGTACTTCAAAGAAGACCAATAATATTTAAGAAGAGCAATAATATGTATGTTGATGTGAAAGAACCACATACCATGACCATTCATCTAAGCTGAATACAGGAGAGATTAGTTTATTGTCATTCAAATCGGAGAAGTTATCAATTCTCCAAGTGTAGCTCTTGTCAGATTTCGACTCTACAATAGACAAGAGTAGATATTTTGATCTGGCCATCTCTAACAAAAACCTCAGCGCCAACAACACAACAATCATTACGTACAAATCCATTAGCAGAATCTTCGAAAGACTCAAGAGGAAGAAATTTGGAAATTCCCCATGTACTCTTTAAAGTATGAAATCGCTTGTCTCGTATATCTAGATCAAATCAGAAGTACCAAAGAAAGATATAAGACAATTTGTTTTATTCAAAAGTAATTGGGAGATGGTAACGTACTCTGTCTGAGATCATCAGATTACTTAAGTATATGCGGTTCACTAGAAAAGTCAAACTATATAAACTAATCGGAAAAAAAGTTACCATAAACAACCGAAGAAGCAATCTAGAGTACTAAATTATATTAGTAAGTTAGTGGCAAAATTCGAACCTAGCACAGTCAGGTAATTGTCCCTGATGTGATCATAAATGAAAAATCGAAGTGCGACGTAAACAGAGTTGCCAGGGCTGAGTTTGTCAACCATTTTTACATAAAGAGAGAGGTAATCTTCACCATCTTCTTCCTCATTTCCATTGGGATACACGGACAACACCTTGAGTCAAGCACAATAATCAGAACTTTATTATGGTATAAGAAAAAGGAACTAATTATAAATGTGAATTACAATTTACACACCATGTGTATCCTCCCGCTTTAAACTCTGTTGAGTCTAAGTGATGAACTTCGTCAGGTTGGGAGAGTGCATTTTGAAGCACTGAGAAACAGTCAACTTTCATTAAGCAATGTTCTGGTGGTTGTTCCCTCACAAATTGCACAGTTTCTGCACATTAACAAAGCAAAAAGAATTGCAAATTTGATCATATGATGGTTGGAAGAAGTGCTCCTTAATACAAAAACGAAAATTTCAAAGTCAATTGGAATTGGCTTCTATGCAATACTCTAACTCTCTAAGGTTCAAGTTATCAACACGTGCGTCATTCTCGTCTACAAAAAAAGTTGCCACTCTTCCTAAAATAGATGTAATGATTTGTAATTGCACCATTGGAAGCAACAGCATAAGTCATACTCATACATATAGGTCTCACTAACAGAAATTAATCTTATTAGTTGAATATCCAACGTAAATACACTACGAATTGATATACAAGTACACAGAAAAATAAATTCAAACCAGAAAAAGGGAAGATTGCATACACCATTGACATCGTCAAAAATGGGTTTGCTACGTTCTGAAGGTGGGAGATTCTCTTCCATTAGAAGTATTACGCTGTTTTTGTGATCTCGGATAAATTAAGTGTTTGTTTTTTGTTTTTGAACTTGAAAGAAAGCTGCATGGGACTTGGGTAATTTATACTGTATAAATAATCCCAGCCTCGAGAAAAGGTAAACGTTTAAGCTTCCCTTAGCGTGCTTGATACTTTGTATAAGATCATGTTTGTCAGCTGTTGTTTGTTGGTTGAAAGTTGAAACTATGTTTAGTTCACCTTATTTTTTACTGATCTGAACTTATCTAATCTGAACTTATTTTTTCTGATCTGAACTTATTTTTTATAAAACATATTATTACTAGTAGTATTATTACTTTGTATTTTATTACTAGTATTACTATTACTATCATTTTATTACTATGCACAACTTTTATTAATAATAATAATAATAATAATAATAATAATAATAATAATAATAAGAGTAGTAGTAATAATAATAATAATAATAATAATAATAATAATAATAATAATAATAATAATTATTATTATTATTATTATTATTATTATTATTATTATTATTAGTTTTTTTTATAAAAAAGAACACATTAGTATATAACATACAATTAAAAATAAAAGAACATATATTTTAGGTAAAAAAATATTGTTCATGGTAAAGAGAACATATTGTTCATGTCTAAGGTCCGTTTATAATAAGAATTTAGGTAGTAATGAAAATAACATATAATGATAATAAAAAAAGAATATATATTGAAAGAGATACCAAATATATTTAAAGAACACATTCTATAAATAAAAGATATATGTTATTTTTATATTGATGACATATTTGGATTTAACTAACAATATGTTTTTTGTTATATCAATAAATTGTCCCTTTTTATTATAAATAAACCTATAAATATATATAATCATATGATCTTGAACAAAATTGTTAAATATTCTTCTTATATCGTTGTCATGTTCTATATAAACTTTATTTTTCAAGATAAGTTGAAATCCCTTGTAGGGAAAATTTTGAATGTGATGCCAACACCATTAGGTTATCCCATGCTACTCATGTTTTATATAAACTAGTAATATATACTTTATATTATTCTGCCGAAATTGTTGAAAAAAAAACATCATATATTATTGTCAAGTTCATTACATGTACAACATCAAAAAGAACGTCGCATATCAATATTGTTAATTAGAACAAACATAAAAAAGAACACGTACAAATGTCAAAAGAACATTTTTCTTGAACACAAATAGTTTCAAATAGTGATATCAATGACATTCACAATAATAGCAATGATATTAATAATAATTACCAAAATTAATAATTAATAAGTACAACAACGACAATAATAATAATCCTTTTGAACAAATGTACTAGTATATAGTAATATTAATAGTAATAGTAATCGTATAAAGTAATATTAATAATAATAGTAATAATAATAATAATAATAACAACAACAACAACAACAATGACGACGACAACAACAACAACAGCAACAACAACAACAACAACAACAACAACAACAACAACAACAACAACAACAAGAATAATAATAATAACAACAACAACAATAATAGCATTAGTAATACTAATAATCATCATAATAATCATTATAATAATAACAATAATAATAAGTTTTTTTTAAATATAAGCATAATCTGAACTTATCTGATCTGATCTGAACTTATCTGATCTGATCTGAACTTATCTGATCTGAACTTATCTGATCTGATCTGATTTGATATGAACTTATCTAATTTGATTAGATCTGATCTGAACTTATTTTTTCTGATTTGATCTGATCTGGTCTGATCTGATCTCACTACAAGGAAATAGGTTTTGGGCAACAAAAATATTCGTCGCCCAATGGGATAATTTCGTTGCACAAAGGTTTGGGCAACGAAATTTTTACGCGCCAACTTCGTCGTCTAAGGTTCGACGCCCTTTACATTTGGGGCGTCGAATATCATGGTCGTCGCACAAACAGTAGCTTGGGCGTCGAAATGCTTTCGTTGCTCATAATGCTATTTTGTGCTACGAGTTTTGCATATCGTTGCCTATACTTGACACAGTTTTGGCAACGACAACTCAACTTTCGTTGCCCATATTACTGGACTTTGTGCAACAATCACTATTTGTCGTTGCCCATTGTGTGTTGTAACCTTACCAGAATGCTATCTTGGGCAACAACAGTTTCGTTGCCCAAAGTACTTTGGGCTAAGAATTGCTTTACATAATTTTGAAATCTCATGCTAAATTCAAATAACAATATGCAATACCTAATTAGTTGCCCAAATATTCATATATAAATAATAAACTTGTTAAAACAAAAGTATGATATAATAAAAGAAGTATTCATGGAATAGCAAATTGTAGACAACCAGTTGACTACAAAATAATCTTCAAATTCAACATTCGACGTAACTTGAATATCTTACAAAATTCAAAGTAAATTTTAAAATACTAATTAGCACTACCCATAATCTACGAAGAAATTCACATAATCCAAGCTTTGTCATACCTCATATAGCCTTCCTCTGCTAATTTAGTCACGACCCATTGTTCCTGATAAAAGCGAAAACGTTAAAATTAGGTACCCATTTGGGGGGGGGGACTAATGATCTTTTTACTCTTCCGCCCAAAAAAAAGCAATATGTACAGGTGCACCAATATAACTACAAGTATTAATTACGGTATGCAACCAATGAAGCAAACTCCTTGAGCATCAAAAAGCACCATACAATCTCTTACTGCGAGAAAGATCGGCATCGGTAGTTGCCTCTCCTAAGGCACACGGGCTTTCGTAAGTCTAAGTTGAAGTTGTCGAGAATTGCATATATACATTGGTGAGGAATCACTAAAGATAATGGCTCCATCTCCACCCATAACACATTGCGGGAATATGCCACTCTGAGATAAGTGTTCATCCAATTAGAGCACCGACAATGCAGCCCAATTCATCTACATTGATAACTTGTCACGTGCTTACGAAAAAATAGTGGTAATACGTGTAATTAGCAATCTAAATCCTTAAAGCATTCATAAATATTGGAGTAATTAGCAAGGAATGGTTACCGTCGATAATGAAAGAGTTATTATCGAAACATTCAACCAACCCGGCATTTGTTGGTGTTCGGTTCGCGTAGCACCTGCAACATTGCGGGATCGAGAAACACAAGTAGACAAAAACGGAGGTAGAACAATTTCGTGGTGATGGAATGAAGAAACAATAGCCAAATTGGAATTTGTGATTAAACGTCCATACATGCACCAAAAAAAATGAAAAAAGAAACCCTTAAAACAAGAACTTTAATTCACCGACCAATTAAACATTGAAAATAACATTGAATCGAGAATTTTCAAGCATCACATTAGGTGAAAGAAAAATTAACCGAGCAATTAAGCATTGAAACACCAAAATCCAAATGGGTTACTCAAAATCAAGAAATTAATGGCGACTCTCTCATTTGGCATCATCCCCCCTTCATACCCCCAACCTTTTCCTTCCCGCCCCCTACCACGGCCCCTCCGCACACAAACACGCCCTACACGGCCCACCGCACACCCCCGCACACAAGCACACAAACACCCCCCTTGCACGGCCCCCTACACACGGCCCCAATAGTCCCATCCTATCAAACTCTACCTAAACCGAACTCAAAAATCAAACAGGGGAGCAATGTAAGATCAAACAGGGAGCAATGTAAGATCAAACAGGAGAGCAATATAACATGTGTCATGTTCTGATTTCTTCCTACTAAGTATACTTTAATTAAGAGCTATAATAGTAACCAACAAAATAAGCACACTAAACTCGTTCTTTACAAATCTAGGTAGAATCGTACAAGTCACCAAGTTCTACTGGAGTAAGAAAAATATTACTAAATATTATAGATGGGAACTAGTACATTTATTTACTTCACCAATAATCGTACAAGAGCATGTTTCTTAGGTGCAAATAGTTTTTGTACAGCATTGAAAGAGAGAAACTGCAAATAAAGCTATTATTGATATAAGGGAATGAGAAACTTCAGGAAAAGAGTTGTATTCAGCTTGAATCGACTAGAAAATAAGTGAAATGAACCTGTACACCAATTTGTTAATAATTTCATGCTTCCCAAACTGTACATGTTTAGACAATTTGATACTGACTCTAGAATCAGCAACGAAAACTTTGAGAAGATAAGAAAACTCAAACATGTCAAATTTATCACGGGGAAAGATTAACTCCTCGGTCCACACTTCATAATTCGTGACTGTGGGAGTTAATTTAATGGACACATTACGAAGTTAAGCAAGCAGCAAGGTAAAAGCCACACCCAATCATCTAGTCTACCAAGGAAGATAAGAAGATAAATTGTTGCAATACATGCACACAGTTTAGATGACAAAGCTATACTCGTAAAGAGAAAAAGACCATTCACATAGTCCATGTCACATAACTTCTTCCACCCGATCCAAATAACAAACATATCTTCCAAAGAGCACCTCAGAACAGAGCAAAGCAATCAGATTGATAGATACATTCGTCGCCAAAAGATCTACATGGTAACCCAAGAACTCATATGAATCTCCAATACATAAGTCGCACGCAATATGATACTGAAGAAACATGAACGAAATCAAAATCCCTATGGACTAAAAATTTAATAAACCTCGACTTCTATAAACCAAAAGTTCCGGAATGATATCAATATGGCTTTTTAAAAAGAAAGGTCACATCAAATCTTGCTATTGGCCACATTATGAGCATGCCCTCCATGTCCGACTCGATAGTGAAAAACAACAAGATTTATATGTTCCTCACTACGGATACATAGTGGTTACTTCGAAACATTCATACTTCGGACTCTGCGTGCCAGCCCTAAGTGGATAGCCTAATAAGTAGACTACTTATACAATAGAACCTTGCTCTTAATGCACTTAGCCGGAGAAAATTTTCATTGGCAAGCTTCAAAGCATCTTAAATATATTACTTTATAATCCTAATGCCTTTTTTTTGACAATGCAAATCCTAAAGTTTCCTTCTAGGGCTTCGGGCTTTCGGTAAGCAAGTTTTTCCCCTAGACACTTTTAGAACTCAAAAACACTCGAGCAACCGAAATGATATCTTCACATCAATTACATCAATTATGCTATCAATTATGTGGTTCCATAATGTTAGTGTTTACCCAGGTTTATCAATTTACCAGCCATTTCAAAGATGAAAAATTAATAATAAAACTAAAGTAAATCAAAGTACAACCAATGGATAGCTTCTTTTCGTCAAGCAAGAATCGGCCACGAGGCTATGATTGAGCAATTTGGAAAATTTTAGTTTCTAGAGAATGATACAAGGAGAGCGACTCCTAGTATCAACTTGGTAAAATTCGGGAACCTCTCGGGATAAAAATTCAAACCTCACTTCGGAACGTTTACCAACACCTTGGCAAATTTTCGCTCAATGTACATGATTTAATCGGATAAAAGTTAAGGCCATTGAGCTTATAAGAACATATAAACTCAACAACATAAATAATTCATGAACACTCCTCACTTAATGTAGCAAATTATTGACAAATTACGGCGAGAAAAATCAACAACTAAAGCGAGAAAAATTTCGGGCCCTAAAGCAATCGAACAAAAATGCAGCAATTTGGTAATAGTCAACTTAAACTTCAAGTTTTTCGCTTTAATATGTGCTTAAACAAGTTAACTAAAACTTCATTCTCGCCACCATAACAGTAGTAAGTGATTAAGCAAGCAACAAGGTAAACAGAGTGAGCACAACGAGATAAATTTATATGATGTTCGTGACACAGATACTGAGTTGAAAGCTTTTAATCTATACTCCGAGGATCCGAAAATACCAAACAAACAAAGAAAAATACTTCAAGATGAGGGAACAACATTAAATCGAAGCCACACAAACCCTTTTCGACTCTATATTTTCTTTAACACCACCCGTAAGTTAACAGTTATCAAAGTCTTTGTCAAAAGCTGTGTTTGTCCGGTCTATGACTTCAATAGACAGATCAACTCAAAATATCAGCATATAAGCTAGACACAACTTATTTTATGTAAAATTTCGATGCACTCAATTTTCAGCAGTTGGACTCTCCTAAAAGCTCAAGAGCAAAGAGAAATTTACCCGGAAAAGATGAGACTCATATCATCTTTTCACATTAAGATTCAACGCCAAATATCTTTCCTTCCCCAATGGCATTTATGTTATGAATCACATTTCAAAGATATCAAAAGGTATCAGCAACGCAATAATGAAACTCCTATAATGTTGTAATGTTGGTTAGAACGAGATGGTGCAACAGCCCAAACTCCCGGATCAATGTTCTCCCCTACGTTAACTGTTTAAGCACATAATATCATGTGTCATGGTGTCCTCGGTCTTGCTTATTATATAAAAAAAAAATATCCAATAAAACATTGAGTGCGATGGGACGAGTAGAGGGTTGAATCAATACTCTTATCCAACAATAGATAACATGAAAAAGGAAATTAACTTGTTGATTATAAAATGTGTAATTCTAAATTATGGATGTAATCAATGAAGCAAATTTAAGGAGTAAACGAATAACATGAAAAAGGTGTTTGATTGGAGTCCGGAGATAATCACTTCAATAAAAGAAAAATTATTCGGGAGAAATAGTAACCCGTAAATCAATCAAATATAGGTAAAAAATTGAGTTTGATTCGTGAGTTAGGGTAAATAATAAAAATAACCAACCTTGCCGCCGAACTCGCCGCTAACCTCGCCGCCGACCTCCGGCCGCCACCCACCTCACCACACCGCCATAATTAAAAAAAGTTAGGGCGAGAGCGTAAACTCATTACTCATCAATCGAATTCTCCATAAATCGAATTTTCCATCATAACAACGAAACGTCACCCGAGAAACGTTAGGATGTCGCTAGGAAGCAAAACAAGTCACCGGAAAGAAGAGAAAGATGAAGGCGGACCGAGAAGGGTGTGAGTTGAGGAGGAGATGAGCAGTTAGTCTTGAAGAAGTGAAATACGAAGTACGTGATTTCGTGGGAAAATATTAGAGCGGTTCCTTTTCCGCTATTTTCTTTTGGGTTTGTGCAACGAATATAATTTGAATTGGCCCATTTACTAAACAAGGGCAACGAAATATATAGTTTCGTCGCCTAATTAAGGTAATGGGCAACCCAAAACTTATATCGTCGCCCAAATATGAATTTGGGCAACAACAACGAATTTAGTCGCCCATAATTTACACTATGGGCTACAAATTCAGCTCGTCGCCCTTGTTTTCAACTATGGGCCACAACATTTCGTTTTGTCGCCCTTAAGTTTCAATTCCGTCGCCCAAAACCTATTTTCTTGTAGTGTCTGATCTGAAATAAGTAAAAATAAGGTGAACTGAACATAGCCTAAATTTAGTTTGAATAGGAATAACGAAAGGTTATGGATTATGGTAATCAAAACCTCATTAAAGTAGCTATTTCCATTTCTATAGTATTTTCCATTAAAGTAGTCTAGTACAAATCAGATTTTGTCCTATAAACATGTTCAGTAAATTCATCTTTAATCAGTAAAAAAGCATCAAAGACCCCCTTTGGTGTTGAACTGTCTTTTTTTTTACATCGAGAAAATTTGCATTTACTGAAAATTAGAGTACAACCTAGTGCTAATACAACCAAACAGGAACAACTAACACTAACAAGAACTACTTTCGATAAAAACTGATACGTAAGGTGAGTTTTTAGTATCAGAAGTTTTATTTTTGATTAAATACACTCAATAATCCGCACAATGGTTACCAAATATAGCATGGAAGATAAAAACAAAGCTATAGTAGTCAATAATCCGCAAAATGGTTACCAAATATAGCATGGAAGATAAAAACAAAGCTATAGTAACAGAAAGGTCCAAAACCAATATTAAAATAATTTTTAGTGTCAAAATTTGTTTTGTGAACTTTTTTTTTACAAAAGGACCTGTAGTAAATCATATTTTTGCTATCGATTGATTCAATATTAAAAAAAAAACATAACAGAAAGCTCTCAAGTATTTTTTAAAGTTTAGTGGATGGCTATGATCTAGCCATTTGGTCACATCCATAGCATGTCGTAAAATAATAATTAAAATACATATATTTGCAAGGGTATCTATATAATTATCTAAAGCAAAATATAAAGTCTTATGTAGCATGCTCACAATTATCGAGCAATTTTAGAGCATTTAAAAGGAAAAACTCTCCAATCGGGTGTCCATGTGGCAATTATACATTATGGTTTAAAAAAATTGTTCGAGTTTAATTGAAAATCGGAATTACTCATTCTGATTGGTCGTGAATTAAGGTATATATTAGGCAATTAAAATCATGATCTCTATATAAACAAGGAAATCACATATACAATTATGTTATATTGATTGTTGATTGACAATAAATTTAAGAAAGGAAATTAATATATTTCAGATTTGCACTGCTAAACAAACTCTTAAAAACTAATAGTAGATGGGATTGCATTCATCAATTAACTTTTATTACTCAGGCAGCAACAGAGAATGTTCCAAATACAACTACATGCAGCAAGAGTGACATGATTGTCATTATGTTTACAATATTAATTTACGTACATGCTTTCCGTAATTGATTTACCTACCAAAAGTGGACCATCACAGCCATCCAACCAACTACACCCAAAATAGTAAACAATACAACCAAATAACAGCGTTCAACAAAAAGCTAAAAACATGGATAATAAGTCGAGAGAAGACAAGCACAAGACAAACAAAAAAAACTTGGAAGAAACTCAACCTATTACTTCAGTTTCAGCCTGGGGAAATCTTTCTCCATCAGTAGCACCATCCCAAGTAACTAATCCGAACCTTGATCTTTGAAAAACCCGGACGTTGACGAGATGCATTCTAAAATATTTCTAGCAATGAAAATATCGTCTTTCGATGACCTGATAGCATTGAACCTCTGCAATGGGCCGAACTAATCCTCTCCAATATATCTCACGCTCACGTCCCCTCCCTTTCTCTACCACGCAGAAAGAATAACAAAATTTCTTAGCCACCTCTTGATTACCCAACACAAAAAGGAAACTCATATACCCACCTTGTACTCAGCCCCGTTTTTGAGATTTTGGAGGCATAAGGCGAACCTACATATTAGGGTCCTAATTAGGTCCAAGTTTTTTGAATGTTTGATTTTTCGGTCCAGAACGAAAAAATAGATAGTTGTTTGGTCCAAGTTTTTTGAAGTTTCAATTTTCGGTCCGGACCGACTGAATACATTTTCTTTTTTGGCTTTTATATAACTTCTATATAAAATTTAATTTTACTATATTCTTTTATGTACTTTTTATAGATATTATATCAAATAATTAAAATTATTATTATATTATTTATAGCTCCTCCCGCCACCACCACCACCACAACCTTCTCTCCCGTTTTCACCCTGAACAAGCTGCTCCTCCCCACCACCGCCGCCACTACCTCTCATTTAATGTTTTCCATGAAAATACCAACTTTCACCATCTTTAATTACTAATTCACAAAGATAAATATCATAATTTTAGCCGTTGATGAGTTATTCTCAAATTTATATTTTCCAAAAAAATATTTTTTAATACTTTTTTATGATATATAATTGAAGATTTAATGGTCATATATTTTACATCGGCAAGTGTGCCTAGTCAATATGATACGCCTAAACCAAACATGTAACTATAGGTGCAAAAAACAGAAAATAATTTGGCAATTGAATCTTCAAAATGCAGATGAGCAATACTCCAATTTGCTAAATTCCAGTTATGTAATTAGCACAATACTACATAAGATATAAGATAATTAAAAAATATTTATGATTCTCCTTTCTACAAAAAAATCAAAAATTACACTAGGTTAAGTCAACAAAAATATATGAGGATTCATCCAATACAGTTATTAATTTACATTAAAATTCGAAATATAAAGAAAAAAAGAAGCATTTATATCGTACTCCTACAAATCTAACCTGATGAGTAAAGAGTAGTTTGATGGATCGTTTTTTCCTTAAACTTATGTTCTTCTTCTCCAGGGCCATCCACTGGCGCATCATCCTAGACCCAACAGTTCTTCTTTCCCCAAATTTTCAAAATAGGTGGGAAGTTTTATTTCAATATAAATTCAAAATTTTTTTAAAAAAAATCCCCAAATTCGAAATTAGGTTGGGTTCTTTTTTCCTCATAATAAATCCGAAAATTGTTTGCTTTGATTTTTGAAAAATTGGCATGAATGTTTAACGGAACCTTGTGTTAAAGAGAAATCAATGGGGTACGAAAAGTTTTAAAATTTATTATAAGAATGGCAAAGGTAACAAGACGATTCAAAAGAGATGGTATATGAAGACTAAAGAGTATTCTGGTATCTGTATTTGGGTAATTGTTGAGGCATTGATGGAACTCGGGATGAAAGTTCGGTGTACGGTTTGGACTTGGGCATAATCCAATCCGATCCGAACAAAATTTGGATTTTAATTTTCCAATCCGAATCCTAACCAATTAGAGTTTGAATCCAATCCAATCCGAATTTTCAAACTCTAAATTGGATCAAATCCGAAAATTCAATTTTTTAAAACTCTATTATTTTATGAAATAAATTAGGTGCGACAAGCTGACAACAGCAGCCCAATATATTTACAATTTACAAATTCATAATTTATTACAAACCCCATGCATAGTTCATTAATAAACTAATAACAAACCCATAGGCCATAATTCATTATAATATAACGTAACAGAATACATGAGTTTTAGTCCAACAACACACAACAGGTTCAGTTCAACAACACACAACAGGTTTAGTTCAACAACAAAGAATATAGCAGCAACACTTAAGCACTGACCCAACACACAACAGGCCATAATTCACGCTCACGTCCCATTCCTTTCTCTACCACGCGGAAAGAATAACAAAATTTCTTAGCCACATCTTGATTACCCAACACAAAAAGGCAACCCAGATACCCTCCTTGTACTGCCTCAAAGTAAGCACAAAATTCATAATCCAGGCTGGCAAGATTGTTGGCTTGACAGTTAGTGTATCTGCATCGACTTTACATGTTCTATCACTGGAACTTATGTTAGTCTTTGTTGCATCGTGAAGTCGATTGATTTGGTCAGATGACTGAAATCCTCAACCATTACCACACGGTCTTTTACTAGGCAACGAAAGGGTACATGGGGAATAGGAGGACTTGAGGGACGGGAACTTGTACTAACTGCCACATGCCTTTCTTTAGAAGTACCACCTTCACCGTACTGTTGTTGGTTGTCAAATGCTAAACTGTCATCATCTGGATTCTGATCATGTGGTTAAGACCTTCAGGTGATGGACTGCTAGTGGGTGGAATTTCATCTTCAACAAGAATAATCTTCCCTTTTCAGATCTTTCTGTTGACACCTAATCAGTTCAACAGTCCCATATTGCCCATGTTGTTCCCTAATTACTTCATCCTTAATAGCTTCACCACCTACTCCTGTTAGGCTTCCACCTTGTACTTCCCTATCACCTTCTCCGTTTCCACCCTGAACAGGCTGCTCCTCCCCACCACCATCGCCACCACCTCACACCGATTCGATCATGGTTTTGATCATTGTCAACAAGACTTCTTGCTGGACGGATGTGAACAAGTTCATATGTCCCATCATCATTCCGCCTAATCCGGTATGATTGGTTCAAAGCTCTAAGCAATGTGTTACAAGCTTCTCGTTGACATACTCCATGATTCTGATAGACATTGTTAAACACTTGCATAGTCAACTTTTTTTAGAAAAAAATGTTTGGTCACGTGTTGCACCATAATATTAACTACATGAGTTATTGAACACATGGGTTATAAGCCAATTTTAAAATATTCCTAATAAACGATATGATTATAAAAAGTTTAAATCACAAGCTAATATTCACAATATGATTTTAGGATAAACATCCTAAAATCATAAGATTTATAAACAAGAAAATTTATGTGCATTTTGCACGAGTCAAAAACCTAGTATTTAGGATATATTATTATGTGTTAGATATCCACTCCGTTCAGGAAACAATAGTTGGTCTTATTATTGTACCCTATAAATAGGAGATTCTACATGTTAATTTAATGGACAAAGTGATTAACCAATTTATTCTATTCTTTTCCCCACAAATTTAACAATACTTTAGATTTTTGTATGGAAAACGAGTATAACCTTATATGTGAAGTTATTGGGCTTGGACAATGCCCTTGAATTGAGTAGTTGAATGGGCAACATATATGACCTTCTAGCTAAATTGACAAAGTGGCAAACTGAAATATTGATAATTGATGACCGAATAATTGTTTTCAATTAAAACAATTATTCCTTCTTATATTGTCATTCTGCTTTAAGGACAAAGTATAGATTACCTTGTATTATATTGGATGAAAACAAGGATGCTCATACTTGAGGTTGGACTTTGGAGGTTCAATAATACTCGTAATCAGGGCGAACTTACATATTATGGCCCTAATTTGGTCTATGTTTTTTGAATGTTTGATTTTTTGGTCCAGACCGAAAAAAAAGACAGTTTTTTGGTCCAAGTTTTTTGAAGTTTCGATTTTCGGTCCAGACAGGCTGAACAACTTTTCTTTTTTGGCCTTTACATAACTTCTATATAAAATTTAATTTTACTATATTTTTTATGTTCTTTTTATGGATATTATATCAAAAAATTATTATTATATTATTAATAGCTATATTTTTTATATATTAAAAAAATATGATTATAAACCGAAAAATACGATAAGTTTTTTCAAGTGAAAAAAGAAAAAAGAAGAAGTGAAAATCGGTCTCAACGATCCAAGAGTTAATAATTATATTTATGCCAGCTTATATATTTTGCCAAAACTATTATAACAAACCAAATCAAATTTTCACTAAAAGGAAACCAACAATATATATAACTAATATACGAGTAAAAAATTCACATAATTTCGTTCAAGCTAAATATATAAACTACCAACTAATTTTCTTCATCAATGTTTCCTACAAAGTATTCAGCCCACATTTCTTTGATTTAATTGATCTCATCAATGGAGTACGGTTTGGTACTTGCAATATCCTAGAATTATATGAATAAGTTAATATACTTAGAAATAGAACAATGCAATAAGTATCAAACTATATTACAAATAATGAACTAATTACAATATATACGTCACAAAAATTATTTGAAGTATTGTGGTAGCACACTATGTCAAGCAAAATGTAGCATCATAAAGTAGTCGCATTTCCTCCCTCCCGGATGTTTAGCACACTACAATAGAGTTAATGTATACATTAAAATCTAAAAAACACTAAATATAATTTGCGAAGGTTCAAACACAGAAAACATGAGAATTATACCTGTATATGTTTCTAAGACAATGCAGTTCCATCATTACATCCTTCAAGGCACTTGAAACTTTTAAATGCACTAAGTGTAGAACTTTTAAATGCACTAAATATTTTTGAACATCCATTTTTATAATTTATACAATTACATATTTAAATATACTAAGGCTTAAATTTTTTATTAGTAATCGTAAAATGTCAAAGTGTAGCTATTTTGATTAGACACAAGCAGTGTCAGACCCACATGGGGTCTTGGGTGGCACTGGCCCCTAATATTTTTATACAAAATCGAGTAAAAAAACTACAAAAAAAAACAAAAATGACGGCTAAGATAGAGAAAAGCTTAAGGACTGAGAAAAAGCACGCAGTCTCTAAGGATCTTTTTTTTCGTTAATAATTGTACCACACAGAGCATATTGCAGCAGTGCAGTGGCCTAATGAGACATGAGATATGACAACTCATTGAGGTGAGTCACGAGTGTGACAGCAACAACATGTCAACATAGCATACTTCATCTGGTTATTTTTTTTCTTTAATTTCAAACTTTCTTTTTCTTTTTCCCAATGAAATTGTTGGTATTTATTTTATAGACTTTGGTGCAAAATTTATTTCTTTGAGTTGTTAAATGTATTAGTTTTATTATTTAATTAATCTTTTTACATGATATTGCTTATGTAATCATAAATTTTATGATTGTGAAATATGAATCGAATAATCAATTTATCAACAAACTCAAAAATATCAATTAGAATTATCAATAAATTTTTGTTAATGATGTTGATGTATATTGTAAAATGTTAGGTTGAATGTTAATTTGAAAATTTTAAAGTATGAGATTTTGACGAGAACAATTGTAATAATTTATTTAAAAGAACTGGTAGATTGTGATTTAAATAACATATTTTCTCGGGGATTTTGAGCATTGTTGGATTCTAAAAAAAAATTGTATGCTATTGAGTCAATTGATTTTGGGGCCCCCCAAAATTGAAATCCTGGATCCGCCCCTGGACACAAGAAGTATTATTTATAGCGTTTTTTACACCAAATGCCCCAAACTTTTCACATAAGTTACAATATAGTCTCCAACTTTTGAAAATTCACCAAATATCATTGAGTTTTATACCAATAACACAACATGTCCTTTTGACTAATGGCTAACGCCGTTAGTCATTAGCTCCTAATTAACCCCTAACCCTAATTTAATTTAATTAACTCAATAACTCTAATTCTTAACTAACCCTAATTCACCATTCCTCCATAACTACCTTACCAACCACCCCATCACCTTCCACCAAAACGATCCCACCACCCTTCGCTTTTTCTCTCTCCTTACACTAACCCAGCCATGCACCGTACCACTACCATCAAAAGCCACGCCCGGTAATTCCAGAGCATACCTTTGGTAAACTCGTCGACGTCTCTTCATCTTCAATCTCTAATTTCCTCATTAGAAAGATATAGATAGAAGAAAAGAGACATTGGAAAGTCGACCACCACTCACACAAACCCTAACACCCTCCTTACCCCCATCATCTGCAACAACTTTCTATATCCATCTTCACCTTTAACCTCTAGATTTCCCTGCAAATTTTCTCTCTCCTCCACTTTTGAGAAAAATGGTCGAATGCTCACAAAACAGTGAAAATTCTCTTGTCAAGTCACGGAACGATAGCATTGCTGGAAATACCAATGTTAGGATGAACTTTTGGTAGTGATGGTAGAGAGAAGGCTACGATGACAGCTGGAATGCAGAGCTCCGATTATGATGGTGGTGAGTAGCGGCTCACGAAGCAGAGGACAAGAAAAGGAGAAACACGAGAGAGAAAAGAGTACAGTGGCGCTTAGGAGACGACGAGAGTCGTATGCTGCAGTGGCAGTCGACAGGGGTGGTGATGTGGTGGGCCGAGCTTGGTGGAGAAAGAAAGGAATGGGAAAAGGGTTATGGGGAATCTTCAAAAATCGGGGTATTTGTTTGTCGAAATGGTATATTGTGTTATTTGTGCAAAAGTTGGGGTATTTGGTGAATTTCCAAACATTGGAGGGCATATTTTGAATTATCAATTACGAGAAAACTCGGGAGCATTTGATGAAAAAACTGTATTTATAGCTCCTTAAATTACATTAGTTAGTGTTCGGGAACTTTAATTTCATCTCAATGTCTTCATTTCAATTCCGGAAATTGAATTCCCTATATTCAGTTTTAAATTACCTGGTTGGGAAAACAAGTTATTCTAAATCTATAATTTCATAGTTACTGTGTTGTTTGGCAATACTTTCGAATTTCAATTCCAAAATTACCTTTTCTTTATTGATCTTAACTAGCTCTTAAACAATAAATCCTCATATTTAACAAACAAAATAGATCAAATCTATATCTTTATATTTTTCTCTCTCCTCCTTTAATCTTTAATTTTTTTGGAAAATATCATTCTTGATATAAAAAATATGATTCCGATATCAGTCATGGCGAAAATGTTGGAGGAGTGCACGATGTTGCTAAGTCGAGTGTTGGAACACCTTATCAATAAAGTGTCACTGCCACGTCAGATATGATTATAGAGAGAGAGAGAAAAAAAAAACAATGGTGAACCAGAGGAAATAAAGCGACTAGAGAATTGAAGAGAGAGAATAGAGAAGTGAGAGAGATATAGAGAGATTTGGTGTATTAGAGGAGATGAGGGGACGAGAGAATTGAAGAAAGATAATGAAGAGGTGAGAGAATTGAAGAAAGAGAATGAAGAGATGAGAGAATTTTACAAGCCAATTGGCTTTAAACTTGAGAATTTCAAATGCCACGATTTGATTTGTAATTTCAGATCCTTTATGTAATGTGCACTTTTAAGTTGATCAATAATTTGGGTCAATTCCAGATTTCAAAGTCTTAATCATCCAAATACATGAATTGACCCAATTTAAGAATTTTAAATAAAATCATAATATTCAAATAGACCATTATGTTAAAAGTTAATGGGGTATGAAGGTTGCTATATTCTGGAATAAGCAAAAGGTTGCTTTATTATTTGCGAATAGCCAAAAGGTTGCATTATTAATTAGGAGCAAATAATCCTAATAAAATAATATCATGTAATTTTATCTTTTCAATACATCTTGGGTGGAATGGGGTTTACAATAATTTATTATGCATGCATACTGACTTTATCACACAAGAACTGACTATATTAGGAAAAAAAACCTGACTATATCATAAGAAAATTGACTATGTCAGAAAATTGACTATATCATACAAAAACTGACTATATAAAAGATGATTATATCATTACAAAAATTGACCATATCAAATGAAAGCTGACTATATTGAATGAAAACTGACTATATCGAACAAAAACTGACTATATTATATGGTTTCCAGTGCACAATAAGTTATTATAAACCTGGTCCATTCAATTTTTTTGACTTTTAGAGTGCTATATTTTCGAGCCTTTAATTTGCATCAAAAAATCTTAAACTACATGGGTATAGCCATATAGTATAGTTGTGCCCAACCTACACTTTAGAACCTCTCAACTTCCCTCACTCATACGCAAATCCCGAGGCTCGAATTGCAAAAGCTCGTTCCAGGTTCTTGTTTTGTTCCTTAGATGAATCTACTTATTTAGACGATTTTTGTTGCGAATTTTGGTGTGAAATTGCGATTTTTAAGATCTACTTCATGTGATTATTCATGCGATTGGTTTTATGGGTTGTTATATGTTATTTGATATTTTTAGGGATAATTTACATGTTATAAACTTATGTTTCGAATTTCTGATATAACTTCTTAATTCATGTTTGTTTGATAGAACCATATGATAAGAAAATTTATGTTACAATTTGTAGATGCGCATATTTTTATGCGGTTCTTCACTTGTTCTTGTTTATTTTATCAGATCAATTTTTCAAGTGTTGTCGCTGGAAATCAGGAATGAATGACTTGTCATCCCTGGGCTCAGGGCGGCCGCTTCTCCTAATGACCATATTAATTTTTATTTTTTAAAGGGAAAAGATAAATTTCATTAATTTAAAGCCATATGCTATATATGATCGATATTAAAGAAAAATGAAACACAACCTAACACGACCAAATAAAGTTCTTCTACTATATAATTATGATAATATTGAACCAGATAAGACAATACAACATAGCCCCAATTTTTTCGCTGAATCATGCATTATATGAGATTGTATATCATTATGACATAATTTTGTGAAAAATATCTTTATTGGATTATGTAGATAGTGTACGAAAATCTAATACTGATTGTAAATTTGTATAACAAATCGTCCATGAACAATATCTTTACAACAAACCACAAATACCAAAAATTTAAACTCCCACAAGACGGAGAAGAATCCAATATTTGGATAAAAAGCTCCCCCACAAATTGTCCATGAACAATATCTTTCCAAACTCCTACTAATGGGAACAAAGAATCCAATATTTCACATAGAGAGACAAGAAGATTATTATTTAAAAGAACTAGAAAAACAAATGTATAAAAGTAGAAAGTGGGGATTACCACCATCGAATGATGGTGGCATTCCCAAACTGGCTAAAGAAAAACTAGAGTTTTTGAAAGACAGAGCAAATAAGGTCGAAGAAAAAAGAGAGATGGATGGCTTATGCAATCTATGACAATGTTTATTTAGAATATCTATACTAATACATTAAAAGGCGTTCTTAAACAAGGAACGGTGCCACATGGTACTTTCGCTTTGATTGTTTTACTCCATTTAATCTTCATGACATTAAAAAAGTTCGTCCAATGACTTCAAGTTTATATACTAAAGTCTTAATCACTAAACCAAGTGATAATTGGTGTTAGTGTTACCATTTCAAGGTAAGATATTAATAATTAAAAAATATAATTACTCGGGGTATAACTCGGGCCTAAAAACTAGTTACTTAATGAGAAAGGGAATCATAATTTACCACGTGGCTATTTTATACGTACCACAATCTATTTTCTTTTAAGGATTCACTAATTTTATTATATTAAATACTATGAGGGTAGAAAAGGATGAAAAAAATGGGGAAAAAAAATGAAAGAACCGAATAACATTACAGTTGGTATTTTTTACAACTACGAATCTACAATATGGTAGTTTAAAGATTATTATTAGAAGCAAAAGGAAAAAAAAGGAAAAACAATCTAAGCATGCATTTTATGTATTGCGCAACCCATGAAATTCCAAACAAATCATACATCTATCTCGTACGTTGAACGGATTTCAAAACTAGTTCAATATATCTCTATTATATAAGCCAAGGGGAGCAACGGTGTCTCCCTAGGAATTCACTTAATTGCCCTCCACAACATAAAATATTACAATTTACATTCCAAGTAATTAATTAAATCCAATTCCATACATAAATTTGCCAAAAAAAAAAATCAATCAAATCTCTATTAAACTCAATCAACTCATATAATGCTCAATCACATAAACTTGCCAATAAAAAAGATTCAATCAAAATAAAGGATTCATAATCAAGAACTTACCACACATTAATATCACATACAATAACAAAAAAATAATAAATGAGGTTGAGGTAGTAGAGTAGTGGCATCGCTTCCCACCTCATATCCCTGAGGTCTAGGGATCAAACCTCATGGGAATCATTTGAGGATTTTCCCTTATCCCCCCTCAAATGAGTCCCATTCATCTTACCAAAAAAAAAACTCAAATAAATTTTTCCATAACACAAACTCAATTACAAACACAAAAAAATTCAGTTCGCTTCATAGATTGGAGCTTCACAGCATTTTCAAATACGACATTCTCAAATTTGCGGATACTTTCATCGTTAATCGGGTACACAATTCGTTATTGAAAATAAAAGTATGTGTAATCTTCTATGTTCAGTAAATCTTAAGAATATGTAATATGTTTGAGTAAATTTAAACTCAAATTACAGTAAATCTTACGAAATATGTGCTCTGTTAGAATTTTTAAAAAAAAAATTAAACTCAAATTACAGTTTATATAAAATTTCATTCAAATATAGTTGAAATTCAAATTAAAATTACATTAAAAATGGTCGGAAAGAAAAATCAAATTTTGTCAAAAAAATAACTTCAAATTTGTGCCCAAATATTAAAAAAAATTGAGATAAAATATTTCAACACGAATTGTTTTTGTTCCCATATATAAAACAAAATTGAGAAAATAATACTTCAACCCATATATTAAAATCAAAAATTTGTGCCCATAATCGAATTTCAGCTCATCAACTCGATATTCAAAAATACCTTATCGACGGCATGAAGAGCAGCGCCATGACCGCCAAAGCCAGCTCGAATGATGACGAGATCATAATCGAAGGTCTTATGAGATTGAACTCGGCCACTCGGGAGCTGAACTCGGTGAGAACTCACTGAGAAACTTAGTGCTCTCTTCGAAGTCCACAGAAGCGGAGATTGAGATTGAGAGGTTTAGCTAAGAATGCGGAGAAATCGAGTGTGTGGTTTAATTTGGGGGAAATTGAGGAATATGATGAAAAGGAGAGAAAAAGTGAGGAATGCATTGTTTCAATTAAATATATATAGAGGAAAAAAGAATTGCGTGAAATTGAGATAGATGGGTTTGGGAATTGGGGGGAGTAGCTAAGAATTGAAGAGAGAGAAAAGAGACTGCATTATTTCTATCTCTTTTTGTCATGGTTCATGGGGTTATATAGAACTTTGACAAAAACATTAGTTAGAGATGCAATTTCATTACTTATACTTATTTATTAATGTGTTTTTAAATACTATTGTAAGTATTTCAATAGTTTTTATTCACAAAATGGAGGTGAACTTAGATATGAACTTTCGTTTTTTGGTTTATTTTACTACTAAGTAATACTTATTCCCAAAATATCGCCGCACGCATAGCGTACATAAAAAGCTAGTACTAATATATTAAAAGGTGTTCTTAACCAAGGAACGGCGCCACGTGGTGCTCTCCTTTAGGTTGGTTTACTACACATGATCCATATACAAAAAAAAAAAAGTCAATGCATTGTATTGGATTTGATCCCATGACCTTCAAGTTTATATACTAAAGTCTTAACCACTAAACCAAATGATATTTGATGATATCATTTTAAAGTAAATTACTAATAATGAAAACTTCAAGTACCCGGGGCATAGCTCAGACCTACAAACTAGTTAGTTTCCCTAAAACCAAAAAACATCCGTTACTCTTTACATGATTCAAACTTTCACATATCAAATAGAAGAGTTAAACTTTCTATTTTTCAAAAAAAAAAAGAACTTAGAAGAGTTAAACTATGGAACTGGTATACTAGAAACTAAAAGATGTTCTATAAAATATAAAAAAAGGAACTAGTGGATGTTTAAACACAAACGAAGTTCTTTCAAAACCACTTCTCCTCCTCCATATCTATCTGCTTTGCTATCACTTCGATAGAAACTTCAATAATTATGGTATCGTCTACCAAATAACCTTTCAATGGATCGTATAGATCACTGAGTGGAATAAAGTCCGGGTTTCCGCAACCTATGTAGTAGCATCCTCCTCTTGAAACAAACCAGTTACTAACTGCACCATAAATTAAAACAAGAGGGGGAAAAGAGAAGGAATCAAACTTTTTGACACGAGAAACTGACAATTTGATAGTATATTGCATATTTGCATAGTTATATAAGCCAAAAAGAAAATGAAAACGAAATAGCTTAAGAAAAAGTGATCTTTACCAAATTCCTTCTTGTCCTTGTTATGTGCACCTTTGAGTTGATTTTTCATGCATAATGTATATTTTGCAAACAATTTGCTCCCGTTCGTAAGAGCGTGGTCATTCTCTAGGCAAGGGAACAACGAAACACTTTTTGCTTTCACCGCGGAATATGAAGTCCCTTGAGGATACAAGCTCAGCTTCCTACGTACAATACAATGTAAATCTTGCTAGTTAGTAATCAGCTGAAGAGAATTGGCGATGCACTTGGTAGACAGTAATAGATTATTATTTTTTAAATATAAAAGTAAGTAACAAAATCTTATTAATTATTTCGATTCAATTAGGCAATACTTAGGGTTGTGTAGCCCCATCAAAGGATACTTGAGTGTATTCAATTCAATTACGCCACACTTAGGGTTAAGTATTGGGGAGCACTACTAGAGTTAATAGTGGGGACTTGTACCTTGAGTGTATTCAATTCAATTACGCCACACTTAGGATTAAGTATTGGGGAGCACTACTAGAGTTAATAGTGGGGACTTGTACCTTGAGTGAGGTATTAGGGAATTCGCTATCACTGAATTTCGTGGATGTAATGGTAGTAGAGATTGAACCATGTTAAAACTCTTTTTGTGTCCCCATTGCTTATTTATTATCCGTTCAAGCAGTGTGTTTCAATAACTCAATCTCGAATCTCAATTTTAGTTGAAACATAGTGCACGTCACAATGCCTTAGCTTTCAAAAGTACGATTTTTTCGCAAGATTATTTTTTAATCAATCGATTCCATCCATTTGTGATTAATATCTTGTAATTTAATATGAATGACTCGACCCGAAAATGGCAAACCAAAGTTGACATGAAACCCAAAATGACCCGACCTAATCAACCCGAATTATGCTGCCAACTATGATTCCCTGCTATAAAGTGAACGAAGTTTTAATTTTTCGTTATTTTAATACTCCATTACTTACTTTAAGATTATGTCCTATATGTTATTTGTAAGTATTGATTAGAAATATTTTATTTTTTAATTATATATTTCATTCAAATATTGTTTTGACGTGAAACAAACTCGATTCGACTAGATTGACTTGCGCCAGGCACAAAAATAAGAAGACTCAAAACAAACTCAACCCGAAGTGGTTCGACTTGTACCCAACCCGAAAGACTCGTTTGCCACCTATACTATTTAATATTTATTACCAACTCACTAAAATAATCAAGAAAAGTCAGCTGAATAAGATCAAACGTACCACTAGGGATGGGCATGGGTCCAAGACCCTACCTGGACCCTATTGGACCCGACCCTAATTTAAGGGTCTGGGTCCAATTTTTTCAGACCCTGAGGGTCCGGGTCCGGGTCTGGGTCCAAATGAAATTTTTAGGGTCCGGGTCCGGGTCTTAATATTTTAGACCCAGACCCTACCCAGACCCTGCCTTTAGACCCTAAAACTATTTTAAATTTTACCATTTTTATTTTTAAAATAAAAACTGATTTCTTAAAGTCCTCACAACAAACTAAAACATCCCGTCCAAAAAAACAAGCTAAAAAACAACCTCATCATCTTTAAAACCCTATTTTCACTCGAGCACTCGGGAGTCGGGAGGCGACTTAGAGAGAGAGAGGGCCACTCATCTCCTCAGTTCTCGTCCAGTCATCGCCGTCGTCCTCAACATAATCTCCTCAGTCGTCGCCGTTATTGCCATCATCTCCTCGCTCCTCACCATCGTCTTCACGCCACACGCCATCATCCTCACGCACTTCACACCGGTCGCCACCGCTGTAAATTCACGCCACCTCTGAATTTCACTTCACTCCTACACTCGCCGTCGCCGACTTGCTCTTTTCACGCCAAGTATTTACTTTTTTTTTTTTTACTTGTTTTTGTGATTTGTTTGATTCTTTGATTACTTTCTGATTTTTGTATGCGAATTGTTGTTCTGTTTCTAATTACTTTGTATATGGTTTGATGATTCGTGAAGGTTTTTCATATGCAATGATTTAATTTTTCTGTAGTTTGGACAAGACTGTGAAATTAATTAATTAGGTCATATTGATTTGAATTTTTGGGCATCTTTTATCTGATTCGTGAGGTTTTTTCCTATGCCATGATTTGGTAATTGATTAGGTCATATATATTATTAATGCTGAAAATTTGGCAAAAAAAAAAAAAAATACGCCTAGACCCTAGACCCGGACCCTAGACCCTACGGACCCTAAAGGTGTCGGGTCCGGGTCCAATTTTTCCTGCACCCTTAGGGTCCGGGTCCGGGTCTGGGTCTGCAAAAAAATTTAGGGTCCGGGTCTAGGGTCCAGCTGGACCCGACCCAGACCCGACCCTTGCCCATCCCTACGTACCACCACCATCCTTCGAATGCGAATGTAGGGGAACATCGCGAATCCACCTTATTTTTTGACCAGTTTGCAATTGTCCAACAGGGCCGTTTCAAGGGGTGTGCAAAGAGCCCCTTTGCACAGGGCCCCCAGCCCAAAAAAAATATGGTTTTATTTGAAGGGCCCAATTTAAGTTTGATGCTTTGTAGTTTGTAAATCAGTAAATGGAAAGTCTTAGGCCTCTCTTCAACTCTCCCGTGTCTTCCTCCTTCGAAATTCACGCAATCAATTACGCTGCATTCATGATTCATCCTTCTCATTCTTCAAGTCTTTCAAACTTCTTCTGTTCTTTCATCAATTTTTTTTCAAACTTCTTTAGATCTTCATGAATTCTCTCTATTATCTATAGAAAATTGGGGTTTTTTTTTTCTCTAACAGGAAATAATTTATTTTTACCCAATTCTCTCAATTCGAAGTCTCCAATTGACGACCTTGAATTCGAGAAAGTAATATTTTGATTTTTATTTTTCTGCAATTATGTGCGTCTTTAAGCTTGAATTTACGCGACTTAATTTCTCAGCAATTAAGTTGTATTTCGATTTTTATTTTTCTGCAATTTTTATTTTTATTTCAATTTTTATTTTTCTGCACTTTTTATTTTTCTCCATTGAATTTCTGGCTTGGCTTGAGCAATGATGTATAATGTCTTCGTTCTCTTTTGCTCTCTTTTTCTTTATTATCTTTATTTTGGAAGCCACTGTAACTCAAGAATCGAATATTAGTGGAGTTTTTTTGCGGCTGCTATCTTGTTTTAAATAAAGATGATGTAATCCTGGCTTATGCCTTCTTTAATGGAAATCCCAAAATATAAAAAAAAAACAGATAAATCTCTTATCTCTCCATTGAATGCGATTCAGCGACTGTATTTTGATTATGTTTGAATTTATTTAGTTTAATTTGTAAACTTTTAAAACTACTTATACTTAATCTGTTGATACCACTTATCTGTTAATACTACTATCTGTTAATACTTATCTTTTTTGAATGACAAAATTTTTTTATATTGTTGAACGACTGATTTTTTTTTCTAGCAATTATGAATCATAATACTTATTTTATTTTTTTATTTGTTAGCTTAATAATCTTTTAATTTTCTGTGTTGAAGGTTAATTTTATGGTTTTGAATAACAGTTTGAATCTTTTGGTGTTTAAAAAATATTTGTTATGTTGAAAATGAATAATATATATATATAAGGGGCCCAATTTACATTTTAGAACAGGGCCCCATGAATCTCCAAGACGGCCCTGTTGTCCATGTATATCTCCTATCACATATTGGCCTCACAGAAGATATCATAGATGCTTTGATGTTACCATTGATAAGAAGAAGCTCCGCTCCAAAGATACAACAATCTTTAACTAAGAACCCATTCGAAGCATCATTAAATGTACCAAGGGGAAGTACTTTTGAGATTCCCCGACGTATCTTCATTGCATGAAAGCACTTCTCTGTCAAATCTGTTACAAATTAACCATAATCTTGTTTAGAGGACACACTAAATATGCTACTTGACTTAGGCTCCATTTGGTAGGGCGTAAAACATTTTCAGTGTAAAATGATTTTCCTGGAAAACAATTTACAATGGAAAACACAATTCCAAAATTAATTTTCCGTTGTTTAGTTCCATGTAAGAAAAATGATGAAATGAAAAGAAAATGAAAGGAAAGTAAGGAGGTAGTGAGAGGAGTGTACAAGAGAGATAAGGAAAACAATTTTCCCTTCATTTTGAAGAGAAAGTGGTTTTCCAGCATTGAGAGCAATTAAACAATGTAAAACTGAAAATAGAGGAAAACAGTTTTCCAGGAAAATATTTTACGCCCTACCAAACGGAACCTTAGTGTCTTACTTCTTGTTCACATTAACCTCAAAAAATAATATTTGGTAAAAACTAGTTTTAATTAGGAAAAATCATTCAGATCAGATTCAATCAGTATAGATACATAAGAGAAAATCAGCAGAAATCAATTTTTATCAAAGATATCAGATCAATCGGCAATAACAAGTTACAATCAGTAAAAATATGTTCGTTTCAGTAAATTTCTGATGAAGTAAACAGGACAACTTTTGCATATAGATTAATAAGGCTCAAAGAGATAGAAAACAAATATAACCTGAGATGATGGAGTAGTTGTCCCGTATCTGATCATAGACAAAGAACCGAAGAAGTGCACTAACAGAGGTACCAAAGTTGAAATTGCCAGTCATTGCTACATAGAGAGAGAGAGATGACCATCTCCATTTTCATCCTTGTTCCCATTTGGATAAATAGACAGCACCCTTAGAGTTAAAATGTTAGTATGTACGTAGGAATAATAGATGTACTTTGTACACGACTAAGTACTAACAAATTAACTCAGCATCATCATTGATAAATATATACATACATGAAGTATATTATATATATGTCACTCACCATGTGTAGCCCCCTACACTAAATTCAGTTAACTCAAATTGTTCTTCTTGTTGTAGCAGAGAGAAGGAATCAACTTTCACTATGCAATGCGCAGGAGGACGATCTCTCACTACTCGCACAACTACAAAAAATTCAACAAGAGAAACATAAAATTTCAGTCCCAAACGATTTTCCTCTGACTTATATATTCTACGCAATCTATTTACAAAATATATCCACCGAATACTCTATTCTATCATTACTAAGTACTAACTCTTGAAAAAAAAAAAAATTTAAGGCTACAAATTTAAAATATGAATAGAGGTTTGAAGATTTTGGAATCACTGTGACATGATAAAAGCATTACAATTAAAAACATATTCGATGTAAACGAGGTGCTAGATCGTAAACTCCATTTCATTTACCAAGGTATAAAAAAAACATGGAAAGTCAGATATGACTGCTTAAGTTTAGAGCACTTAAGGGGTTTGAGTTTAGAGTCACACATATGCATGTTTAAGTTTAGAAAAGATAAGAATGAGAAGAAAAGACCAGTGAGGAAAGAATAATCACACAAACATGGAAAAGTCAGATTATATATAAAGCCATCTTCAACATCTTGATCTTATTAGGCAGAGAAATTAAGAAATCAAGGCAGAGAAATTAAGACATTTATACGATTACTAAGATAAAACATAGTGATGTTAAAATAAAAGGTTTAAATCGGAAAGAGGGATGATTGCACATACCATTGGTGTCATCTAAAATGGGTTTGCTGTGTTCTGAAGATGGGAGATTCCCTTCCATTTTTGCCGCTTTATTTTCTGCTCTTCTTTAAACTATTTTAATTGAAAGAAAGTTGCATGGTCATTAGGGTATTTCTACAGAGTATAAATAACCCCAAGCTCGAAAGAAAGGGATTAAATTACAAACGATTGAGCTTCCATGGTGACCATGGTAATTACTTTTGATACTATCAAAGTTCTTAATCCCTACGAGTAGTCCCCATGGTTGATAAAAAAAAATTTATCCACCGGGGCTAGAATATTACTAGAAATAGATTACTAACTAGTGAATGTCCCAGGCGATGCCTCATTTTTTTTTCTTTACAAAGGAAAGCAACAACTAGGGTGGATCTCAAGATTTGGGCCACCCTAAAGCATCCTTGCGGATGATTACAACGAAAGGAAAATCAGGAACATCCAACCAATAAGTAAGATTAGTCGCGTGTGACCTCAATGAGCCATCCAATCTGCAGCAGCATTAGCCTCCCGAAACGCATGACAAATCTGGACATCATCAAATTGCTTCATATCTTCACCTGCATCTAAAATATAAGAGAGTTAATAGTCCAGGGTATTTTCCAAATGTTTTTAATAGATTGGATAACAACCAAATTGTCACCCTTAAATAATAAGATTTCTAATGCACAAAGAAATAACCCCTCCAATTCCTTCTCTCAAACCTCTAGCTTCAACAACAAGGATAGAAATCTACGAATCTAGAGTACAAGCACCACGTAATAAAACTTTCCCTTCTGAATCATGAATAACAAAACTAAAAGAAGCTTGATCACCATTTGGAAGCTTTGAACCATCAAAATTAACTTTGTGATAGTTGGTAAGAGGAGGACACCAACTTACCTGATCCCTAATCTTAGATTTACCAGGAGACCCACTACTCTTCTTAGTAGAACACAAGGAGAGCTTAACATCAATTTCATCAACTGAAGCTCCATGAAGTCTAATCTTATGCACGTAAGCTTTAATCATCGCATTAAGTTTAGCTGGAGAACATTTTTTTGGACTGAAAATCACCCCATGATGGCTATACCAAATGAACCATCAAGAAATAGCAGAAATCTCAATTTGTGATTTTGAAAAGCAAGATTTCAGCTTTAACAAGTGATTTACAAAGAAAGAGTCATTGGCAATAATTGGGGGGAGGGGGGAGGCATCCTCAGAATGGTAATTACAGAATACACACTCCATAAGAAGAAAAACATAACTTAATGTTATTTCTCTTTTGTAATTTATTGTCTAGTGAGAAAATATTAACGTCATTATAATTTGAATAATACACACCAAAAAGTTTGAAAACGAAAGCAATAACTTAACTTTCTACAAGGAATAATTGGAGTAAGAGTATGTCTACAATAGTATATTGTTATTGCCATAAATGTGTTAGGTATCGAACTATTTGTGTAAGTCTTTTAATGAGATATAATTACAAGATCTTATTATATATTCTTTTTAATAATAAGCAATGATGTTATGTTGGATTAATGGTTAAACTCTCACTTTTCATTTAAAAAATGACGTGTTCGATACCTTGCAAACTACACAAGGTTATTTTTTTCAATTGAGGGGTTTGACCCAATAGGTACGTAGATCCGCAGATGTACCTGTACGTGCTTGATGCATTGTACATAATTAACACTGATTGTCTTACCTTTTATTTTTCATTGGTTATCACAATGTGATTTAATGATCAGAAGTACTCGTTCAAAAATATACATTTTCTAGAATAATACTAATTTAGAAATTGATCATATAATCACACATCAATCTATTTAATTAATGCTTATTTATTATTTCGTATTTTCTTTTTAAGGTTGCATATATCGAAATTAAAAAATAATTAGTAGTAAAAACTTTGGTTTAAGACGTGTTATGGGAGTCATCAAAATCTGAAGGTCTTTTAAGGCTAAAAAAAGGAAAAAAGGTCATTGACTTTGTCACTCTGTGTAATTGTTTAAATCTTAACTCCCCTTTTCTTCTTTATGAAAAAACAATCTCGTTCATTCTATTAATCTATGCGACCTTTCAGATACATCATACTTGTTTGTATGGTCTAATTTTTCTTCTGTTTTCTTTTGGAGAAATTTATTTGTTATATATATATGTCATCTGATGTTTGATGGTAATATATCTAATCATTCAATCCTCCATCAGTCCACCCATTGAGCTTCCAACCTTCATTAAAGTAAACTAGTCTATCGCGTGTGAAAAAAAAAACAAAAATAGCGGAAGGGAGAAGATAAAGAAGTGAGAAGACGATTATGTTTCTATAATTTATTTCTATAATAATCTCTATTATATAAGGCAATAGGGGTAAGACACGAAAAATCGAAAAAGGAAAAAAAAAAGAAAAAAATTTGGGGGATAACTAACTCTTTCATTTGACCAAAAAAAAGAGTGAAAAAGTATCACATTTAAACTGAACAGCAGTTTTTTGAAAAAAACAAAATGCAAAGACAGTTCTTCTACATAATTAATTTAAAATTGTACGATGTACCCTTGTATTTTTCAAAATTCTACGATTTACCCCTTATGTTTTTTTTCTCTCTATGTAGTATATACCCTTCAACTTTTTAAATTTTCTCTATGGTACCCCTCCGTTATGGTCAAGGTTAAGTTGACCAGTTAAGTTTTTTTTTCCCAACATTTGGAGGGAAAATTTCCCATGAAAACTCGATCTATAGGTTCGCTCTTGCTTCTTTAAATCTTAAATATTCAATATTTCGTGAGAAAATGAAAAGGATCTAGCTGGAACTATAAGTTTGGAGTTAGAGGACATAAGTTCTCGAGGTTTCAAATAATGACGCATTTGGCGGGCCATTTCATATTTACATTAACGTCCGTGATAAATAAGAAATAACGGGGGTACCACATAGAGAAACTTAAAAAGTTGAAGGATACTATGTAGAACAAAAAAACATAAGGGGTACAACGTAGAATTTCAACAAACACGGGGGATATCTCATAGAAAAACCCATTTAATTTTCTATATACTTTCGCACGCATTGCGTGCATATAAGGCTCGTAAGTTCATGAAGTTGAGTAATTGTCATTTAAAATTAATGAGTAATTTTGGCAAATCTGTTAAACTGCCATGTATTTTGGCTGTTTTCTTTAAGAATTAGTAAAGTGCAAATTATTTTTTGTGAGAATATATTTGTAATATAGGATGAACACCCATTCCTCCCTTTTTCCCTTATATAATAGGGATCCGAACTTTCATGTAACTCTACAAAACTTCCATGTTTAATTGTCATAAAAAACATCATTTCATCACCCTTTTTTTTTTTTGGGTAAATGGAGCAATATATACCCATTTGAGTAACATCTAGTTGTAATGTTATTGACATACATGTAATTTGATATTAAACTAGTTGTTGGCTCGGGAAATGTCCTAGATTAGATTTTGTTTACTAATGTGTGGGATTAGATTTTATACCATTATAAAACAATCTTGAAACATCATATTTTGTGATAGTTGTAGTAGTGTAATAGATTAACTTGAACCAATTAGTCATCTTCCATTACTAAGAAAAATCATATCCTAATTTTCGGGACAATTTCCAAACTAAAACCTTTAATTGTTGAAAAATTTGTCAAAATATATCTTTTATATGTCACTTCTTACGAAAAACAACATTTTAAAATTTTTCTGGTAACCTAAGACCTTTAAAAAGATTTGTTTGCGAAAGCAACCTTGCCTAATTTTAAGAAGGAAAATGATGGGTATTTATGTGCCGAAATTAGAGTGAACAAGGTGGAAAGAGATCGAGAAAATAATGTCACACGTGTCTTGCACATAGTAGTATTAAGTAAGTCAACGCTTGAAAATGTTTTATTATCGCTTGAAAGTAAGCCAAAATTGTCTCTCGCAAGTAAAAATTTCTTTTAAGGTCTTAAGTTGGGAAGAAAAAAATTTAAATGATTTTGTATCACAAAAAGTGGCATGAAGTATGCGATAGGAGTATATATAGGACAAAGTAACATGAGCACAAAAATAACCTAAATAATCACCATAAATTTTACCATTGACAGATTCAAAACTAAAAGTAACTTCAGCAGATAACATAAGCATGAACTGCAAGACAAGTTCATGGTTGCCTCAAAAAACAAGAACTAAAGCAATAAGCAAAATTGTTATATATAAAGAAAGAAAAATCAAGTACAAGCTTAAAATCATATGAATAAGCAGCCATTAGCTTAGTATCCTCAGCAAAACATTCTTGGTGTTTGCCACTTGCGAGTGTTGATCTGGTATTTCTAGCACCCAACAACACAATCTTGTTTGCCTCAGATACTAAGAAACTGCACATATATATGGATCAAGAACGTCAAATCTCTGACTTAGTACTATTTAATCCTCCTGTCCTCCATATCATTCAGCAATAACATCACTTCCATTCGAACTTCCACGACTAAAGTATCATTTACTAAAAAGCCTTTTGATGTATTGTGAAGATCACTGATTGAAAGCATGGATCTATATCCCCAACCTACTGATCCTGCAGAGAACCAGCCACTTGCTGCAAGAGAAACAAATTAAAAAATAACAACATTGGTATGTTGCAGATCATATTAATATCAAGTAAGAAGCTGTTTTACGAACTGATGTTACCTTTTTTCTTGTGGTCTGCTTCTTTGTTTTGATTCTTTATGCAAAGCCAGTATTTTGTGAACAGTTTGCTCCCATGACTCAGTTTACCAAGATTATCGAGATCCAGAAACAGCGAGAGGTCTTTACCTTTTGCTTCACCACACCCTCTTGGATACAAAGACAACTTCCTACACACATCAAGAGAAAAAGAAAAGATTCTATACTTTGGAGGACCAATAATATTTTCAAAGAACAAAAAATATGTATGTTGATGAGAAAGCACAACATACCATGACCATTCATCAAAGTTGAATACAGGGGAGTTTAGTTGATCGTTATTCAAATCGGAGAAGTTATCAATTCTCCAAGTGTAGCTCCGGTCAGATTTCGACTCTAGAATTGATAGAGTAGATATTTTGATCTGGTCATCTCTAACAAAAACCTCAGCGCCAAGAACACAACAATCATTACGTACAAATCCATTAGCAGCATCTCTGAAAGACTCTAGAGGAAGAATTTTGGAAATCCCCCATGTACTCTTTAAAGCATGAAATCGTTTGTCTCGTATAACTGGATCAAATCAAAAGTACCAAAGAAAGATATAAGACAATTTGTTTTATTGAAAAGTATTTGGGAGAAAGTATATACTCTATTTGAGTACTGAGATTACTTTCAACCATTTAACTTTCATGATATAAATTTATAATTGAAGTTTATGGAGTTTCACTAGAAAATTCAAACTGTATAAACTTACTAGTCGGAGAAAAAGTTACCATAAACAATGGAAGAAGTTATCTAGAGTCATAGAGTTATAGTAGTAAGTTAGTGGCAAAATTCGAACCTAGCACAGTCAGGTAATTGTCCCTGATCTGATCATAAATGAAAAATCGAAGTGCGACGTAAACAGAGCTGCCAGGGTTGAGTTTGTCAAACATTTTTACATAAAGAGAGAGGTAATCTTCTCCATCTTCTTCATCATTTCCATTGGGATACACAGACAACACCCTGAGTCAAGCACAAATGCACAATAATCAGAACTTTATTATGGTCTAAGAAAAAGGAACTAATTATATATGTGAATTACACACCATGTGTATCCTCCCGCTCTAAACTTTGTTGAGTCAAAGTGATTTTCGCTAGGTCGGGGGAATGCATTTTGAAGCACTGAGAAACAATCAACTTTCATTAAGCAATGTGCAGGTGGTTGTTCCCTCACAAATCGCACAGTTTCTGCACATTAACAAACTAGCATTAGAACCAAAAGAATTACATATTCGATCATATGATGGTTGAAAGATGTCAATTGGAATTGGCTTCTATGCACTCTAACTCTCTAAGGTTCAAGTCATCAACTACGCGCATGTCATCTGTCTAGGAAAAAAGTTGTAGAAGAAGAAATGATTTGTAATTGATTATCCAAAGTAAAGACACTACGCATATATATAGTACCAAATCAAAACAAAAAAATTCAAATCAGAAAAAAGGGCAGAAGATTGTATAATACCATTAACATTGGCAAGAATGGGTTTACTGTGTTATGAAGGTTTAGATCTATGGGATCAGAGGTGATGCCAACACCACTAAGCCATCACCTGGCTGCTGCTCAAGCTTTCCTTATCTTGCTTGCTTGATACATTGTATATGATTAAGTTGTACAAGGGTTGAATGTACGAAATAGTATTTCCTAGGAAATTGTTTTTCGCTTAAAGAAGTTTGGTTTGGTTGCTAAAGAAAATTAAAATTTTCCATGGAAAGTTAATTTTACTTACCTAGGTCTCCTTAAATAAGCAACTTCTTTTGTTTTCTGGGAAGTATTACTAGGAAATGCAACTTCTCACATTTTTGCCAACCAAGCAACCAACCTCACCTTATTTTACTTTTCAGAAAGTTTCATTTCCCATGTATTTTATGTCAACCAAAGAACACCTAGATAAAATTAATCATTGTTTAATTAAGCAGGTTGTTTTTATTAGACGTCTAGTTAGACCACTTAACTTTTAACCTTTTTTTTAACTGTTCAACTATTAAGGGTTTTTATATAGACATTTTTCTGTCCAACTTTTTGTTTACATTTTGTTCTAATAAACCGGTTGATACTTGATAGTTATACAAAGCAAGACCAAAATTTCTGAACTTCTGAAGTGTTGATACGAGAATCAATAAACAAAACTCGACTTAATTACCTAATCCTCCTTTCTCTCTGACCATATTTAATTGTTCCCAATGAACTTGATATGAGAATCAATGAACTTGACCTCATTTACAAAGTTGTTGACTTGTTGTAAGCTCTCTCTTGAAAGTGAAAATTTAAGACTACCTCCAGTCACCTAAACTCTGAGTTAGATGCAAGTCTACAACTATGGCACTATGAACAAACAACACAAAGTTGCTTACGTACATTCTATGGTTCTACACTTCTACTTCTACCTACAAAACTACAAAGTTTCCATTTTTACACCCAACAACATTATTCACTTTGGCAAAAAATCTCATATCTTCAATTATTTGTTTTTGTCATAGTTTTAAGTTAATATTGTAGTAGTTTTGTACATGAGTTAAAGACTTAAATTTCAGATCCCGGAAGGAGAGTTTCCCTAATTAGTAATACTTCCTCCGTTATAGTGCCTGTTTCAAATTTTGGTGGGTCAAACTGTATAATCTTTGACCAAATATTCTCATAATAATATACTTCCTCAGTTCCTTGGTTTCCAAGAACACTGCTTTGAGTAGAAAGTATGAGTGCACCAAAACTTAATAAATCTAGTAGCAGTAATTACTTCGACAGGAGGACAAAGTACGTACCATCGGTGTCATCAAAAATCGGTTTACTGTTATTTGAAGGTAAAAGCAAATTCCCGTGCATTGTCTCAGTCGACGAGATCTCCACTTTCATGCTAAAATCTTGCTTTTCCGGAGGCGAGGTGATTCTACAAGTATGCTATATAAATGACCCAAAACAGCATCGAAATGAAGCAAAGATATCAAAAGCGTCAAGTGTTTGAGCTTCTTGTGGACTGTGGTAATACAGGAACTACAACATTTATCACTTGTAAGTTGTAACCCTTGTAAATCTTATATGGTCTATCTAAATCGTTCTCGACCAATCAATGAACTTTTTGTAAAATAATTTAATTTTTTCATAAATCTCTAAAATTTTATCTTTTCAAATTGTTTCATTATATAATAATATCTCAAGTTTCAACTGATAAATAAATAATAATTCACCTTGGATTATCTCTTAGGCTATTTTATACTTGTAAAAGTTCTATCTTTATAAGTTTGATATAGTCCCCTAAAAAAAAAAGTTTGATATAGTTGGTTAGTAGTTACAGTAGGAGGCACTAGATCAAATAATTGTGATGGTGTGATAATGTGATAAGGACACTTTTGTTGCAAAGTTTATAACGAGGTTACTAATAGATTAGTCAAAGGAGCAACAAGGTTAATTTTACTAGGAAATTTATAATATTTTTCTTTGTCAATTTAAAAATAATAATAGAATAAACCTAATATAATCAATCAATCAATCAATCATCAATATATCAATATATATATATATAAAGGAGGAACTTTTCGGGAAACATATTGAGCTCCTCAAGATTTCGAGGCCTAGAGGCGCGCCACGTAGGATTGCCACGTCATCAAATTTTATTTTTATCTTTTATAAAAATAGAGTTCTACATATATTTAAATACATATAAGGAGTTTTGGATAAACAAAAATTAGAGTTTGGTTTTGAATAAACAACCTAAATTATTATATTATGTAAATTGTGTATAACTTTTGCTACGTAATTCGGAATATTATAATTTTTGTATAATTGGATAGTGCTCGGAATATGCTCCGAAATAAGATCCATTTACAATATAGTTTTACAACTTATGAAATAGAGAGTGCCACGTAGGATTGCCATGTCATTAATTTTTATTTTAAATATTTTAGAAAATAGAGTTCTACATATATTTAAATACATAAAGGGAGTTTTAGATAGGGAGTAATTAGAGTTTCATTTTAAATAAACAACCTAAATTATTATATTATGTAAATTGAATACTCCCTCCGTCCCAGAATACTCTTGACACTTATCAGGGCACGTAGTTTTAGATGATAAGTTGTTGTTTGGTTATCAATTGTTAGTTTATTGAAAAAGTAGATGTAATAGGAGTTAGTAGGTAGTAAAAGTAGTATTATTTTATTTAATGGAGATAGAGTGTGGGCCAATGGTTTAAGTTGGTAGGTAGTAGGAGTGGTATTATTTTATTTGGAGGAGAGAGAGTGTGGGCCAATGGTTAAAAGGTAAAAGGATTAAAATAACTTTTGCTACCTAATTCAAAACATTATAATTGTTTACCATTGAAAAGTGCTTGAAATATGTTTCAAAATAAGATCCATTTATGATATAGTTTTATAACTCATGAAAATATATTTAATTAGATGAATGGTAACGCATTATTTAGTCTTTCTTTTAGATAGATAAAATAATAGCTATAATTACAATGTACTATATGTGATTATAGCACTTTATCATAGGTCTGATTTACAGGATTAAATATATTATCTTTCAAAACCTCAACTTTACTCAAATGAACCAAAACAATTTAGTAGTGAAACAAAATTTATTAAGGAAACTTTATTATTACAACAAAAACTAAAATCTATTGCTATAATGTTACATATATAATAAAAAATAACCTTAGAAATCAGGATATTATAGAGAGCTCCATCTAAGCATGGCATCTCATTCTTTTTCATTTATATTTTTTTAAAAAAAATAGTGTCCAACATATATATAAATACATATAAGGTGTTTTGGATAAGTGAAGATTATAGTCTGATTTTAGATAAACAACCTAAATTATTATAATATGTAAATTGAATATAACTTTTGCTATAAATTCGCAATATTATACTTTTTTTTACCATTGGAGAGTGCTCGAAATATGGTTTGAAATTAGTTCCATATACAATATAGTTTTACAACTTATGAAAAATTACTTATTTAGATGAACAATAACATATTATTTATTATTTATTTTATATACATATAATAATAGCTATAAAAATAAATAGCGTATCATATGTGATAATAGCAATTATATCTATCAAAATCATACTTTTAAAAATCGAGTTATATAAAGATAAAAAATACATATCTATAACTTTGAACCTGTAGCATACCATGGTGGCATTACATGAAGAATCAAATGAAAGTTTGTCAACAACATTGCAGAGATATTATGTAATTGTCTAATTATTTTATTCCTATAATATTTATCGTATACATAATAATTTATGTTTGTCTTTTCCATATATCTATATGTCAGATCTTATTCTTTTCTTCATGAACTTAATTCTACTAAAACTAATTAGGGAATCAAGGTCCGCGTTTCTAGATTATTTGAGGTCACAGATCATAAAAAAGGAGAAAGTTTAATATGATCATGATGGATGAAGAGATATTTTTTTCTCTTAAATAGTAATTTTGATTATTAGTAGAGATTAGTTTTTATTTAATTTATTTTATTCATGAAACCATCATTATGGTCTTTTTTTTAGTGTTTATGTGCCATTAAAAGTTAAAGTTGTGACTGACACTCATGTTTTACTCTATTCTTTCTTTCATGCATCTATTAAATAAGTACCCTACTTTCGTCAAGTATCATTTAGGTATTCTTCATGTTAAAATTGTGTTAGTTATTGTTAGTCATACCAATTATAGGGATACCATTTAATAATAGACTTGGCTACATTATTCAGTTGAATATTATAAATTATATAATTTATATATCGCAATAACAAATTTAGAAATTAGAATATAAGGACAAATTATTTCTTCGCTATTTTTCTACTGCAACAATGGAGTTTAGCATGGTTTTTAAGGAAATGAAAAAAATGGGTAGTTTAGCATAGAGGTACCCCTTTAATTAACAAAAGCAAGGGATAAGTAAATCCTTAATAAAGTAAAACGCAACATTATGAGGTAATTTGAGTAATTAATGATGGTTTCATTAACATAAAGCTAAGTAAAGACAATATTGTCAAATATAGTTGCTTATTTTACGAAAAGTGGAGTGGTCCCAATAGATGAAACTACCCAAAGTGGTGATTATTGCAATAGAAAAAGAATGGAGAAAGTATGTAAATAATATGGTGTTGAAAAATCTAATTTCATAGCAACAAAAAATCAACAATGTTAACAAAAAATTAGCAAAAAAAATATAAACAACAACCCGTGCTTCAAAACTAGTATATATATATAAAGGAAGCACTTTTCGGGAGCATAGGGAGCTCCACAAGATTTCGAGCTCATAGAGCGCGCCACGTAGGATTGCCACGTCATCAATTTATATTTTTATAGAGTTCTACATGATTTAAATACATAAAAGGAGATTTGGATAAGCGAAAATTAGAGTTTGGATTTGAATCAACAACTTAAATTATTATATTATGAAAATTGTGTATAACTTTTGCTACATAATTTGGAATATTATAATTTTTGTACCATTGGAGAGCATTCAGAATATGCTTCGAAATAAGATCCATTTACAATATAGTTCTACAACTTATGAAATATAGAGCGCCATGTAGGATTGTCATGTCATCAATTTTTTTTAATTTTTTTTTCCAAAAATAGAGTTCTACATAGATTTAAATACATATAAAGAGTCTTTGATAAGCAGAATTTAGAGTTTCGTTTTGAATGAACAACTTAAATACATAAAAGGAGATTTGGATAAGCAAAAATTAGAGTTTGGATTTGAATCAACAACTTAAATTATTATATTATGAAAATTGTATATAACTTTTGCTACATAATTTGGAATATTATAATTTTTGTACCATTGGAGAGCATTCAGAATATGCTTCGAAATAAGATCCATTTACAATATAGTTCTACAACTTATGAAATATAGAGCGCCATGTAGGATTGTCATGTCATCAATTTTTTTTTATTTTTTTTCTAAAAATAGAGTTCTACATAGATTTAACGGTTTTTTCATCATATACCCCTGACAAATTTTTTTTTGCACCGTATACCCTTTCAAGTTTCCAAATTCATCATATACCCCTCACGTTTCAAAAAATACATCAACATGCCCTTATGACTAACGGTGTTAGACTTCCGTTAGTCATTATACTCTAATCCCCCCTAACCCTAATTAACAAACCCTAAACCTAAGCTAAACCTTTAACCCTAAACCCCTAATTAACAAACCCCCTAATCTAATAACCCTAACCCTAACCATCCTAACCACCACCCCTCCCCCACCCCTAGCCACCCACCACCCAGCCCCCTCCCTCCCCTCCCCTTCCACGGCCGGTCACGCCGCCCCCTCTCCCCTCCCCTTCCCCCGCTTGTCGCGCCGCCCCTCTCCCCCTCCCCTTCCCCTTTGTCACGCCGCCCCCCTCCCCTTCCCCTTCCCCTGCAGTCTCTCAGCACCCCTCCCCTTCCCCCGCAGCCGTAGCGCGACCTCCCTCCCTCTCTTCCCCGCAACCGCCGCCAACTCCCCTCCCCTCCCCTTCCCCTCGCAATCGTTTTTCGAATTTTAGGCGTTTTCGAATTTTTTTTTTTCATTTCGGGGGAGGGGAGGGGGTTCGGCGGTTCTTCGGGAAAGGGAGGGGGGGCTGGCGTTTGCGAGGGAAGGGGAGGAGAGGGGGTGGACGGGGGGTGGGCCGGTGGACTTTTAGGGTTAGTCAGGTTTTTAGGGTTTGTTATTGTTATTAGGGTTATTTATGGTTTATGGTTTAGGGTAGTTAATTAGGATTAGGAGAGGATTAGGGCCTAATGACTAACGGAAGTCTAACACCGTTAGTCAAAAGGGTAAGTTGATGTATTTTTCGAAAAGTGATGGGTATATGATGAATTTGGAAACTTGAAAGGGTATACGGTGCAAAAAAAAATTTATCAGGGGTATATGGTGAAAAAACCGTAGATTTAAATACATATAAGGAGTCTTTGATAAGCAGAATTTAGAGTTTCGTTTTGAATGAACAACTTAAATACATAAAAGGAGATTTGGATAAGCGAAAATTAGAGTTTGGATTTGAATCAACAACTTAAATTATTATATTATGAAAATTGTGTATAACTTTTGCTACATAATTTGGAATATTATAATTTTTGTACCATTGGAGAGCATTCAGAATATGCTTCGAAATAAGATCCATTTACAATATAGTTCTACAACTTATGAAATATAGAGCGCCATGTAGGATTGTCATGTCATCAATTTTTTTAAATTTTTTTTTCTAAAAATAGAGTTCTACATAGATTTAAATACATATAAGGAGTCTTTGATAAGCAGAATTTAGAGTTTCGTTTTGAATGAACAACCTAAATTATTATATTATGTAAATTGTGTATAACTTTTGCTACCTAATTTAGAATATTATAATTTTTATACCATTAGATAATGCTCGAAATATGCTTCGAAATAAGATCCATTTACAATATAGTTCTATAATTTATGAAATAGAGAGTGCCACTTAGAATTGTCATGTCATTAGTTTTTATTTTAAATATTTGAAAAAAATAGAATTCTACATATATTTAAATACATAAAAGAGTTTTGGATAGAGGGAAATTAGAGTTGCGTTTGAATAAACAACCTAAATTATTATATTATGTAAATTGAATTTAACTTTTGCTACCTAATTCAAAACATTATAATTTTTTTATCGATTGGAGAGTGCTTGAAATTTGCTTCAAAATAGGATCTATTTACAATATAGTTTTATAACTCATGAAAATATATTAAATTAGATGAATTGTAAGACATTATTTAGTCTTTTTTTAGATAAATATAATAATAGCTATAAGTATTAAGTATAGTGTATTACATGTGATTATAACATTTGATTATAGGTCCAATTTACAGGATTAAACATATTATCTTTCAAAACCTCAACCTTACTCAACTAAACCAAAACAATATAGTATTGCAACAAAATTTATTAAGGAAACTTTGTTACAACAAAAACTAAAATCTATAGCGATAAAGTACATATATATATATATTAGAGTTTTGAATTATGTAAAAATTAGAGTTTGATTTAAATAAAACAACCTTAGAATATTATAAAGAGCTCCACCTAAGCATGCCATGTCATTCTTATTGACTTTTAATTTTTTTAAGAAAATGGTGTTCAACATAGATATAAGTACATATAAGGTGTTTCGGATGAGTGAAGATTACGAGTCTAATTTTAAATAAACGACCTAAATTATTATACTATGTAAATTAAATATAACTTTTGCTAAATAATTCGTAATATTTTAATTTTTTTTACCGTCGAAGAGTGCTCGAAATATGCTTCGAAATAAGATCCATATACAATATAGTTTTACAACTTATGAAAATATATTTATTTAGATGAACAATAACGTATTATTTATTCTTTATTTTAAATAATTAAAAAAATAACTATAAAAATAGCATATAATATGTGACAATAGTAATTTTGTCTTTTAAAATCATACTTTTAAAAATTAATTCATATGAAGATAAAATATTCATATCTATAGTTTTGAACCGATAGCATTCCATGATGGCAGTACATGAAGAATCAAATGAAAGTTTGTCATCGAGATTGCAGAGGTATTATGCAATTGACTAATTATTTTATTCTTATAATATTTATTGTATACATAATTTTTTTTTTCCGTATATCTATATGTCAGATCTTATTCTTTTCTCCATTAACTTAATTCTACTAAAACTATTTGGAAATCAAGGTTCGCATTTCTAGACTATGTGAGGTCACGGATCATAAAAAAGGGGGAAATTTGAAAAGTTTTGATATGGTCATGATTAATGAAGATGTATTTTTTTCTCTTAAATTGTATTTTTCGATTATTAATAGAGGTTAATTTTATATTTAATTAATTTTCTTCATGATACTATCATTATAATCTTCATTTTGGCTTTTCCATCATCCATTCTATATGCGTTAGTGTTTATGTGCTATATTAAAAGTTGAAATTGTGGGCGACACTCATGTTTTTCTCTATTCTTTTTGTCCTGCATCTATTAAGTTATTACCCTCTACTTTCTTAAAGTATCATTCGGGTATTATTCATGTTAAAACTGTATTAGCAGTCATATCTGTTATTGAGATACCATTTAATAATAGACTTAACTATAGTATTCAATTGAATATTAAAAATTATAAAATTTATATATCACAATAACAAATCTAGAAATCACAGTATAATGACAAATACTTTCTCCGTTTTTTTTTCTACTTCAACAATTGGTTTTGGCATGGTTTTTAAGGAAATAAAAAATTGTTAGTTTAGCAAAGAGGTACCTCTTTAGTTAACTAGAGTAGGGGATAAATAAATCCTTAATAAATTAAACACAACTTTATAAAGCAATTTGGGTAATTAATGATGGTTTTATTAACATAAAGTAAAGGTAATATTGTCAACTGTAATTACTTTTTTTTTTTTACCAAAAGTGGAATAGTTCCAAAAGATGAAACTACCTAAAGCGGTAGTTGTTGTGATAGAAAAAGAACGGAGGAAGTATGTAAATACAATGGTGTTGAAAAATCTTATTTCACAGCAACACAAAATCAACAATAATATTAACAAAAAAATTGGAATAAAATAAAATAAACAACAACCCGTGCAACGCACGGGCTTCAAACCTAGTATATATATATATAAAGGAGGAACTTTTCGGGAGCTTAGGGAGCTCCTCAAGATTTCGAGCTCATAGAGCGTGCCACGTAGGATTGCCACGTCATCAATTTATATTTTTATTTTTTTACAAAAATAGAGTTCTAGATGATTTAAATACATATAAAGAGATTTGGATAAGCGAAAATTAGAGTTTGAATTTGAATCAACAACCTAAATTATTATATCATGAAAATTGTGTATAACTTTTGCTACATAATTCGGAATATTATAATTTTTGTATCATTGGAGAGCATTCGAAATATGCTTCGAAATAAGATCCATTTACAATATAGTTGTACAACTAATGAAATATAGAGTGCCATGTAGGATTGTCATGTCATCAATTTTTCTTTTTATTTTTTTTCTAAAAATAGAGTTCTACATAGATTTAAATACATATAAGGAGTCTTGGATAAGCAAAAATTAGAGTTTCGTTTTGAATGAACAACCTAAATTATTATATTATGTAAATTGTGTATAACTTTTGCTACCTAATTCAGAATATTATAATTTTTGTACCATTAAATAGTGCTCGAAATATGCTTTGAAATAAGATCCATTTACAATATAGTTCTACAATTTATGAAATAGAGAGCGCCACTTAAGATTGCCATGTCATTAGTTTTTTTTAAATATATTTCGATCTCATAGAGCGCGCCACGTAGGATTGTCACGTCATCAATTTATATTTATATTTTTTACAAAAATAGAGTTCTAGATGATTTAAATACGTATAAAGAGATTTGGATAAGCAAAAATTAGAGTTTGGATTTGAATCAACAACCTAAATTATTATATTATGAAAATTGTGTATAACTTTTGCTACATAATTCGGAATATTATAATTTTTGTACCATTGGAGAGCATTCGAAATATGCTTCGAAATAAGATCCATTTACAATATAGTTGTGCAACTTATGAAATATAGAGCGCCATGTAGGATTGTCATGTCATCAATTTTTATTTTTATTTTTTTTCTAAAAATAGAGTTCTACATAGATTTAAATACATATAAGGAGTCTTGGATAAGCAGAAATTAGAGTTTCGTTTTGAATGAACAACCTAAATTATTATATTATGTAAATTGTGTATAACTTTTGCTACCTAATTTAGAATATTATAATTTTTATACCATTAAATAGTGCTCGAAATATGCTTTGAAATAAGATCCATTTACAATATAGTTCTACAATTTATGAAATAGAGAGCGCCACTTAAGATTGTCATGTCATTTAGTTTTTTTTTTAAAATATTTGAAAAAAATAGAATTCTACATATATTTAAATACATAAAAGAGTTTTGGATAGGGGGAAATTAGAGTTGCGTTTTGAATAAACAACCTAAATTATTATATTATGTAAATTGAATTTAACTTTTGCTACCTAATTTAAAACATTATAATTTTTTTACCATTGGAGAGTGCTTGAAATATGCTTCAAAATAGGATCTATTTACAATATAGTTTTACAACTCATGAAAATATATTAAATTAGATGCATTGTAGGACATTAATTATTTAGTCTTTTTTTTAGATAAATATAATAATGGCTATAAGTATTAAGTATAGTGTATTATATGTGATTATAACATTTGATTATAGGTCCAATTTACAGGATTAAACATATTATCTTTCAAAACCTCAACCTTACTCAACCAAACTAAAACAATATAGTATTGCAACAAAATTTATTGACTAAAATCTATAGCGATAAAGTTACATATATATAATTAGAGTTTTGAATTATGTAAAAATTAGAGTTTGATTTAAATAAAACAGCCTTAGAATATTATAAAGAGCTCCACATAAGCATGCCATGTCATTCTTATCAATTTTTAAGAAAGTATTCTTTCTGTCCTGCATCTATTAAATTATTACCATCTACTTTCTTAAAGTTTCATTCGCGTATTATTCATGTTAAAACTGTATTAGCTATTATTAGTCATACCTGTTATTTGGATACCATTTAATAATAGACTTAGCTACAATATTCAATTGAATATTAAAAATTATAAAATTTATATATCAAAATAACAAATCTAGATATTATAGTATAATGACAAATACTTTCTCCGTTTTTTCTCTATTTCAACAATTGGTTTGGACATGGTTTTTAAGGAAATAAAAAATGGGTAGTTTAGCATAGAGGTACCTCTTTAGTTAACTAGAATTTGGGACAAATAAATCCTTATTAAAGTAAACGCAACTTTATAAGGCAATTCGGGTAATTAATGATGGTTTTATTAACATAAAGTAAAGGTAATATTGTCAACTGTAGTTTCTTTTTTTACCAAAAGTGGAATAGACTCAAAAGATGAAACTATCTAAAGTGGTAATTGTTGTAATAGAAAAAGAACGGAGGAAGTATGTAAATACAATGATCTTGAAAAATCTCATTTTACAACAACACAAAATCAACAATAATATTAACAAAAAATATACAATAAAATAAAATAAACAACAACACGTGCAACGCACGGGCTTCAAATTAGATTAAACCTAATATAATCAATCAATCAATCAATATATATATATAAAGGAGGAACTTTTCGGGAGCATAGGGAGCTCCTCAAGATTTCGAGGTCATAGAGCGCGCCACGTAGGATTGACATGTCATCAAATTTTTATTTTATCTTTTAAAAGAATAGAGTTCTACCTAGATTTATATACACATAAGGAGTTCTAGATAAGCTAAAATTAGAGTTTTGTTTTGAATGAACAACATATATTATTATCTTATGTAAATTGTGTATAACTTTTGCTACGTAATTCAGAATATTATAATTTTTGTTCCATTGGATAGAGCTCGAAATATGCTCCGAAATAAGATCCATTTACAATATAGTTCTACAACTTATGAAATAGACAGCGCCACGTAGGATTGTCATCTCATAAAATTAGAGTTTTACATAACGAGAAATTAGAGTTTCGTTTTGAATTAAACAACCTAAATTATTATATTATGTAAATTGAATATAACTTTTGCTACCTAATTCAAAACATTATAATTTTTTACCATTTGAGAGTGCTTGAAATATGCTTCAAAATAAGATCCATTTACAATATAGTTTTACAACTCATGAAAATATATTTAACTAGATGAATGGTAAGGCATTATTTAGTCTTTCTTTTAGATAAATATAATAATAGCCATAACTATAGTGTACTATATGTGACTATAACATTTTATCATAGGTCCAATTTACAGGTTTAAACATATATATAATCTTTAAAAACCTCAGCCTTACGAGTCCAGATCCTCTAGAATTTTAATCAAATTCTACACATATTTAAATACATAAAAGGATTTTCGAATAGGGAGACATTAGAGTTTGGTTTTGAATAAAAAACCTAAATTATTATATTATGTATATTGAATTTAACTGTTGATACCTAATTGAAAACATTATAATTTTTTACCATTGGAGAGTGCTTGAAATATGCTTCAAAATGAGAACCATTTACAATATAGTTTTACAACTCATGAAAATATATTTAATTAGATGAATGGTAAAACATTTTTTAGTCTTTCTTTTAGATAAATATAATAATAATTAAGCTATAAGTATAGTGTACGATATGTGATTATAGTATTTTACTTCAGCCTTAGTCAATCGAACCAAAACAATTTAGTATTGCAACAAAATATACTGAGGAAACTTTGTTATTACAGCAAAAACTAAATTTTATAGTGATAAAGTTACATATATACTAGAGTTTTGGATGATGAAAAAATTAGAGTTTGATTATAAAAGACAACCTTAGAATATTTTGAAGAGCTCCACCTAAGCATGCCATGTCATTCTTTTTAATTTTTAATTTTTTAAAAAAAATTGTGATCAAAATAGTTATAAACACATATGAGGTGTTTTGGATAAGTGAAGATTATTACAATATGATTTTAAATAAACAACCTAAATTATTATACTATGTATTGAATATAATTTTTGCTACAAATTCGCAATATTATAATTTCTTTACCATTAGAGAGTGCTCGAAATATGCTTCGAAATAAGTTCCATATATAATATAGTTTTACAACTTATGAAAATTTATTTATTTAGATGAACAATAACATATTATATATATATATATATTTTTTATTTTAAATACATATAAAAAACTATAAAAATAGCAAATTATATGTGACAATAGCAATTATATTATATCTTTCCAAATCATACTTTTAAAAATTGAGTTATATAAAGATAAAAAATACATATCTATAATTTTGAACCGACGTATAGCATACCACGGGGGCATTACATGAAGAATCAAATGAAAGTTTGTCAACGACATTGCAGAGGTACTATGCAATTGACTAATTATTTTATTCCTAGAATAATCGTATACATAATTATTTATGTTTGTCTTTTCCATATATCTATATGTCTGATCTTATTCTTTTCTCCATGAACTTAATTCTACTAAAACCTAATTGGAAAAACAAGGTTCGGGTTTTTAGACTATTTGAGGTCACAAATCATAAAAAAGGGGGAAGTTTGATAAGTCTTGATATGGTCATGATTGATAAAGAGGTATTTTTTTCTCTTAAATAGTATTTTCGATTATTAGTAAAGTTTCGTTTTATATTTAATTAATTTTATTCATGATACCATCATTATGATCTTTTTTGGGCTTTCCCTTCTTCCATTAATTTTATATGCATTAGTATTTATGTGCTATATTAAAAGTTGAAGTTGTGGGCGACACTCAAATTTTACTCTATTCTTTCGTCCTGCATCTATTAAATTATTACCCTCTACTTTCTTAAAGTATCATTCGGCATTCTTCATGTTAAAACTGTGTTAGCTATTGTTAGTCATACCAATTATTGGGATACCATTTAATAATAGACTTAGCTACAATATTCAATTGAATATTAAAAAATGTAAAATTTATATATCGTAATAACAAATCTATATAGAGTATAATGACAAATACTTTCTCCATTTTTTTTTTTCTATAGAAACAATGGTTTTTGACATGGGTTTTAAAGAAATGAAAAAAATGGATATTAGTTTAGCATAGAAGTGCCCTTTCAATTAACTAGAGGAGGGAATAAGTAATTTCTTAATAAATTAAATGCAACTTTATGAGACAATTTGAGTAATTAATGATGGTTTTATTAACATTAAAGACAATATTGTCAACTATAGTTGCATTTTTTTATACCAAAAGTGGAGTAGTCCTAATAGATGAAACTACCCAAAGTGGTAATTGTTGCAATAGAATTAGAACGGAGGAAGCTAAGTATGTAAATACAATAGTACTGAAAAATCTCATTTCATCACAGCAACACAAAATCAACAATGTTAACCAAAAATTTGCAAAAAAATAAAATAAAAAACAACCCGTGCGACGCACGGGCTTCAAAACTAGTAATAGAATATTGTCGAATGAATAATACGACTTACTTTTGTCTATACTAAGTGGGAGCCATGAAAGTTAATTTTTCAATTAAGTGACGAAATTCTCTTAGAATTTTTTTTTACCAAAAATAAATATATACTGATATTGGCAATGATTGATGACAGTGAAGGCTAGTATCTTTCCTCGTAAAAAGCCCATATTAAATTACTAAACAAACTCAAAATTATCAAAATAAAATAACCTCCCATCGCGTAGTTATTTTCCTTAACTTATCAATATCAAATTTTATACTTAGAACGTGCTAAACAAAAGGAAAATTATAAAGATAGGATTACAAAATGAAGGTTGAGCATTACTTTACATAGTTTAAAACTCAAATAAGACATGATACTTAAGCATAACGAAGTGGAAGAAAATTAAATGGAAGTTAAGAATAGCCACTATATGACCTTTCAATGTTCTTAATTTATGCATCAATTATAAACATCCTAATGACTAATTTGCTCCAAAAATATAGGGAAAACTATAATCGAAGGAGCAATCATATCACCCAAACTCAAAAGAAGAGTGGATGAATTATATTGGTTGATTTAATCTTTGCATTTGTGAACAGTTCTCCAAACTAATTTCAAAACACCATCCAGCGAGAGCGAAGTTTCCAAAAAAGATAACTTATTTACTATTTAGCTCAAACTTATATTATGAACTACATTAGATTACATTTTATAATCAAACTAACGATACACATATATTATATACCCCTATGATAATACATTGACACTTATTGGGCCACTTAGTAAACCTCAACCTCTAAAATATTCCAACCTTCTAGGAATACACACATTTAGGCTCTGTTCTTTTGGACTGAATAAGTCTCGAAACGAACCGAAATGAATAAGTCTCGAACCGAACCGAACGGGTCCGAAGCGATTCGATCCGATCTCGAACCGAACGGCGAATTGAGTATTATTAATAATTACAATTAGAATAATATTTTTATCATCATTGATAATGATAATAATTAATAATATTAATGATAATGATAATAATAATATTAATACTAATACCAATAATATGCATAATAATAATATTATTATGAATTGAGTAATATTAATAATAATATTAATACTAATACTAATATTAATAATATGCATAATAATAATAATATTCTTATGAATTGAGTAATATTAATAATAATAATATTAATACTGATAATATGCTACATTGTTTAAACTTATCTATTTGGAGTTCTTCACCCACCAAAAAGTAATACTCCCTCCGTTTCCAAAAGTTCTTCCTACTTTAACCAATTTCCTCTCACAAAACTATTCAAAATAGGAACAAAATAAATCGGAGGGAGTATTACTTTTCTATATTTCGCTTCTTTCACCAAAAATTACTCTTTTTATCACTTGTCCCTCTTATTTTATATTCAATGGGTCAAAAAGTACCCTCCAAAAAGTTTAAAAGTGACATTGCCAAAAATCTTAACAATAATAATCATAATAATAATAAGAGTAAGAATAAGAATAATAATAATAATAATGATAATAATAATAATAATGATAATAATAATAATAATAATAATAATAATAATAATAATAATAATAATAATATTATTATTAATAATAATAATAATAATAATAATAATAATAGTAATAATAATAATAATAATAATAGTAAAAATATTACTCATAATAATAACAACAACAACAACAACAACAACAATAATAATAATAATAATAATAATAATAATAATAAGAAGAAGAAGAAGAAGAAGAAGAATAAGAATATAATAATAATAATAACAACAACAACAACAACAACAACAACAACAACAATAATAATAATAATAATAATAATATAAATAAAAATAATAAGTTGTAGTCCGAATCGAACCGAACCGAACCGAATCGAACCGAAATGGTCTCGAACCGAATCGAACAAAACTGAACTGAAATGAATTTTCATTTATTCAGTCCAAAAGAACAGAGCCTTAGTTGTCAATAGGAGATGCCTCATTGGAGGCTTGTGAATGAGATTTGCATAATATGATAGTAATCTAAAATTAATCTCATAATAGTATCTTACATATGCCAAACCATAATTTGACCTGACCCAAACACGAAATTGTATAACCCTATTCAACAGGTCTACTATCATCAATGTCAAAGTAAATCATCTCCAATTTCAACAACATTTCCAGTATAAATTACCAAAAAATATAAATTTTAAAAAGAAATAATTAAAAGGGAAACATGAAAGAAATGGAATTGAAGAACCTTCTAGCAAATAAAAATCGAAAACATACTAATTGGTCTCATTGTCTTACCATCTTCTCTCTCAACCCTGAAAATAAGCTTCTTACTTTATTTGAGAAAAACTAAACCTTGAAAATCTTAAGCTTACAACTCCCACATGATGAGAATATCAAAAACTGACCTTGATGACAAAACAAATCATAAAACAATTACCTGAGCTTCAACATTATCTTCGTCATTATCACCATTCACCCATTTGAATTTGGCAACAAATCTCAATACTATCAGCATCAAAGACGAATAAGGAGTAACATAAAGATTATATTTAATGAAAAGTTTAATTAAAGAAGACCCATTACAATATTTTTTTTGGGTTTCTAATTTGAGTAATAGAGAATGAAGAAGGATAGAGAAATGTGCCAGGAAGATGAAGGAACTGAAAAGAAAAAAAGGGACAGTCATAAATGTTTTTTACTGGAAACAAATAAGTCTGACTTCTTTTTCCAAGGAAGAAGCAAGTTCAGTTTTTTTTTTAAACGTGACATCATCAGTACATTTAGGCGGGAATTAGATTAACCATGACATGCCACCTAGGATAGTTTTGGGGGGGGAAAGGTGAATAGTGTATTCTCTTTTAGTATATAGTAATATATAGTAATAGATTTGAAATAACACAAACAACATATAAGAAAAAACATAGTCATGTTGGGTCATGTTTGATTCGTCTCAATTAGTACTTTGATAATATCAACTTTTCATAATTTTCACAAATACGTAATTATATATATTTATAGTCAAAGATGTGCATTAGAAAATGAGCAAGTTAAACTAAGAACAATAAGGAACAGAGGAAGTATATGTATTTTGATGTCAATAGCTCAATGATTGATAGCTCATTTCTACTCCCTCCGTTTCTTTTACATGTATTGACTTCACTTTGAGGGAAAACCAAGAAGGAAGTGTAAAAGAGGGTGAAACTAAAAAGTGCAATAGAGAAATGTTAAGGTGTGTTATTATATTAAAAGTGGACCAAATGGGTGAAAAAAGAGGATAAAATAAATGAGACATATTACCAAAAATAGAAAAAGTAACAATGTATAAATTATAAAGTAATGGACCAAAAAACGAAAATTTGGAGATTAAAAGAAACAACCGCATCACTTTTAACTCCCCTGCACACCAAATGTGAAGTCCTGTATTTATGCTTAACTCCCATACACTACTACAAAAACAATAGATTGTGGATGCTTAGAGCTCGACGCCCAAGAGTAGGTGCTGGTGCTCGGTGCTGGTGCTGTGAGCCCATGTAATGTATTATACCAACAGCTTTAGGCGTTAACTCCCCCTGCACAATTTACGACATATTAGTGCAACCCTCTCACAAGTCACAACCAAGGAAAGAAAAAAGAAATAACATAAAAGGTTCGTATGTCATCAATTTACTCCAAGATTCAACCGCATCACTGTTAACTCCCCTGCACACCACTCATCTAAAGAATTCATCACTTCCATAATTCCGATGGCTGTCGCCTGTCGTGCTCTCCTTTCTCCATGGATCCGATCTAGGTAATCTCTCTTTCTTTCTCTCTCCCTAATTATATTTTCGAGATGCATGTGTCTCGAAAGTCTAGGGTTACGCTAGTGAATTCAATTGTGTTGAATTTTGAACTTTTATCATCATAATCGGATCTCGATGGATTTAATTGATTTTAAATTCAAGCTTTGTTGACCTTAATCTCGGTGTTGTTAGTTATGTAATCTTGCTTTTGTGAAAATTATAGGCTTGAAATGGTGAATATTACCCGAACTAGACCCCAAATTTCCGCTTGCTTGTTGTGCGTTTATGGTAGAAACATAGAAATTGCAATTAGTGTCTTGTTAATTTTGATAGATATTGATCCTTTAGTATTGACTCGGTATTTTTCTCTCTTGTAATTGCTTGATGTTGAAAGTAATGGTTTTGTGTCAATTCGAAATTCTATTATGGTGTCAATTGCAATTCAGTTAGTTGTTTAATCCTAATTTCAAGTTCTTAGTAGTAAACGAAGGGAATATAGAAAATTATAGTGAAGTACTAAAAGCAAAAAAGGACAATGAGAAGCTAGAAAAGAGCTAAACGTAGTGGAAAAAAGGATGAACAAAGGGAAGGAATGAAAGTTGTCTCCAATGGTGAGATCAATTGTTACTTCCTGTTTACTAATTCTTGTCTCGTTCCTCAAATAAGTGTTGCTTTTGTCTGATGTTTTGACTGTTTTACTTTCCTTTAGATGGCAAAGACTAAGGTAATTAACAACTGCCTAAAACTTGTTTGGAATGAGGAGCTAATTCACCCTACCAGAACCTGTTGAAACTCTGAGTTGGTGAGTGGTTTTTTTTCTTCATATTGTTGCTTTGTTTTTTTTCGCATTCTTAGTAATGAGGAGATAATCTTCACCCTACCGGAACGTGTGTCATTTGTACTACCTTCTCATAGGACAAAATTATTGTATGTAAAATCATTTAAAAGTAGCATGTAGAAATATTGTGCATTAAACATATTTGTCATGAACTTTAAGTTGTAGTGAAAGTGGGTTGATAATCTGTACTTGAAACCTCTCCAAAGGAGTCCACCTAGAACTTCTCCTTAATACTTGTGCCCGGAAGAAATGAGAAGTCTATTTGGGGATGGAGGGAGTAATTTGGAACTGATGCTTTACGATTTACACTTGCTAAATATATATATTATCTTTGTTTTTCGTATCATTCGGCTCACTAATAGAATCTTTGCTTCCATGGTGTGAGGACTAAGGAGACAATATTACCTTGAAGCCATAAAGAGAGAGAAGCAAAGTAGAAGAAATAAACAACATGAAGAAATAAAAAGAGCTATATGAGGAAAAGGTTTGTTCAACTTCTTTTAATTATCGCTTAATTAGAAATATTGTTTTAATTAATAGTGTTAAGCCGTTGTGTAGATGAAAATTTAGCTTGAACTATTAATACAGGGTTTTTTTTTTTAGATTATATTCCCCGTATACTTGTAAAATTTAAGTTAATGGCAACCTCATGTATAGGTGTGTCATGAATAATGGGTCTTTTCCTTTTGAAATAATCTTGTAAAAGTTAAGTTAATGGGTCAACTGAAATGCTCTTCTTTTCACTTCATTTTTATGGTTAGTTTGAGTGGTAATTTGCATCTTTTATGGTTAATGGGTTTATGTATGTGTGGAAACTAGCGGTTGTGAGTGTGTGAAGTTTAACAACTCAAGGTTGGTTTTGTTTTTGCCATGGAAAAAGGGTTTATGGTGAAAGATGAGACTTGATAAACTGTTCGAAAGTTATCTTAAGTTTAAGGTAATCTGAAAATCCTTTACTTCTATTATAGTTTTAAATTTTACTCTTTAGAATTTTGTTTGTCTTAAAAGTCTCTAGCTGACATAGATCTTGTTAGATAATTTTGTAGTTTTATTTTCTTAATATAATGCTTCTCATTTTGTTTTGTAGACTTTAAGTACCTCATTTTCCACTTGGTGCCTAGCCGATGTTGCTTATTATCTTGATGCTCTTGCTCGAAACTGGTTAGTATATGCTAATTACCTAGTATATTTTAGCCTTGTTACATCACTCTCTAATCTGGCTTTGGATTATATGTTAGTTCATCTTAGATTGTGCAAATTACACATCAAACTAATCAATCAAAGATGAAAAAATAAATCCAGCAGCAACTTGTATAATTAGAATCATTCATCTAATTGAAACTTTTTCTACCTTGTGTATTCATTACATTTCTATTTGAGATAGTAGAATGGTGAAAGTTCTGTTTTTTTATAACTAACATACAAACAAAATATTTAGTTGTTTATGTAATAATAAAATACTTATCTTAAAATGTTTATGGTCAAGGTTTTTACAGATATCAATTGACTTTTCTGTTATATGTACTTATTACGTTTTTATTTTTGTTTTTCTTCAAGATTGTCCAAATGACGAAGGTGCAACAAGAGAAAAAAGGGACACCAGCAAATCGAGCTTCGCATTAATTAGCATCATACATATCTAACTAGATGCTCGTTAGCTTTTCTAGGTTTTAGGTTTCTTGGCGTTAGTAGATACAGTTTAAATTTATGATTGATGATGTCTTTGACAAATTGAATTTATTAGGATTTTGGCTTGGTTAACTTTATGTATATAATATGATTTATATGTTTGTAGCGATTTGAACTACTATAGTATATATTTTAAGTTATCAAAGTATATATTTTTTTATTTAATCGATCTTTAAGTTCCAATGTTGGTTTTATTCTAAAGTAAATGTGTGTATATATGTAGATTTGTTAATTTTGGAAAATAGCATAAAGAGACTATATAAAAATCGAAACACTTTTTAGTGCCAAGAAAGTAAGTGTATACATTTTGCAGCACAACCTACACAATTTAAACTTCAAATCTGTGTCGTTCGTTTTTTGTTCTCTTAGAACTCACTCTTTTCTCACCCATTCTAGCTTTGCGTGCAAAGGATTCGGGACTTCTTTTCGGGCCAAGGGTCCTTGAGCGATGGGTTCTTTTGGGAGAAAAGATGATTGGATTTGTTGAAGAATCATTAGCTCGGGTCCTCTTCCTCTTCCTCTTGTACTGGTGCCATTGTGTAGACACACTTTGACTAAAATCAACCTGTATCCTTCTATCATCAATCAATGTGCCATCCATAGCAAAGTAAGCTCGTTCGCAAGCATCTTTATTCTCAAACTCATTGAAACCATAGCCCAAACTATTCCCGGTTTTGTAATCACGGATAATATCGCAGATTTTACTCGTCCCGAAGCGTGAAAATATTATATGCAAGTCCTCGTCCTCGGTAATAGAATTAAGTTTACATACAAACAACACATTCTCTAGAGGCTTTACATCGCATCGGGGATGTCACCAATACTTTCCGTAACAGCAGCACTTGAGTGTGCTTCCTTGGTACGAAAAACTTCCTCCAGCTCTTCAGGAGCTAATCTTTCATCTATAGGTACCCAATCATCTTCAAGCCTCACATCATCATCAACCTCCAATTTCGGAACAATTATTTGAGCCAGTTTTGGAGAGTCTTCATAAGGATCATAAAGTACATAAGTGTGCTTAATTCTTATATTCTTAAATGGTCTTCCACTCTCATTAACGTAAGCTTCGTTTAATTTTGTCAATGTGTCAAAACCTTCTACCACCATCCCGAAACAAGTATGCTTGCCATCGAGATAGTCAATGTCATCGCGTAAAGTTATATAGAATCGAGATGCATTCAAATTCTTTCCAAACACTAGCCATAGCAACGGTACCCATCTTCGAGTGTTTCGGTCCGAGTGAATCTCATCTTTGAAAAAACGAAGTTTATCACCATCCGTAAATTTATATATAGAATCGCCCCCGGATCCTGTTCCCGGTGGGATCGCCGGTTTGAGCAATAAAATCCTTGTGCACGGTATGAAACAAACCGCCATCGTAGTAGTTAATTTTGCATAGTTTCACAAAATTCTCGCAGCTCAATCGACATTTGGTAAACAAATCGATGACGAAATCACCCACACTCGTCTCTACCATTACAGACATTTTCAAAAATCAATCTAATCGCGTTTTTGATTAATGAAACACTAAAAACTTGCCCAACCAAGTACCAACAAAGGCAACGATTTAGTCCTCGATTTGTTTCGGGAACTTCCTAATTTATTTAATGAAATAAACACTCGCACAAAGAAGAAACAAAAAAAATTAATGGAACACTCTCACACAACAGAAGGAGACAACAGCAGGACACAAGGACCACACCCGCAGGACAAAAATATTTGGCACGAAGAAGAAACCCAGCGAGAGCACTCACACAGCATAAACGAAGAAGAAAAAGAATGATTTAATGGAGAAAGAGAAAACACTCAGACTCGATCAAACCGACAACACCTTATTCTTTGGTAAAATAAATTCTCGCACAAAGCAGATGCGAAGAAGAGCGGCAACTATGCACACTCGCACAGCAGAGAACAGAGAACAGCAGTAGACTTCAGCAGCAGAGAACAGACGGATTAATGGAGGAAGACAAAAGAAATTAATGGTGGATTGTTGTCTCGCATGGCAGACGAGCCAAAGTCGAGTAAAAAAAATTAAACGGATGAGAAAAAATCAGATCTTGGAGAAAAAATTTCTCTAAGTTAGAGAGGCTCTTGATACCATGTTAAGATTTAGAATATGGGAACTCATCAATCTTCTCATTAAATATATACAACTTAATAGCAGTAAACCTTACTAAACTAGATATCCTAACAACTTAACAGATAGGAATATAATATAAGACTCCTAATAAACATAATACTCCAATATAAAACCCCAATCAACTGATCCTGAAGAGAACCAGTTACTTGCTGCAAGAGAAATAAATTACAATTAATAATTTGGTAATTTGCATAACATTTTAGTATCAATATAATTAAGAAGCTGGTTTATGAAGTGATCTTACCATTATTCTTGTGGTCTGCTCCTTTCTTTTGATTCCTTATGCAAAGCCAGAATTCAGTGTACAGCTTGCTCCCATGAGTCAGATTATCGGGATTATCTAGACACAGATATACTGATATAGCGAGAGGTCTTTTCCTTTTACTTCACCCTCCCCTCTTGGATACATATACAATTTCCTACAGCATCAAGAGTAAATGAAAGAAGGAAGTTTAGTAAAAAGCAAAGAAAAAGAAACAATAGTTAATAAGAACAAGAATATGTATGTTGAAATGAGAAAGCACTACGTACCAAGACCATTCACCAAAGTTGAATAAAGGAGAGTTTAATTCATTGCTACTCAAATCAGAGAAGTTTTTTATTCTCCAAGTGTAGCTCCTCTCAGATTCTGACTCTATAATAGACTGAGTAGATGTTTTGATCTGGCCATCTCTAAATAAAACCTCAGCGCCGAGAACACAACAACCATTAAGTACAAATCCATTAGCAGCATCTTTGAAAGACTCAAGAGGAAGACATTTGGAAATTCCCCATGTATCCTTTAAAGCATGAAATCACTTGTCTCGAATGTCTGAATCAAATCAAAAGTACCAAAGAAAGATATAAGACAATTTGATTTATTGAAAAGTAATTAGGAGAAAGTAACATAAACTATATATATATCTCATATTACTTTCAACAATTTAACTTTCACGATGTTCAAGACACACCTTTGATCATTTATATCTTCAAAATTTTAACTTATCTCAATTTACTATAACATGTCTGAAGAAAATTTATGATTGAAGTTTGTGAAGTTTTATTTGAAAAGCCAAACTGTATAAACTAATCAGAAAAACCATACTGCTGGAGGAGAATATAAGAAGTTACCATAAACAACGGGAGAAGTAATTTAGATCTATAGAAGTAAGTTTTAAGTATGGAAAAATCCAAACCTAGGACAGTCAGGTAATTATCCCTGATCTGATCATAAATGATAAATCAAAGTGCCACGTTAACAGAGCTGCCAGGGCCGAGTTTGTCAACCATTCTTACATAAAGAGAGATGTGATCTGCTCCATCTTCTTCCTCATTTCCATTGGGATACACAGACAACACCCTGAGTCAAGCACAATAGTCAGAACTTTATTTTGGTCTTAAATATATGAACAACTACTTATAACTTATAAGTTATACTTCCTGCATCAGAAAATAAGTGACACACTTCTCCCTTCTATGTGAGAGCTTTTCGGGAGAAGTGTTTTTACTTATTTTGTGACAGAGGAAGTAGATGTGAATTACACACCATGTATATCCTCCAGCTCTGAACTCTGTTGAGAAACAGTCAACTTTCATCAAGCAATGTTCAGGTGGTTGTTCCCTAACAAATCGCACTGTTTCTGCACATTAACAAACTATCATTAAAGCGAAAAGAATTGCAAATTTGATCATATGATGGTTGGAAGAAGTGCTCCTTAATACACAAACGAAATTTCAAAGTCAATTGGAATTGGCTTCTATATATGTAGTACTCTAACTCTCTAAGGTTCAAGTTATCAACACGTACGCCATTCTCGTCTACAAAAAAGTTGTCACTCTTCCTAAAATAGATGTAATGATTTGTAATTGCACCATTGGAAGCAACAGCATAAGTCATACTCATACATACAGGTCTCACTAAAAGAAAATTAATCTTATTAGTTGAATATCCAACGTAAATACACTACGAATTGATATACAAGTACACAGAAAAACAAATTCAAACCAGAAAAAGGGAAGATTGTATATACCATTGACATCGTCAAAAATGGGGTTGCTACGTTCTGAAGGTGGGAGATTCTCTTCCATTAGAAGCATTATAGCGTATTCGTGGTCTCGGTTGAATTAAGTGTTTGTTTTTTGTTTTTGAACTTGAAAGGAAGCTGCATGGGACTTGGGTAATTTGTACTGTATAAATAATCCCAGCCTCGAGAAGAGGTAAAACGTTTAAGCTTCCCTTAGCGTGCTTGATACTTTGTATAAGATCATGTTTGTCAGCTGTTGTTTGTTGGTTGAAAGTTGAAACTATGTTTAGTTCACCTTATTTTTTACTGATCTGAACTTATCTAATCTGAACTTATTTTTTCTGATCTGAACTTATTTTTTATAATTATATTATTACTAGTAGTATTATTACTTTGTATTTTATTACTAGTATTACTATTACTATCATTTTATTACTATGCACAACTTTTATTAATAATAATAATAATAATAATAATAATAAGAGTAGTAGTAATAATAATAATAATAATAATAATAATAATAATAATTATTATTATTATTATTATTATTATTATTATTAGTTTTTTTTATAAAAAAGAACACATTAGTATATAACATACAATTAAAAATAAAAGAACATATATTTTAGGTAAAAAAATATTGTTCATGGTAAAGAGAACATATTGTTCATGTCTAAGGTCCGTTTATAATAAGAATTTAGGTAGTAATGAAAATAACATATAATGATAATAAAAAAAGAATATATATTGAAAGAGATACCAAATATATTTAAAAAACACATTCTATAAATAAAAGATATATGTTATTTTTATATTGATGACATATTTGGATTTAACTAACAATATGTTTTTTGTTATATCAATAAATTGTCCCTTTTTATTATAAATAAACCTATAAATATATATAATCATATGATCTTGAATAAAATTGTTAAATATTCTTCTTATATCGTTGTCATGTTCTATATAAACTTTATTTTTCAAGATAAGTTGAAATCCCTTGTAGGGAAAATTTTGAATGTGATGCCAACACCATTAGGTTATCCCATGCTACTCATGTTTTATATAAACTAGTAATATATACTTTATATTATTCTGCCGAAATTGTTGAAAAATAAACATCATATATTATTGTCAAGTTCATTACATGTACAACATCAAAAAGAACGTCGCATATCAATATTGTTAATTAGAACAAACATAAAAAAGAACACGTACAAATGTCAAAAGAACATTTTTCTTGAACACAAATAGTTTCAAATAGTGATATCAATGACATTCACAATAATAGCAATGATATTAATAATAATTACCAAAATTAATAATTAATAAGTACAACAACGACAATAATAATAATCCTTTTGAACAAATGTACTAGTATATAGTAATATTAATAGTAATAGTAATCGTATAAAGTAATATTAATAATAATAGTAATAATAATAATAATAATAACAACAACAACAACAACAACAACAACGACGACGACAACAACAACAACAGCAACAACAACAACAACAACAACAACAAGAATAATAATAATAACAACAACAACAACAATAATAGCATTAGTAATACTAATAATCATCATAATAATCATTATAATAATAACAATAATAATAAGTTTTTTTTAAATATAAGCATAATCTGAACTTATCTGATCTGATCTGAACTTATCTTATCTGATCTGATTTGATATGAACTTATCTAATTTGATTTGATCTGATCTGAACTTATTTTTTCTGATTTGATATGATCTGGTCTGATCTGATCTCACTACAAGGAAATAGGTTTTGGGCAACAAAAATATTCGTCGCCCAATGGGATAATTTCGTTGCACAAAGGTTTGGGAAACGAAATTCTTACGCGCCAACTTCGTCGTCTAAGGTTCGACGCCCTTTACATTTGGGGCGTCGAATATCATGGTCGTCGCACAAACAGTAGCTTGGGCGTCGAAATGCTTTCGTTGCTCATAATGCTATTTTGTGCTACGAGTTTTGCATATCGTTGCCTATACTTGACACAGTTTTGGCAACAACAACTCAACTTTCGTTGCCCATATTACTGGACTTTGTGCAACAATCACTATTTGTCGTTGCCCATTGTGTGTTGTAACCTTACCAGAATGCTATCTTGGGCAACAATAGTTTCGTTGCCCAAAGTACTTTGGGCTAAGAATTGCTTTACATAATTTTGAAATCTCATGCTAAATTCAAATAACAATATGCAATACCTAATTAGTTGCCCAAATATTCATATATAAATAATAAACTTGTTAAAACAAAAGTATGATATAATAAAAGCAGTATTCATGGAATAGCAAATTGTAGACAACCAGTTGACTACAAAATAATCTTCAAATTCAACATTCGACGTAACTTGAATATCTTACAAAATTCAAAGTAAATTTTAAAATACTAATTAGCACTACCCATAATCTACGAAGAAATTCACATAATCCAAGCTTTGTCATACTTCATATAGCTTTCCTCTGCTAATTTAGTCACGACCCATTGTTCCTGATAAAAGCGAAAACGTTAAAATTAGGTACCCATGTGATAAAAAAATTTGGGGGGGGACTAATGATCTTTTTTACTCTTCCGCCCAAAAAAAGCAATATGTACAGTGCACCAATATAACTACAAGTATTAATTACGGTATGCAACCAATGAAGCAAACTCCTTGAGCATCAAAAAGCACCATACAATCTCTTACCTGCGAGAAAGATCAGCATCAGTAGTTGCCTCTCCTAAGGCACACAAGCTTTCTGTAAGTCTAAGTTGAAGTTGTCGAGAATTGCATACATTGGTGAGGAATCACTAAAGATAATGGCTCCATCTCCACCCATAACACATTGCAGAATATGCCACTGCAGATAAGTGTTCATCCAATTAGAGCACCGACAATGCAGCCAATTCATCTACATTGATAACTTGTCACGTGCTTACGAAAAAATAGTGGTAATACGTGTAATTAGCAATCTAAATCCTTAAAGCATTCATAAATATTGGAGTAATTAGCAAGGAATGGTTACCTGTCGATAATGAAAGAGTTATTATTAGAAACATTCAACCAACCCAGCATTTGTTGGTGTTCAGTTCGCGTAGCACCTGCAACATTGCAGGATCAGAGAAACACAAGTAGACAAAAACGGAGGTAGAACAATTTCGTGGTGATAGAATGAAGAAACAATAGCCAAATTGGAATTTGTGATTAAACGTCCATACATGCACCCGAAAAAAATGAAAAAAGAAACCCTTAAAACAAGAACTTTAATTCACCGACCAATTAAACATTGAAAATAACATTGAATCGAGAATTTTCAAGCATCACATTAGCTGAAAGAAAAATTAACCGAGCAATTAAGCATTGAAACACCAAAATCCAAATGGGTTACTCAAAATCAAGAAATTAATGGCAACTCTCTCATTTGGCATCATCCCCCCTTCATACCCCCCAACCTTTTCCTTCCCGCCCCCCTACACGGCCCCTGCGCACACAAACACGCCCCTACACGCCCCCCGCACACAAGCACACAAACACCCCCCTTGCCCCACCCCACACGCACCCCAATAGTCCCATCCTATCAAACTCTACCTAAACCGAACTCAAAAATCAAACAGGGAGCAATGTAAGATCAAACAGGGAGCAATGAAAGAACAAACAGGAGAGCAATATAACATGTGTCATGTTCTGATTTCTTCCTACTAAGTATACTTTAATTAAGAGCTATAATAGTAACCAATAAAATAAGCACACTAAACTCGTTCTTTACAAATCTAGGTAGAATCGTACAAGTCACCAAGTTCTACTGGAGTAAGAAAAATATTACTAAATATTATAGATGGGAACTAGTACATTTATTTACTGCACCAATAATCGTACAAGAGCATGTTTCTTAGGTGCAAATAGTTTTTGTACAAACATTGAAAGAGAGAAAGCGCAAATAAAGCTATTATTGATATAAGGGAATGAGAAACTTCGGGGAAAAGAGTTGTATTCGGCTTGAATCGACTAGAAAATAAGTGAAATGAACCCGTACACCAATTTGTTAATAATTTCATGCTTCCCAAACTGTACATGTTTAGACAATTTGATACTGACTCTAGAATCAGCAACGAAAACTTTGAGAAGATAAGAAAACTCAAACATGTCAAATTTATCACGGGGAAAGATTAACTCCTCGGTCCACACTTCATAATCTGTGACCTGTGGGAGTTAATTTAATGGACACATTACGAAGTTAAGCAAGCAGCAAGGTAAAAGCCACACCCAATCATCTAGTCTACCAAGGAAGATAAGAAGATAAATTGTTGCAATACATGCACACAGTTTAGATGACAAAGCTATACTCGTAAAGAGAAAAAGACCATTCACATAGTCCATGTCACATAACTTCTTCCACCCGATCCAAATAACAAACATATCTTCCAAAGAGCACCTCGGAACGAGCAAAGCAATCGATTGATAGATACATTCGTCGCCAAAAGATCTACATGGTAACCCAAGAACTCATATGAATCTCCAATACATAAGTCGCACGCAATATGATACGAAGAAACATGAACGAAATCAAAATCCCTATGGACTAAAAATTTAATAAACCTCGACTTCTATAAACCAAAAGTTCCGAATGATATCAATATGGCTTTTTAAAAGAAAGGTCACATCAAATACCGCTATTGGCCACATCATTATGAGCATGCCCTCCATGTCCGACTCGATAGTGAAAAACAACAAGATTTATATGTTCCTCACTACGGATACATAGAGGTTACTTCGAAACATTCATACTTCGGACTCACCGTGCGGCGGCCCTCTAAGTGGATAGCCTAATAAGGCGACTACTTATACAATAGAACCTTGCTCTTAATGCACTTAGCGGGAGAAAATTTTCATTGGCAAGCTTCAAACATCTTAAATATATTACTTTATAATCCTAATGCCTTTTTTTTTGACAATGCAAATCCTAAAGTTTCCTTCTAGGGCTTCGGGCTTTCGGTAAGCAAGTTTTTCCCCTAGACACTTTTAGAACTCAAAAACACTCGAGCAACCGAAATGATATCTTCACATCAATTACATCAATTATGCTATCAATTATGTGGTTCCATAATGTTAGTGTTTACCCAGGTTTATCAATTTACCGACCATTTCAAAGATGAAAAATTAATAATAAAACTAAAGTAAATCAAAGTACAACCAATGGATAGCTTCTTTTCTGTCAAGCAAGAATCGACACAAAGCTATGATTGAGCAATTTGGAAAATTTTAGTTTCTAGAGAATGATACAAGGAGAGCGGCTCCTAGTATCAACTTGGTAAAATTCGGGAACCCTCTCGGGATAAAAATTCAAACCTCACTTGGAACGTTTACCAACACCTTGGCAAATTTTCGCTCAATGTACATGATTTAATCGGATAAAAGTTAAGGCCATTGAGCTTATAAGAACATATAAACTCAACAACATAAATAATTCATGAACACTCCTCACTTAATGTAGCAAATTATTGACAAATTACAGCAGGAAAAATCAACAACTAAAGCGAGAAAAATTTCGGGCCCTAAAGCAATCGAACAAAAATGCAGCAATTTGGTAATAGTCAACTTAAACTTCAAGTTTTCTGCTTTAATATGTGCTTAAACAGGTTAACTAAAACTTCATTCTCGCCACCATAACAGTAGTAAGTGATTAAGCAAGCAACAAGGTAAACAGAGTGAGCACAGCGAGATAAATTTATATGATGTTCGTGACAAAGATACCGAGTTGAAAGCTTTTAATCTATACTCCAGGATCTGAAAACACCAAACAGACAAAGAAAAATACTTCAAGATGAGGGAACAACATTAAATCAGAAGCCACACAAACCCTTTTCGACTCTATATTTTCTTTAACACCACCCGTAAGTTAACAGTTATCAAAGTGCTGTAAAACTGTGTTTGTCCAGTCTATGACTTCAATAGACAGATCCATTGTTGTTAAAATCCCGATTCGGATCTTGCGATCCTACGATTCTACGATCCAGAAGGACCTCATCGATCCCGATCCTACGTAGGATCTTAATTTTATAGGATCTTTCGATCCTATCCAACCACAAAAAATCACATGGTAGGATCTTAATACGATTCACGATCCTACGACTCTACGATCCGATCCTATCGTAAAAAAGTCATAAAGTAATTTTACATATTATATTCTCCTATTAGATTTTGGTTGCATGTTACTTCAATCTTATAGTATTGAAAAACTATCACCTTTTGTTAATGAAATAAGTCATTATTTAATATGTGTAAATTTTTAACATGAGGTTCTCACCATATTTTAGCATAATTATCTCTATTTTACCGAATTGTAGGATCTCACGATACTACGATCCGATCCCACCGACTCGATCCTACCAACCCCTACGATCCAAAGTTGGATCCCGATCCTGATAACATTGGACAGATCAACTCAAAATATCAGCATATAAGCTAGACACAACTTATTTTATGTAAAATTTCGATGCACTCAATTTTCAGCAGTTGGACTCTCCTAAAAGCTCAAGAGCAAAGAGAAATTTACCCAGAAAAGATGAGACTCATATCATCTTTTCACATTAAGATTCAACGCCAAATATCTTTCCTTCCCCAATGGCATTTATGTTATGAATCACATTTCAAAGATATCAAAAGGTATCAGCAACGCAATAATGAAACTCCTATAATGTTGTAATGTTGGTTAGAACAGATGGTGCAACTGACCCAAACTCCCGCATCAATGTTCTCCCTACGTTAACTGTTTAAGCACATAATATCATGTGTCATGGTGTCCTGGTGCTGCTTATTATATAAAAAAAAAATATCCAATAAAACATTGAGTGCGATGGGACGAGTAGAGGGTTGAATCAATACTCTTATCCAACAATAGATAACATGAAAAAGGAAATTAACTTGTTGATTATAAAATGTGTAATTCTAAATTATGGATGTAATCAATGAAGCAAATTTAAGGAGTAAACGAATAACATGAAAAAGGAGTTTGATTGGAGTCCGGAGATAATCACTTCAATAAAAGAAAAATTATTCGGGAGAAATAGTAACCCGTAAATCAATCAAATATAAATAAAAAATTGAGTTTGATTCGTGAGTTAGGGTAAATAATAAAAATAACCAACCTTGCCGCCGAACTCGCCGCTAACCTCGCCGCCGACCTCCGGCCGCCACCCACCTCACCACCCGCCATAATTAAAAAAAGTTAGGGCGGAGCGAAACTCATTACTCATCAATCGAATTCTCCATAAATCGAATTTTCCATCATAACAATGTGAAACGTCACCCGAGAAACGTTAGGATGTCGCGGAAGCAAAACAAGTCACCGGAAAAAGAGAAAGATGAAGGCGGACCGAGAAGGGTGTGAGTTGAGGAGGAGATGAGCAGTTAGTCTTGAAGAAGTGAAATACGAAGTACGTGATTTCGTGGGAAAATATTAGAGCGGTTCCTTTTCCGCTATTTTCTTTTGGGTTTGTGCAACGAAATATAATTTGAATTGGCCCATTTACTAAACAAGGGCAACGAAATATATAGTTTCGTCGCCTAATTAAGGTAATGGGCAACCCAAAACTTATATCGTCGCCCAAATATGAATTTGGGCAACAACAACGAATTTAGTCGCCCATAATTTACACTATGGGCTACAAATTCAGCTCGTCACCCTTGTTTTCAACTATGGGCCACAACATTTCGTTTTGTCGCCCTTAAGCCCAAAACCTATTTTCTTGTAGTGTCTGATCTGAAATAAGTAAAAATAAGGTGAACTGAACATAGCCTAAATTTAGTTTGAATAGGAATAACGAAAGGTTATGGATTATGGTAATCAAAACCTCATTAAAGTAGCTATTTCCATTTCTATAGTATTTTCCATTAAAGTAGTCTAGTACAAATCAGATTTTGTCCTATAAACATGTTTAGTAAATTCATCTTTAATCAGTAAAAAAGCATCAAAGACCCCCTTTGGTGTTGAACTGTCTTTTTTTTTTACATCGAGAAAATTTGCATTTACTGAAAATTAGAGTACAACCTAGTGCTAATACAACCAAACAGGAACAACTAACACTAACAAGAACTACTTTCGATAAAAACTGATACGTAAGGTGAGTCTTTAGTATCAGAAGTTTTATTTTTGATTAAATACACTCAATAATCCGCACAATGGTTACCAAATATAGCATGGAAGATAAAAACAAAGCTATAGTAGTCAATAATCCGCAAAATGGTTACCAAATATAGCATGGAAGATAAAAACAAAGCTATAGTAACAGAAAGGTCCAAAACCAATATTAAAATAATTTTTAGTGTCAAAATTTGTTTTGTGAACTTTTTTTTACAAAAGGACCTGTAGTAAATCATATTTTTGCTATCGATTGATTAAATATTAAAAATAAACATAACAGAAAGCTCTCAAGTATTTTTTAAAGTTTAGTGGATGGCTATGATCTAGCCATTTGGTCACATCCATAGCATGTCGTAAAATAATAATTAAAATACATATATTTGCAAGGGTATCTATATAATTATCTAAAGCAAAATATAAAGTCTTATGTAGCATGCTCACAATTATCGAGCAATTTTAGAGCATTGAAAAGTAAAAACTCTCCAATCGGGTGTCCATGTGGCAATTATACATTATGGTTTAAAAAAATTGTTCGAGTTTAATTGAAATCGGAATTACTCATTCTGATTGGTCGTGAATTAAGGTATATATTAGGCAATTAAAATCATGATCTCTATATAAACAAGGAAATCACATATACAATATTGATTGTTGATTGACAATAAATTTAAGAAAGGAAATTAATATATTTCAGATTTGCACTGCTAAACAAACTCTTAAAAACTAATAGTAGATGGGATTGCATTCATCAATTAACTTTTATTACTCAGGCAGCAACAGAGAATGTTCCAAATACAACTACATGCAGCAAGAGTGACATGATTGTCATTATGTTTACAATATTAATTTACGTACATACTTTCCGTAATTGATTTACCTACCAAAAGTGGACCATCACAGCCATCCAACCAACTACACCCAAAATAGTAAACAATACAACCAAATAACAGCGTTCAACACAAAGCTAAAAACATGGATAATAAGTCGAGAGAAGACAAGCACAAGACAAACAAAAAAAACTTAGAAGAAACTCAACCTATTACTTCAGTTTCAGCCTGGGGAAATCTTTCTCCATCAGTAGCACCATCCCAGTAACTAATCCGAACCTTGATGCTGAAAAACCTGGACGTTGACAGATGCATTCTAAAATATTTCTAGCAATGAAAATATCGTCTTTCGATGACCTGATAGCATTGAACTCTGCAATGGGCCGAACTAATCCTCTCCAATATATCTCACGCTCACGTCCCCTCTCTTTCTCTACCACGCAGAAAGAATAACAAAATTTCTTAGCCACCTCTTGATTACCCAACACAAAAAGGAAACTCATATACCCACCTTGTACTCAGCCCCGTTTCTGAGATTTTGGAGGCATAAGGCGAACCTACATATTAGGGTCCTAATTAGGTCCAAGTTTTTTGAATGTTTGATTTTTCGGTCCAGAACGAAAAAATAGATAGTTGTTTGGTCCAAGTTTTTTGAAGTTTCAATTTTCGGTCCGGACCGACTGAATACATTTTCTTTTTTGGCTTTTATATAACTTCTATATAAAATTTAATTTTACTATATTCTTTTATGTACTTTTTATAGATATTATATCAAATAATTAAAATTATTATTATATTATTTATAGCTCCTCCCGCCACCACCACCACCACAACCTTCTCTCCCGTTTTCACCCTGAACAAGCTGCTCCTCCCCACCACCGCCGCCACTACCTCTCATTTAATGTTTTCCATGAAAATACCAACTTTCACCATCTTTAATTACTAATTCACAAATATAAATATCATAATTTTAGCCGTTGATGGGTTATTCTCAAATTTATATTTTCCAAAAAAATATTTTTTAATAATTTTTTATGATATATAATTGAAGATTTAATGGTCATATATTTTACATCGGCAAGTGTGCCTAGTCAATATGATACGCCTAAACCAAACATGTAACTATAGGTGCAAAAAACAGAAAATAATTTGGCAATTGAATCTTCAAAATGCAGATGAGCAATACTCCAATTTGCTAAATTCCAGTTATGTAATTAGCACAATACTACATAAGATATAAGATAATTAAAAAATATTTATGATTCTCCTTTCTACAAAAAAATCAAAAATTACACTAGGTTAAGTCAACAAAAATATATGAGGATTCATCCAATACAGTTATTAATTTACATTAAAATTCGAAATATAAAGAAAAAAAGAAGCATTTACATCGTACTCCTACAAATCTAACCTGATGAGTAAAGAGTAGTTTGATGGATCGTTTTTTCCTTAAACTTATGTTCTTCTTCTCCAGGCCATCCACTGGCGCATCATCCTAGACCCAACAGTTCTTCTTTCCCAAAATTTTCAAAATAGGTGGGAAATTTTATTTCAATATAAATTTGAAATTTTTTTAAAAAAAATCCCCAAATTCGAAATTAGGTTGGGTTCTTTTTTCCTCATAATAAATCCGAAAATTGTTTGCTTTGATTTTTGAAAAATTGGCATGAATGTTTAACGGAACCTTGTGTTAAAGAGAAATCAATGGGGTACGAAAAGTTTTAAAATTTATTATAAGAATGGCAAAGGTAACAAGACGATTCAAAAGAGATGGTATATGAAGACTAAAGAGTATTCTGGTATCTGTATTTGGGTAATTGTTGAGGCATTGATGGAACTCGGGATGAAAGTTCGGTGTACGGTTTGGACTTGGGCATAATCCAATCCGATCCGAACAAAATTTGGATTTTAATTTTCCAATCCGAATCCTAACCAATTAGAATTTGAATCCAATCCAATCCGAATTTTCAAACTCTAAATTGGATCAAATCCGAAAATTCAATTTTTTAAAACTCTATTATTTTATGAAATAAATTAGGTGCGACAAGCTGACAACAGCAGCCCAATATATTTACAATTTACAAATTCATAATTTATTACAAACCCCATGCATAGTTCATTAATAAACTAATAACAAACCCATAGGCCATAATTCATTATAATATAACGTAACAGAATACATGAGTTTTCGTCCAACAACACACAACAGGTTCAGTTCAACAACACACAACAGGTTTAGTTCAACAACAAAGAATATAGCAGCAACACTTAAGCATTGAGCGTTTTTTTTTACCCAACACACAACAGGCCATAATTCACGCTCACGTCCCATTCCTTTCTCTACCACGCGGAAAGAATAACAAAATTTCTTAGCCACATCTTGATTACCCAACACAAAAAGGCAACCCAGATACCCTCCTTGTACTGCCTCAAAGTAAGCACAAAATTCATAATCCAGGCTGGCAAGATTGTTGGCTTGACAGTTAGTGTATCTGCATCGACTTTACATGTTCTATCACTGGAACTTATGTTAGTCTTTGTTGCATCGTGAAGTCGATTGATGTGGTCAGATGACTGAAATCCTCAACCATTACGACACGGTCTTTTACTAGGCAACGAAAGGGTACATGGGGAACAGGAGGACTTGAGGGACGGGAACTTGTACTAACTGCCACATGCCTTTCTTTAGAAGTACCACCTTCACCGTACTGTTGTTGGTTGTCAAATGCTAAACTGTCATCATCTGGATTCTGATCATGTGGTTAAGACCTTCAGGTGATGGACTGCTAGTGGGTGGAATTTCATCTTCAACAAGAATAACCTTCCCTTTTCAGATCTTTCTGTTGACACCTAATCAGTTCAACAGTCCCATATTGCCCATGTTGTTCCCTAATTACTTCATCCTTAATAGCTTCACCACCTACTCCTGTTAGACTTCCACCTTGTACTTCCCTATCACCTTCTCCGTTTCCACCCTGAACAGGCTGCTCCTCCCCACCACCATCGCCACCACCTCACACCGATTCGATCATGGTTTTGATCATTGTCAACAAGACTTCTTGCTGGACGGATGTGAACAAGTTCATATGTCCCATCATCATTCCGCCTAATCCGGTATGATTGGTTCAAAGCTCTAAGCAATGTGTTACAAGCTTCTCGTTGACATACTCCATGATTCTGATAGAAATTGTTAAACACTTGCATGCATAGTCAACTTTTTTTAGAAAAAAATGTTTGGTCACGTGTTGCACCATAATATTAACTACATGAGTTATTGAACACATGGGTTATAAGCCAATTTTAAAATATTCCTAATAAACGATATGATTATAAAAAGTTTAAATCACAAGCTAATATTCACAATATGATTTTAGGAGAAACATCCTAAAATCATAAGATTTATAAACAAGAAAATTTATGTGCATTTTGCACGAGTCAAAAACCTAGTATTTAGGATATATTATTATGTGTTAGATATCCACTCCGTTCAGGAAACAATAGTTGGTCTTATTATTGTACCCTATAAATAGGAGATTCTACATGTTAATTTAATGGACAAAGTGATTAACCAATTTATTCTATTCTTTTCCCCACAAATTTAACAATACTTTAGATTTTTGTATGGAAAACGAGTATAACCTTATATGTGAAGTTATTGGGCTTGGACAATGCCCTTGAATTGAGTAGTTGAATGGGCAACATATATGACCTTCTAGCTAAATTGACAAAGTGGCAAACTGAAATATTGATAATTGATGACCGAATAATTGTTTTCAATTAAAACAATTATTCCTTCTTATATTGTCATTCTGCTTTAAGGACAAAGTATAGATTACCTTGTATTATATTGGATGAAAACAAGGATGCTCATACTTGAGGTTGGACTTTGGAGGTTCAATAATACTCGTAATCAGGGCGAACTTACATATTATGGCCCTAATTTGGTCTATGTTTTTTGAATGTTTGATTTTTTGGTCCAGATCGAAAAAAAAAAGACAGTTTTTTGGTCCAAGTTTTTTGAAATTTCGATTTTCGGTCCAGACAGGCTGAACAACTTTTCTTTTTTGGCCTTTACATAACTTCTATATAAAATTTAATTTTACTATATTTTTTATGTTCTTTTTATGGATATTATATCAAAAAATTATTATTATATTATTAATAGCTATATTTTTTATATATTAAAAAAATATGATTATAAACCGAAAAATACGATAAGTTTTTTCAAGTGAAAAAAGAAAAAAGAAGAAGTGAAAATCGGTCTCAACGATCCAAGAGTTAATAATTATATTTATGCCAGCTTATATATTTTGCCAAAACTATTATAACAAACCAAATCAAATTTTCACTAAAAGGAAACCAACAATATATATAACTAATATATGAGTAAAAAATTCACATAATTTCGTTCAAGCTAAATATATAAACTACCAACTAATTTTCTTCATCAATGTTTCCTACAAAGTATTCAGCCCACATTTCTTTGATTTAATTGATCTCATCAATGGAGTACGGTTTGGTACTTGCAATATCCTAGAATTATATGAATAAGTTAATATACTTAGAAATAGAACAATGCAATAAGTATCAAACTATATTACAAATAATGAACTAATTACAATATATACGTCACACAAATTATTTGAAGTATTGTGGTAGCACACTATGTCAAGCAAAATGTAGCATCATAAAGTAGTCGCATTTCCTCCCTCCCGGATGTTTAGCACACTACAATAGAGTTAATGTATACATTAAAATCTAAACAACACTAAATATAATTTGCGAAGGTTCAAACACAGAAAACATGAGAATTATACCTGTATATGTTTCTAAGACAATGCAGTTCCATCATTACATCCTTCAAGGCACTTGAAACTTTTAAATGCACTAAGTGTAGAATTTTTTTGACAATTACTATAAACACTTATAAGAAAAAATAATCACGTTGTAATCCAATCAAATTTGTCAATCAATAAATATTTTTGAACATCCATTTTTATAATTTATACAATTACATATTTAAATATACTAAGGCTTAAATTTTTTATTAGTAATCGTAAAATGTCAAAGTGTAGCTATTTTGATTAGACACAAGCAGTGTCAGACCCACATGGGGTCTTGGGTGGCACTGGCCCCCAATATTTTTATACAAAATCGAGTAAAAAAAACTACAAAAAAAACAAAAATGACGGCTAAGATAGAGAAAAGCTCAAGGACTGAGAAAAAGCACGCAGTCTCTAAGGATCTTTTTTTTCGTTAATAATTGTACCACACAGAGCATATTGCAGCAGTGCAGTGGCCTAATGAGACATGAGATATGACAACTCATTGAGGTGAGTCACGAGTGTGACAACAACAACATGTCAACATAGCATACTTCATCTGGTTATTTTTTTTTTCTTTAATTTCAAACTTTCTTTTTCTTTTTCCCAATGAAATTGTTGGTATTTATTTTATAGACTTTGGTGCAAAATTTATTTCTTTGAGTTGTTAAATGTATTAGTTTTATTATTTAATTAATCTTTTTACATGATATTGCTTATGTAATCATAAATTTTATGATTGTGAAATATGAATCGAATAATCAATTTATCAACAAACTCAAAAATATCAATTAGAATTATCAATAAATTTTTGTTAATGATGTTGATGTATATTGTAAAATGTTAGGTTGAATGTTAATTTGAAAATTTTAAAGTATGAGATTTTGACGAGAACAATTGTAATAATTTATTTAAAAGAACTGGTAGATTGTGATTTAAATAACATATTTTCTCGGGGATTTTGAGCATTGTTGGATTCTAAAAAAAAATTGTATGCTATTGAGTCAATTGATTTTGGGGCCCCCTAAAATTGAAATCCTGGATCCGCCCCTGGACACAAGAAGTATTATTTATAGCGTTTTTTTCACCAAATGCCCCAAACTTTTCACATAATTTACAATATAGTCTCCAACTTTTGAAAATTCACCAAATATCATTGAGTTTTATACCAATAACACAACATGTCCTTTTGACTAATGGCTAACGCCGTTAGTCATTAGCTCCTAATTAACCCCTAACCCTAATTTAATTTAATTAACTCAATAACTCTAATTCTTAACTAACCCTAATTCACCATTCCTCCGTAACTACCTTACCAACCACCCCATCACCTTCCACCAAAACGATCCCACCACCCTTCGCTTTTTCTCTCTCCTTACACTAACCCAGCCATGCACCGTACCACTACCATCAAAAGCCACGCCCGGTAATTCCAGAGCATACCTTTGGTAAACTCGTCGACGTCTCTTCATCTTCAATCTCTAATTTCCTCATTAGAAAGATATAGATAGAAGAAAAGAGACATTGGAAAGTCGACCACCACTCACACAAACCCTAACACCCTCCTTACCCCCATCATCTGCAACAACTTTCTATATCCATCTTCACCTTTAACCTCTAGATTTCCCTGCAAATTTTCTCTCTCCTCCACTTTTGAGAAAAAATGGTCGAATGCTCACAAAACAGTGAAAATTCTCTTGTCAAGTCACGGAACGATAGCATTGCTGGAAATACCAATGTTAGGATGAACTTTTGGTAGTGATGGTAGAGAGAAGGCTACGATGACAGCTGGAATGCAGAGCTCCAATTATGATGGTGGTGAGTAGCGGCTCACGAAGCAGAGGACAAGAAAAGGAGAAACACGAGAGAGAAAAGAGTACAGTGGCGCTTAGGAGACGACGAGGGTCGTATCTTGCCGATGGCGATCGACGGGGGTGGTGATGTGGTGGGCCTTGGTGGAGAAAGAAAGGAATGGGAAGAGGGTTATGGGGAATCTTCAAAAATCGGGGTATTTGTTTGTCGAAATGGTATATTGTGTTATTTGTGCAAAAGTTGGGGTATTTGGTGAATTTCCAAACATTGGAGGGCATATTTTGAATTATCAATTACGAGAAAACTCGGGAGCATTTGATGAAAAAACTGTATTTATAGCTCCTTAAATTACATTAGTTAGTGTTCGGGAACTTTAATTTCATCTCAATGTCTTCATTTCAATTCCGGAAATTGAATTCCCTATATTCAGTTCTAAATTACCTAGTTGGGAAAACAAGTTATTCTAAATCTATAATTTCATAGTTACTATGTTGTTTGGCAATACTTTCGAATTTCAATTCCAAAATTACCTTTTCTTTATTGATCTTAACTAGCTCTTAAACAATAAATCCTCATATTTAACAAACAAAATAGATCAAATCTATATCTTTATATTTTTCTCTCTCCTCCTTTAATCTTTAATTTTTTTGGAAAATATCATTCTTGATATAAAAAATATGATTCCGATATCAGTCATGGCGAAAATGTTGGAGGAGTGCACGATGTTGCTAAGTCGAGTGTTGGAACACCTTATTAATAAAGTGTCACTGCCACGTCGATATGATTATAGAGAGAGAGAAAAAAAAAACAATGGTGAACCAGAGGAAATAAAGCGACTAGAGAATTGAAGAGAGAGAATAGAGAAGTGAGAGAGATATAGAGAGATTTGGTGTATTAGAGGAGATGAGGGGACGAGAGAATTGAAGAAAGATAATGAAGAGGTGAGAGAATTGAAGAAAGAGAATGAAGAGATGAGAGAATTTTACAAGCCAATTGGCTTTAAACTTGAGAATTTCAAATGCCACGATTTGATTTGTAATTTCAGATCCTTTATGTAATGTGCACTTTTAAGTTTATCAATAATTTGGGTCAATTCCAGATTTCAAAGTCTTAATCATCCAAATACATGAATTGACCCAATTTAAGAATTTTAAATAAAATCATAATATTCAAATAGACCATTATGTTAAAAGTTAATGGGGTATGAAGGTTGCTATATTCTGGAATAAGCAAAAGGTTGCTTTATTATTTGCGAATAGCCAAAAGGTTGCATTATTAATTAGGAGCAAATAATCCTAATAAAATAATATCATGTAATTTTATCTTTTCAATACATCTTGGGTGGAATGGGGTTTACAATAATTTATTATGCATGCATACTGACTTTATCACACAAGAACTGACTATATTAAGAAAAAAAAACCTGACTATATCATAAGAAAATTGACTATGTCAGAAAATTGACTATATCATACAAAAACTGACTATATAAAAGATGATTATATCATTACAAAAATTGACCATATCAAATGAAAGCTGACTATATTGAATGAAAACTGACTATATCGAACAAAAACTGACTATATTATATGGTTTCCAGTGCACAATAAGTTATTATAAACCTGGTCCATTCAATTTTTTTGACTTTTAGAGTGCTATATTTTCGAGCCTTTAATTTGCATCAAAAAATCTTAAACTACATGGGTATAGCCATATAGTATAGTTGTGCCCAACCTACACTTTAGAACCTCTCAACTTCCCTCACTCATACGCAAATCCCGAGGCTCGAATTGCAAAAGCTCGTTCCAGGTTCTTGTTTTGTTCCTTAGATGAATCTACTTATTTAGACGATTTTTGTTGCGAATTTTGGTGTGAAATTGCGATTTTTAAGATCTACTTCATGTGATTATTCATGCGATTGGTTTTATGGGTTGTTATATGTTATTTGATATTTTTAGGGATAATTTACATGTTATAAACTTATGTTTCGAATTTCTGATATAACTTCTTAATTCATGTTTGTTTGATAGAACCATATGATAAGAAAATTTATTTTACAATTTGTAGATGCGCATATTTTTATGCGGTTCTTCACTTGTTCTTGTTTATTTTATCAGATCAATTTTTCAAGTGTTGTCATTTGGAAATCGGGAATGAATGACTTGTCATCCCCGGGCTCGGGCGGCCGCTTCTCCTAATGACCATATTAATTTTTATTTTTTAAAGGGAAAAGATAAATTTCATTAATTTAAAGCCATATGCTATATATGATCGATATTAAAGAAAAATGAAACACAACCTAACACGACCAAATAAAGTTCTTCTACTATATAATTATGATAATATTGAACCAGATAAGACAATACAACATAGCCCCGATTTTTTCGCTGAATCATGCATTATATGAGATTGTATATCATTATGACATAATTTTGTGAAAAATATCTTTATTGGATTATGTAGATAGTGTACGAAAATCTAATACTGATTGTAAATTTGTATAACAAATCGTCCATGAACAATATCTTTACAACAAACCACAAATACCAAAAATTTAAACTCCCACAAGACGGAGAAGAATCCAATATTTGGATAAAAAGCTCCCCCACAAATTGTCCATGAACAATATCTTTCCAAACTCCTACTAATGGGAACAAAGAATCCAATATTTGGATAAAAAGCTCCCCCACATAGAGAGACAAGAAGATTATTATTTAAAAGAACTAGAAAAACAAATGTATAAAAGTAGAAAGTGGGGATTACCACCATCGAATGATGGTGGCATTCCCAAACTGGCTAAAGAAAAACTAGAGTTTTTGAAAGACAGAGCAAATAAGGTCGAAGAAAAAAGAGAGATGGATGGCTTATGCAATCTATGACAATGTTTATTTAGAATATCTATACTAATACATTAAAAGGCGTTCTTAAACAAGGAACGGTGCCACATGGTACTTTCGCTTTGATTGTTTTACTCCATTTAATCTTCATGACATTAAAAAAGTTCGTCCAATGACTTCAAGTTTATATACTAAAGTCTTAATCACTAAACCAAGTGATAATTGGTGTTAGTGTTACCATTTCAAGGTAAGATATTAATAATTAAAAAATATAATTACTCGGGGTATAACTCAAGCCTAAAAACTAGTTACTTAATGAGAAAGGGAATCATAATTTACCACGTGGCTATTTTATACGTACCACAATCTATTTTCTTTTAAGGATTCACTAATTTTATTATATTAAATACTATGAGGGTAGAAAAGGATGAAAAAAATGGGGAAAAAAAATGAAAGAACCGAATAACATTACAGTTGGTATTTTTTACAACTACGAATCTACAATATGGTAGTTTAAAGATTATTATTAGAAGCAAAAGGAAAAAAAAGGAAAAACAATCTAAGCATGCATTTTATGTATTGCGCAACCCATGAAATTCCAAACAAATCATACATCTATCTCGTACGTTGAACGGATTTCAAAACTAGTTCAATATATCTCTATTATATAAGCCAAGGGGGAGCAACGGTGTCTCCCTAGGAATTCACTTAATTGCCCTCCACAACATAAAATATTACAATTTACATTCCAAGCAATTAATTAAATCCAATTCCATACATAAATTTGCCAAAAAAAAAAATCAATCAAATCTCTATTAAACTCAATCAACTCATATAATGCTCAATCACATAAACTTGCCAATAAAAAAGATTCAATCAAAATAAAGGATTCATAATCAAGAACTTACCACACATTAATATCACATACAATAACAAAAAAATTATAAATGAGGTTGAGGTAGTAGAGTAGTGGCATCGCTTCCCACCTCATATCCCTGAGGTCTAGGGATCAAACCTCATGGGAATCATTTGAGGATTTTCCCTTATCCCCCCTCAAATGAGTCCCATTCATCTTACCAAAAAAAAAAACTCAAATAAATTTTTCCATAACACAAACTCAATTACAAACACAAAAAAATTCAGTTCGCTTCATAGATTGGAGCTTCACAGCATTTTCAAATACGACATTCTCAAATTTGCGGATACTTTACTGTTAATCAGGTACACAATTCGTTATTGAAAATAAAAGTATGTGTAATCTTCTATGTTCAGTAAATCTTAAGAATATGTAATATGTTTGAGTAAATTTAAACTCAAATTACAGTAAATCTTACGAAATATGTGCTCTGTTAGAATTTTAAAAAAAAAAATTAAACTCAAATTACAGTTTATATAAAATTTCATTCAAATATAGTTGAAATTCAAATTAAAATTACATTAAAAATGGTCGGAAAGAAAAATCAAATTTTGTCAAAAAAATAACTTCAAATTTGTGCCCAAATATTAAAAAAAATTGAGATAAAATATTTCAACACGAATTGTTTTTGTTCCCATATATAAAACAAAATTGAGAAAATAATACTTCAACCCATATATTAAAATCAAAAATTTGTGCCCATAATCGAATTTCAGCTCATCAACTCGATATTCAAAAATACCTTATCGACGGCATGAAGAGCAGCGCCATGACCGCCAAAGCCAGCTCGAATGATGACGAGATCATAATCGAAGGTCTTATGAGATTGAACTCGGCCACTCGGGAGCTGAACTCGGCGAGAACTCACTGAGAAACTCAGTGCTCTCTTCGAAGTCCACAGAAGCGGAGATTGAGATTGAGAGGTTTAGCTAAGAATGCGGAGAAATCGAGTGTGTGGTTTAATTTGGGGGAAATTGAGGAATATGATGAAAAGGAGAGAAAAAGTGAGGAATGCATTGTTTCAATTAAATATATATAGAGGAAAAAAGAATTGCGTGAAATTGAGAGAGATGGGTTTGGGAATTGGGGGGAGTAGCTAAGAATTGAAGAGAGAGAAAAGAGACTGCATTATTTCTATCTCTTTTTGTCATGGTTCATGGGGTTATATAGAACTTTGACAAAAACATTAGTTAGAGATGCAATTTCATTACTTATACTTATTTATTAATGTGTTTTTAAAAACTATTGTAAGTATTTCAATATTTTTTATTCACAAAATGGAGGTGAACTTAGATACGAACTTTCGTTTTTTGGTTTATTTTACTACTAAGTAATACTTATTCCCAAAATATTGCCGCACGCATAGCGTGCATAAAAAGCTAGTACTAATATATTAAAAGGTGTTCTTAACCAAGGAACGGCGCCACGTGGTGCTCTCCTTTAGGTTGGTTTACTACACATGATCCATATACAAAAAAAAATAGTCAATGCATTGTATTGGATTTGATCCCATGACCTTCAAGTTTATATACTAAAGTCTTAACCACTAAACCAAATGATATTTGATGATATCATTTTAAAGTAAATTACTAATAATGAAAACTTCAAGTACCCGGGGCATAGCTCAGACCTACAAACTAGTTAGTTTCCCTAAAACCAAAAAACATCCGTTACTCTTTACATGATTCAAACTTTCACATATCAAATAGAAGAGTTAAACTTTCTATTTTTCAAAAAAAAAAAAGAACTTAGAAGAGTTAAACTATGGAACTGGTATACTAGAAACTAAAAGATGTTCTATAAAATATAAAAAAAGGAACTAGTGGATGTTTAAACACAAACGAAGTTCTTTCAAAACCACTTCTCCTTCTCCATATCTATCTGCTTTGCTATCACTTCGATAGAAACTTCAATAATTATGGTATCGTCTACCAAATAACCTTTCAATGGATCGTATAGATCACTGAGTGGAATAAAGTCCGGGTTTCCGCAACCTATGTAGTAGCATCCTCCTCTTGAAACAAACCAGTTACTAACTGCACCATAAATTAAAACAAGAGGGGGAAAAGAGAAGGAATCAAACTTTTTGACACGAGAAACTGACAATTTGATAGTATATTGCATATTTGCATAGTTATATAAGCCAAAAAAGAAAATGAAAACGAAATAGCTTAAGAAAAAGTGATCTTTACCAAATTCCTTCTTGTCCTTGTTATGTGCACCTTTGAGTTGATTTTTCATGCATAATGTATATTTTGCAAACAATTTGCTCCCGTTCGTAAGAGCGTGGTCATTCTCTAGGCAAGGGAACAACGAAACACTTTTTGCTTTCACCGCGGAATATGAAGTCCCTTGAGGATACAAGCTCAGCTTCCTACGTACAATACAATGTAAATCTTGCTAGTTAGTAATCAGCTGAAGAGAATTGGCGATGCACTTGGTAGACAGTGATAGATTATTATTTTTTAAATATAAAAGTAAGTAACAAAATCTTATTAATTATTTCGATTCAATTAGGCAATACTTAGGGTTGTGTAGCCCCATCAAAGGATACTTGAGTGTATTCAATTCAATTACGCCACACTTAGGGTTAAGTATTGGGGAGCACTACTAGAGTTAATAGTGGGGACTTGTACCTTGAGTGTATTCAATTCAATTACGCCACACTTAGGATTAAGTATTGGGGAGCACTACTAGAGTTAATAGTGGGGACTTGTACCTTGAGTGAGGTATTAGGGAATTCGCTATCACTGAATTTCGTGGATGTAATGGTAGTAGAGATTGAACCATGTTAAAACTCTTTTGTGTCCCCATTGCTTATTTATTATCCGTTCAAGCAGTGTGTTTCAATAACTCAATCTCGAATCTCAATTTTAGTTGAAACATAGTGCACGTCACAATGCCTTAGCTTTCAAAAGTACGATTTTTTCGCAAGATTATTTTTTAATCAATCGATTCCATCCATTTGTGATTAATATCTTGTAATTTAATATGAATGACTCGACCCGAAAATGGCAAACCAAAGTTGACATGAAACCCAAAATGACCTGACCTAATCAACCCGAATTATGCTGCCAACTATGATTCCCCGCTATAAAGTGAACGAAGTTTTAATTTTTCGTTATTTTAATACTCCATTACTTACTTTAAGATTATGTCCTATATGTTATTTGTAAGTATTGATTAGAAATATTTTATTTTTTAATTATATATTTCATTCAAATATTGTTTTGACGTGAAACAAACTCGATTCGACTAGATTGACTTGCGCCAGGCACAAAAATAAGAAGACTCAAAACAAACTCAACCCGAAGTGGTTCGACTTGTACCCAACCCGAAAGACTCGTTTGCCACCTATACTATTTAATATTTATTACCAACTCACTAAAATAATCAAGAAAAGTCAGCTGAATAAGATCAAACGTACCACCACCATCCTTCGAATGCGAATGTAGGGGAACATCGCGAATCCACCTTATTTTTTGACCAGTTTGCAATTGTCCAACAGGGCCGTTTCAAGGGGTGTGCAAAGAGCCCCTTTGCACAGGGCCCCCAGCCCAAAAAAAATATGGTTTTATTTGAAGGGCCCAATTTAAGTTTGATGCTTTGTAGTTTGTAAATCAGTAAATGGAAAGTCTTAGGCCTCTCTTCAACTCTCCCGTGTCTTCCTCCTTCGAAATTCACGCAATCAATTACGTTTGCATTCATGATTCATCCTTCTCATTCTTCAAGTCTTTCAAACTTCTTCTGTTCTTTCATCAATTTTTTTTCAAACTTCTTTAGATCTTCATGAATTCTCTCTATTATCTATAGAAAATTGGGGTTTTTTTTTTCTCTAACAGGAAATAATTTATTTTTACCCAATTCTCTCAATTCGAAGTCTCCAATTGACGACCTTGAATTCGAGAAAGTAATATTTTGATTTTTATTTTTCTGCAATTATGTGCGTCTTTAAGCTTGAATTTACGCGACTTAATTTTTCAGCAATTAAGTAGTATTTCGATTTTTATTTTTCTGCAATTTTTATTTTTATTTCAATTTTTATTTTTCTGCACTTTTTATTTTTCTCCATTGAATTTCTGGCTTGGCTTGAGCAATGATGTATAATGTCTTCGTTCTCTTTTGCTCTCTTTTTCTTTATTATCTTCATTTTGGAAGCCACTGTAACTCAGTAACTGAATATTAGTGGAGTTTTTTTGCGGCTGCTATCTTGTTTTAAATAAAGATGATGTAATCCTGGCTTATGCCTTCTTTAATGGAAATCCCAAAATATCAAAAAAAAAACAGATAGATCTCTTATCTCTCCATTGACTGCGATTCAGCGACTGTATTTTGATTATGTTTGAATTTATTTAGTTTAATTTTTAAACTTTTAAAACTACTTATACTTAATCTGTTGATACCACTTATCTGTTAATTCTACTATCTGTTAATACTTATCTTTTTTGAATGACAAAATTTTTTTATATTGTTGAACGACTGATTTTTTTTTCTAGCAATTATGAATCATAATACTTATTTTATTTTTTTATTTGTTAGCTTAATAATCTTTTAATTTTCTGTGTTGAAGGTTAATTTTATGGTTTTGAATAACAGTTTGAATCTTTTGGTGTTTAAAAAATATTTGTTATGTTGAAAATGAATAATATATATATATAAGGGCCCAATTTACATTTTTGAACGGTACATGAATCTCCAAGACGCCCTGTTGGCCATGTATATCTCCTATCACATATTGGCCTCACAGAAGATATCATAGATGCTTTGATGTTACCATTGATAAGAAGAAGCTCCGCTCCAAAGATACAACAATCTTAAGATATCATAGATGCTTTGATGTTACCATTGATAAGAAGAAGCTCCGCTCCAAAGATACAACAATCTTTAACTAAGAACCCATTCGAAGCATCATTAAATGTACCAAGGGGAAGTACTTTTGAGATTCCCCGACGTATCTTCATTGCATGAAAGCACTTCTCTGTCAAATCTGTTACAAATTAACCATAATCTTGTTTAGAGGACACACTAAATATGCTACTTGACTTAGGCTCCATTTGGTAGAGGCGATAAAACATTTTCGATTGTAAAATGATTTTCCTGGAAAACAATTTACAATGGAAAACACAATTCCAAAATTAATTTTCCGTTGTTTAGTTCCATGTAAGAAAAATGATGAAATGAAAAGAAAATGAAAGGAAAGTAAGGAGGTAGTGAGAGGAGTGTACAAGAGAGATAAGGAAAACAATTTTCCCTTCATTTTGAAGAGAAATGAAGAGAAAGTGGTTTTCCAGCATTGAGAGCAATTAAACAATGTAAAACTGAAAATAGAGGAAAACAGTTTTCCAGGAAAATATTTTACGCCCTACTAAACGGAACCTTAGTGTCTTACTTCTTGTTCACATTAACCTCAAAAAATAATATTTGGTAAAAACTAGTTTTAATTAGGAAAAATCATTCAGATCAGATTCAATCAGTATAGATACATAAGAGAAAATCAGCAGAAATCAATTTTTATCAAAGATATCAGATCAATCGGCAATAACAAGTTACAATCAGTAAAAATATGTTCATTTCAGTAAATTTCTGATGAAGTAAACAGGACAACTTTTGCATATAGATTAATAAGGCTCAAAGAGATAGAAAACAAATATAACCTGAGATGATGGAGTAGTTGTCCCGTATATGATCATAGACAAAGAACCGAAGAAGTGCACTAACAGAGGTACCAAAGTTGAAATTGCCAGTCATTGCTACATAGAGAGAGAGAGATGACCATCTCCATTTTCATCCTTGTTCCCATTTGGATAAATAGACAGCACCCTTAGAGTTAAAATGTTAGTATGTACGTAGGAATAATAGATGTACTTTGTACACGACTAAGTACTAACAAATTAACTCAGCATCATCATTGATAAATATATACATACATGAAGTATATTATATATATGTCACTCACCATGTGTAGCCCCCTACACTAAATTCAGTTAACTCAAATTGTTCTTCTTGTTGTAGCAGAGAGAAGGAATCAACTTTCACTATGCAATGCGCAGGAGGACGATCTCTCACTACTCGCACAACTACAAAAAATTCAACAAGAGAAACATAAAATTTCAGTCCCAAACGATTTTCCTCTGACTTATATATTCTACGCAATCTATTTACAAAATATATCCACCGAATACTCTATTCTATCATTACTAAGTACTAACTCTTGAAAAAAAAAAAAATTTAAGGCTACAAATTTAAAATATGAATAGAGGTTTGAAGATTTTGGAATCACTGTGACATGATAAAAGCATTACAATTAAAAACATATTCGATGTAAACGAGGTGCTAGATCGTAAACTCCATTTCATTTACCAAGGTATAAAAAAAACATGGAAAGTCAGATATGACTGCTTAAGTTTAGAGCACTTAAGGGGTTTGAGTTTAGAGTCACACATATGCATGTTTAAGTTTAGAAAAGATAAGAATGAGAAGAAAAGACCAGTGAGGAAAGAATAATCACACAAACATGGAAAAGTCAGATTATATATAAAGCCATCTTCAACATCTTGATCTTATTAGGCAGAGAAATTAAGAAATCAAGGCAGAGAAATTAAGACATTTATACGATTACTAAGATAAAACATAGTGATGTTAAAATAAAAGTTTTAAATCGGAAAGAGGGATGATTGCACATACCATTGGTGTCATCTAAAATGGGTTTGCTGTGTTCTGAAGATGGGAGATTCCCTTCCATTTTTGCCGCTTTATTTTCTGGTCTTCTTTAAACTATTTTAATTGAAAGAAAGTTGCATGGTCATTAGGGTATTTCTACAGAGTATAAATAACCCCAAGCTCGAGAGAAAGGGATTAAATTACAAACGATTGAGCTTCCATGGTGACCATGGTAATTACTTTTGATACTATCAAAGTTCTTAATCCCTACGAGTAGTCCCCATGGTTGATAAAAAAAATTTATCCACCGGGGCTAGAATATTACTAGAAATAGATTACTAACTAGTGAATGTCCCGGGCGATGCCTTTTTTTTTTCTTTACAAAGGAAAGCAACAACTAGGGTGGATCTCAAGATTTGGGCCACCCTAAAGCATCCTTGCGGATGATTACAACGAAAGGAAAATCGGGAACATCCAACCAATAAGTAAGATTAGTCGCGTGTGACCTCAATGAGCCATCCAATCTGCAGCAAAGATTAGCCTCCCCGAAACGCATGACAAATCTGGACATCATCAAATTGCTTCATATCTTCACCCGCATCTAAAATATAAGAGAGTTAATAGTCCGAGGTATTTTCCAAATGTTTTTAATAGATTGGATAACAACCAAATTGTCACCCTTAAATAATAAGATTTCTAATGCACAAAGAAATAACCCCTCCAATTCCTTCTCTCAAACCTCTAGCTTCAACAACAAGGACAGAAATCTACGAATCTAGAGTACAAGCACCACGTAATAAAACTTTCCCTTCTGAATCATGAATAACAAAACTAAAAGAAGCTTGATCACCATTTGGAAGCTTTGAACCATCAAAATTAACTTTGTGATAGTTGGTAAGAGGAGGACACCAACTTACCTGATCCCTAATCTTAGATTTACCAGGAGACCCACTACTCTTCTTAGTAGAACACAAGGAGAGCTTAACATCAATTTCATCAACTGAAGCTCCATGAAGTCTAATCTTATGCACGTAAGCTTTAATCATCGCATTAAGTTTAGCTGGAGAACATTTTTTTGGACTGAAAATCACCCCATGATGGCTATACCAAATGAACCATCAAGAAATAGCAGAAATCTCAATTTGTGATTTTGAAAAGCAAGATTTCAGCTTTAACAAGTGATTTACAAAGAAAGAGTCATTGGCAATAATTGGGGGGAGGGGGGAGGCATCCTCAGAATGGTAATTACAGAATACACACTCCATAAGAAGAAAAACATAACTTAATGTTATTTCTCTTTTGTAATTTATTGTCTAGTGAGAAAATATTAACGTCATTATAATTTGAATAATACACACCAAAAAGTTTGAAAACGAAAGCAATAACTTAACTTTCTACAAGGAATAATTGGAGTAAGAGTATGTCTACAATAGTATATTGTTATTGCCATAAATGTGTTAGGTATCGAACTATTTGTGTAAGTCTTTTAATGAGATATAATTACAAGATCTTATTATATATTCTTTTTAATAATAAGCAATGATGTTATGTTGGATTAATGGTTAAACTCTCACTTTTCATTTAAAAAATGACGTGTTCGATACCTTGCAAACTACACAAGGTTATTTTTTTCAATTGAGGGGTTTGACCCAATAGGTACGTAGATCCGCAGATGTACCTGTACGTGCTTGATGCATTGTACATAATTAACACTCGATTGTCTTACCTTTTATTTTTCATTGGTTATCACAATGTGATTTAATGATCAGAAGTACTCGTTCAAAAATATACATTTTCTAGAATAATACTAATTTAGAAATTGATCATATAATCACACATCAATCTATTTAATTAATGCTTATTTATTATTTCGTATTTTCTTTTTAAGGTTGCATATATCGAAATTAAAAAATAATTAGTAGTAAAAACTTTGGTTTAAGACGTGTTATGGGAGTCATCAAAATCTGAAGATCTTTTAAGGCTAAAAAAAGGAAAAAAGGTCATTGACTTTGTCACTCTGTGTAATTGTTTAAATCTTAACTCCCCTTTTCTTCTTTATGAAAAAACAATCTCGTTCATTCTATTAATCTATGCGACCTTTCAGATACATCATACTTGTTTGTATGGTCTAATTTTTCTTCTGTTTTCTTTTGGAGAAATTTATTTGTTATATATATATGTCATCTGATGTTTGATGGTAATAGATCTAATCATTCAATCCTCCATCAGTCCACCCATTGAGCTTCCGACCTTCATTAAAGTAAACTAGTCTATCGCGTGTGAAAAAAAAACAAAAATAGCGGAAGGGAGAAGATAAAGAAGTGAGAAGACGATTATGTTTCTATACTTTATTTCTATAATAATCTCTATTATATAAGGCAATAGGGGTAAGACACGAAAAATCGAAAAAGGAAAAAAAAAAAAGAAAAAAATTTGGGGGATAACTAACTCTTTCATTTGACCAAAAAAAAGAGTGAAAAAGTATCACATTTAAACTGAACAGTAGTTTTTTGAAAAAAACAAAATGCAAAGACAGTTCTTCTACATAATTAATTTAAAATTGTACGATGTACCCTTGTATTTTTCAAAATTCTACGATTTACCCCTTATGTTTTTTTTCTCTCTATGTAGTATATACCCTTCAACTTTTTAAATTTTCTCTATGGTACCCCTCCGTTATGGTCAAGGTTAAGTTGACCGTTAAGTTTTTTTTTTCCCAACATTTGGAGGGAAAATTTCCCATGAAAACTCGATCTATAGGTTCGCTCTTGCTTCTTTAAATCTTAAATATTCAATATTTCGTGAGAAAATGAAAAGGATCTAGCTGGAACTATAAGTTTGGAGTTAGAGGACATAAGTTCTCGAGGTTTCAAATAATGACGCATTTGGCGGGCCATTTCATATTTACATTAACGTCCGTGATAAATAAGAAATAACAGGGGTACCACATAGAGAAACTTAAAAAGTTGAAGGATACTATGTAGAACAAACAAGCATAAGGGGTACAACGTAGAATTTCAACAAACACAGGGATATCCCATAGAAAAACCCATTTAATTTTCTATATACTTTCGCACGCATTGCGTGCATATAAGGCTCGTAAGTTCATGAAGTTGAGTAATTGTCATTTAAAATTAATGAGTAATTTTGGCAAATCTGTTAAACTGCCATGTATTTTGGCTGTTTTCTTTAAGAATTAGTAAAGTGCAAATTATTTTTTGTGAGAATATATTTGTAATATAGGATGAACACCCATTCCTCCCTTTTTCCCTTATATAATAGGGATCCGAACTTTCATGTAACTCTACAAAACTTCCATGTTTAATTGTCATAAAAAACATCATTTCATCACCCTTTTTTTTTTTGGGTAAATGGAGCAATATATACCCATTTGAGTTACATCTAGTTGTAATGTTATTGACATACATGTAATTTGATATTAAACTAGTTGTTGGCTCGGGAAATGTCCTAGATTAGATTTTGTTTACTAATGTGTGGGATTAGATTTTATACCATTATAAAATAATCTTGAAACATCATATTTTGTGATAGTTGTAGTAGTGTAATAGATTAACTTGAACCAATTAGTCATCTTCCATTACTAAGAAAAATCATATCCTAATTTTCGGGACAATTTCCAAACTAAAACCTTTAATTGTTGAAAAATTTGTCAAAATATATCTTTTATATGTCACTTCTTACGAAAAACAACATTTTAAAATTTTTCTGGTAACCTAAGACCTTTAAAAAGATTTGTTTGCGAAAGCAACCTTGCCTAATTTTAAGAAGGAAAATGATGGGTATTTATGTGCCGAAATTAGAGTGAACAAGGTGGAAAGAGATCGAGAAAATAATGTCACACGTGTCTTGCACATAGTAGTATTAAGTAAGTCAACGCTTGAAAATGTTTTATGACTGCTTGAAAGTAAGCCAAAATTGTCTCTCGCAAGTAAAATTTTTTTTTAAGGTCTTAAGTTGCAAGAAAAAAAATTTAAATGATTTTGTATCACAAAAAGTGGCATGAAGTATGCGATAGGAGTATATATAGGACAAAGTAACATGAGCACAAAAATAACCTAAATAATCACCATAAATTTTACCATTGACAGATTCAAAACTAAAAGTAACTTCAGCAGATAACATAAGCATGAACTGCAAGACAAGTTCATGGTTGCCTCAAAAAACAAGAACTAAAGCAATAAGCAAAATTTGTTATATATAAAGAAAGAAAAATCAAGTACAAGCTTAAAATCATATGAATAAGCAGCCATTAGCTTAGTATCCTCAGCAAAACATTCTTGGTGTTTGCCACTTGCGAGTGTTGATCTGGTATTTCTAGCACCCAACAACACAATCTTGTTTGCCTCACATACTAAGAAACTGCACATATATATGGATCAAGAACGTCAAATCTCTGACTTAGTACTATTTAATCCTCCTGTCCTCCATATCATTCAGCAATAACATCACTTCCATTCGAACTTCCACGACTAAAGTATCATTTACTAAAAAGCCTTTTGATGTATTGTGAAGATCACTGATTGAAAGCATGGATCTATATCCCCAACCTACTGATCCTGCAGAGAACCAGCCACTTGCTGCAAGAGAAACAAATTAAAAAATAACAACATTGGTATGTTGCAGATCATATTAATATCAAGTAAGAAGCTGTTTTACGAACTGATGTTACCTTTTTTCTTGTGGTCTGCTTCTTTGTTTTGATTCTTTATGCAAAGCCAGTATTTTGTGAACAGTTTGCTCCCATGACTCAGTTTACCAAGATTATCGAGATCCAGAAACAGCGAGAGGTCTTTACCTTTTGCTTCACCACACCCTCTTGGATACAAAGACAACTTCCTACACACATCAAGAGAAAAAGAAAAGATTCTATACTTTGGAGGACCAATAATATTTTCAAAGAACAAAAAATATGTATGTTGATGAGAAAGCACAACATACCATGACCATTCATCAAAGTTGAATACAGGGGAGTTTAGTTGATCGTTATTCAAATCGGAGAAGTTATCAATTCTCCAAGTGTAGCTCCGGTCAGATTTCGACTCTAGAATTGATAGAGTAGATATTTTGATCTGGCCATCTCTAACAAAAACCTCAGCGCCAAGAACACAACAATCATTACGTACAAATCCATTAGCAGCATCTCTGAAAGACTCTAGAGGAAGAATTTTGGAAATCCCCCATGTACTCTTTAAAGCATGAAATCGTTTGTCTCGTATAACTGGATCAAATCAAAAGTACCAAAGAAAGATATAAGACAATTTGTTTTATTGAAAAGTATTTGGGAGAAAGTATATACTCTATTTGAGTACTGAGATTACTTTCAACCATTTAACTTTCATGATATAAATTTATAATTGAAGTTTATGGAGTTTCACTAGAAAATTCAAACTGTATAAACTTACTAGTCGGAGAAAAAGTTACCATAAACAATGGAAGAAGTTATCTAGAGTCATAGAGTTATAGTAGTAAGTTAGTGGCAAAATTCGAACCTAGCACAGTCAGGTAATTGTCCCTGATCTGATCATAAATGAAAAATCGAAGTGCGACGTAAACAGAGCTGCCAGGGTTGAGTTTGTCAAACATTTTTACATAAAGAGAGAGGTAATCTTCTCCATCTTCTTCATCATTTCCATTGGGATACACAGACAACACCCTGAGTCAAGCACAAATGCACAATAATCAGAACTTTATTATGGTCTAAGAAAAAGGAACTAATTATATATGTGAATTACACACCATGTGTATCCTCCCGCTCTAAACTTTGTTGAGTCAAAGTGATTTTCGCTAGGTCGGGGGAATGCATTTTGAAGCACTGAGAAACAATCAACTTTCATTAAGCAATGTGCAGGTGGTTGTTCCCTCACAAATCGCACAGTTTCTGCACATTAACAAACTAGCATTAGAACCAAAAGAATTACATATTCGATCATATGATGGTTGAAAGATGTCAATTGGAATTGGCTTCTATGCACTCTAACTCTCTAAGGTTCAAGTCATCAACTACGCGCATGTCATCTGTCTAGGAAAAAGTTGTAGAAGAAGAAATGATTTGTAATTGATTATCCAAAGTAAAGACACTACGCATATATATAGTACCAAATCAAAACAAAAAAATTCAAATTAGAAAAAAGGGCAGAAGATTGTATAATACCATTAACATTGGCAAGAATGGGTTTACTGTGTTATGAAGGTTTAGATCTATGGGATCAGAGGTGATGCCAACACCACTAAGCCATCACCTGGCTGCTGCTCAAGCTTTCCTTATCTTGCTTGCTTGATACATTGTATATGATTAAGTTGTACAAGGGTTGAATGTACGAAATAGTATTTCCTAGGAAATTGTTTTTCGCTTAAAGAAGTTTGGTTTGGTTGCTAAAGAAAATTAAAATTTTCCATGGAAAGTTAATTTTACTTAACTAGGTCTCCTTAAATAAGCAACTTCTTTTGTTTTTCGGGAAGTATTACTAGGAAATGCAACTTCTCACATTTTTGCCAACCAAGCAACCAACCTCACCTTATTTTACTTTTCAGAAAGTTCCATTTCCCATGTATTTTATGTCAACCAAACAACACCTAGATAAAATTAATCATTGTTTAATTAAGCAGGTTGTTTTTATTAGACGTCTAGTTGAGACCACTTAACTTTTAACCTTTTTTTAACTGTTCAACTATTAAGGGTTTTTATATAGACATTTTTCTGTCCAACTTTTTGTTTACATTTTGTTCTAATAAACCGGTTGATACTTGATAGTTATACAAAGCAAGACCAAAATTTCTGAACTTCTGAAGTGTTGATACGAGAATCAATAAACAAAACCCGACTTAATTACCTAATCCTCCTTTCTCTCTGACCATATTTAATTGTTCCCAATGAACTTGATATGAGAATCAATGAACTTGACCTCATTTACAAAGTTGTTGACTTGTTGTAAGCTCTCTCTTGAAAGTGAAAATTTAAGACTACCTCCAGTCACCTAAACTCTGAGTTAGATGCAAGTCTACAACTATGGCACTATGAACAAACAACACAAAGTTGCTTACGTACATTCTATGGTTCTACACTTCTACTTCTACCTACAAAACTACAAAGTTTCCATTTTTACACCCAACAACATTATTCACTTTGGCAAAAAATCTCATATCTTCAATTATTTGTTTTTATCATAGTTTTAAGTTAATATTGTAGTAGTTTTGTACATGAGTTAAAGACTTAAATTTCAGATCCCGGAAGGAAAGTTTCCCTAATTAGTAATACTTCCTCCGTTATAGTGCCTGTTTCAAATTTTGGTGGGTCAAACTTTATAATCTTTGACCAAATATTCTCATAATAATATACTTCCTCAGTTCCTTGGTTTCCAAGAACACTGCTTTGAGTAGAAAGTATGAGTGCACCAAAACTTAATAAATCTAGTAGCAGTAATTACTTCGACAGGAGGACAAAGTACGTACCATCGGTGTCATCAAAAATCGGTTTACTGTTATTTGAAGGTAAAAGCAAATTCCCGTGCATTGTCTCAGTCGACGAGATCTCCACTTTCATGCTAAAATCTTGCTTTTCCGGAGGTGAGGTGATTCTACAAGTATGCTATATAAATGACCCAAAACAGCATCGAAATGAAGCAAAGATATCAAAAGCGTCTAAGTGTTTGAGCTTCTTGTGGACTGTGGTAATACAGGAACTACAGCATTTATCACTTGTAAGTTGTAACCCTTGTAAATCTTATATGGTCTATCTAAATCGTTCTCGACCAATCAATGAACTTTTTGTAAAATAATTTAATTTTTTCATAAATCTCTAAAATTTATCTTTTCAGATTGTTTCATTATATAATAATATCTCAAGTCTCAACTGATAAATAAATAATAATTCACCTTGGATTATCTCTTAGGCTATTTTATACTTGTAAAAGTTCTATCTTTATAAGTTTGATATAGTCCCCTCAAAAAAAAAAGTTTGATATAGTTGGTACTAGTTAGTAGTTACAGTAGGAGGCACTAGATCAAATAATTGTGATGGTGTGATAGTGTGATAAGGAAACTTTTGTTGCAAAGTTTATAACGAGGTTACTAATAGATTAGTCAAAGGAGCAACAAGGTTAATTTTTACTAGGAAATTTATAATATTTTTCTTTGTCAATTTAAAAATAATTATAGACATTATGTTAAATATGGGTCTGGGCCGCACCCATCATAAGGAGAGAGAGTCCACTTCACAACGCAAACGAGGTTCCACCTTAAAACCATATGGCAATAAGGGGAGTAGCCCTTTTGCATTATAAAGTGAACTCATCTCTCTTCTTTAATCAATGTGGGACACTCACATGTGGTGTGCGCTATACATAATAGCTTCAACACTCCCCCTCACATGTGAGGTCCTTTTTTTCAATTGGCCCAGAGTAAATTAACGGACCCATCTGTGGGCCTGGCTCTGATACCATGTTAAATTTAAGAGAGGAGCGAGAGAAATATAATATGATTGTATTATCGTGTGTTCAATAATGAACAATGACTACAATATATATAGGAGTACAAAGGGACTCCTAAAAGGAAGCTATCTCTAAATATATCTTATTCCTAATATTAATCTAATACGTGGAAATAAATCATAAGATAATATTCTCAAAGATAATAATATATCCTAAAGATATTAATCATATCTTTAGTATCCTAATATATCTCTAACACCCTCCCGCAATCGTAACGGCAGTAACACGAACGTTGCGATTGGAGAAAAAAAAAATCAAATTAAACAGATATATTGTTGGGAACGCCATTCTTTTCGAACCCGCCAATTTTTTTCTTCTTCTTCTTGATGAGAACGCCATTCTTTTCGAACTCACCAAATATTTTAAACGGGAACGTAGTTTTCGTCGAACCCGTAACAACTCTTGAGCAGATCACACCCACATCAAATATTGACTTTTTTTTTTTGAGCAAAGTCGAGCTCTCTTCAAATACTGGTTTTTCTGAGCAAAACTGTGCTCACAACATATTAAACCCTGTCTCATGGCACAAGGAGAACCAAAATACCTTGTCTCACGGTACAAGGAGAACCAATAATTCCTGTCTCACGACACAAGAGAGCCGAAACTTTTTGAAACTTTTGTGGAGGGATTTTGTAGTGAAGAACCAAGTCAATGAGGTTCTTGGAACAAACCCACCACCGAATTAATCTTCAAACTGGAAAATAAACGATGGCAAAACTGCAAAAGAATAAAGGAGGTGCAACATAGCGATTCCAAGCAACTAATAACACCAAGCACTTGATTGGCTTCAAATAGCGTTATTACTCCCTGTTTACTCACACTAAGGGCTCTGTTCAGATTAATGTCCTAGTATATGTTGATGATCTCATTATTGCAGGAAATGATTCTGCTGCTCTACTGGCTTTCAAAGCATATTTGAGTGACTGTTTTCGTATGAAGGATCTTGGTCCGTTACGGTATTTTTTGGGTATTGAAGTTGCTCGTAGCTCTTCAGGTCTCTTCCTTTGCCAGCGTAAGTACACACTTGATATTGTTGCTGAAGCTGGCCTGTTGGGCGCCAAGCCTTCTGATTCTCCTATTGAGCAGAACCATAAGCTTAGTCTTGCTACAGGTCCTCTCATCGATGATCCAGAGGTCTATAGACGCCTTGTCGGTCGTCTTATCTATCTTGCTGTCACTCGTCCTGATCTTGCTTATGCCGTGCATATTCTGTCTCAGTTCATGCAGGCCCCTCGTCAGGAGCATCTTGAGGCTGCCTTACGTGTTGTTCGTTATCTTAAAGGTACTCCTGGTCAGGGTATTCTTCTTCGTGCCGACAGTGATCTGACATTACAGGGATGGTGTGACGCTGATTGGGCTGCTTGCCCCATTACTCGGCGCTCTCTTACAGGTTGGCTTGTCTTTCTTGGTCATTCTCCTATCTCTTGGAAGACCAAGAAACAACCCACTGTCTCACGTTCTTCTGCTGAAGCCGAGTATCGTTCCATGGCTGCTATTACTTGTGAGCTTAAGTGGCTCAAGGGTGTGCTTCTTAGCATGGGTGTTCATCATCCCAAATCTATTCCTCTCTTTTGTGATAGTCAGTCTGCTTTACATCTTGCTAACAACCCCGTCTTTCATGAGCGCACAAAACACATTGAGGTGGATTGTCATTTTGTGCGCGATGCTATCACTGATGGTCTCATTGCTCCTTCATACGTTCCCACTACGGCTCAGTTGGCCGATATCTTCACCAAGGCTCTTGGGAAGACTCAGTTTGATCTACTTCTTCGCAAGTTGGGCATTTTGGATCCCCATGCTCCACCTTGAGGGGGGGGTATTGAGATATATTTAGTTAATATGTTAATATTATCTTTTAGGCAAGATTTAATTGATTTGTAAAGATAGTTTCCTAAGTAGTTTAGGAATACAACTCTTGTATACCTAGTTTTCGGTGGAATGGAAAACACACACATAATCTCTCAATCAATCAATCTCTCTCTCTCTCTTAACATGGTATCAGTCTAGGTGTTTTCCGTCAATCCCTCACTATGGCCGGCGATGATGCCGACTCCTCACCACCCGCCAAACTTGACCCTTCATCCCCGTACTACCTTGGTCCTCAAGATCGTCCGGGCGACTTTCTTACACCCACTCGTCTGCGTGATACCAACTACGACGACTGGGCGGCAGATCTGCAAACGGCTCTCGAAGCTCGTCGGAAGTTTTGCTTCCTAGATGGCAGTGTTCTTAAACCTGCTCCTCCTTGCACCTCCGCGGATTGGGCGGCTCTTCAAGCTATGTTGGTTTCGTGGGTGATGAATACCATTACTCCCGAAGTCAAGACTTCTATTCCCAAATTCAAAGATCCCCGTCGTCTTTGGGACACACTCAAAGCTCGCTACGCAGTCGCTAATGGACCACGGATCAACCAACTCCATGCTTCGATCGCCAAGTGCGAGCAATCGAAGACTATGTCGGTAACTACGTATTACTCTCAACTTCATGTATTATGGGAAGAATTACATCGTCATGAACCATTGATTACTTGTAAATGTTGCACGGCTTGTGATTCCGGCGACCGTCATGCTCAACGCCGTGAAGATCGTAAGGTACACCAATTTCTTATGGGTTTGTACTCTCCTTATTATGCTCAAACTAGGGCTGCCATTTTAGCCCTCGAACACCTTCCCTCTCTCGATCGTGCATATCAGATGCTCATCCAAGATGAGCGTGTGCGTCTTGCCACACAACCGGCTGACTCGCCGGCGTCCCAACCATCTGAGGCATTAATTTACATTTAGGATCATTAATTCATCGATTTGCACAGTGTTTAAAACACATTACTCCCTCTATTATTTATTGATGTTCCCAATTGAAATATTAGCACTACTAGGTTAGCACCCGTGCGATGCACGATTTTCTTTTTAAAAAAATTGCAGGTGATAAGGACAATATAGTAAATCATCAACTCATCAAAATCAATTGTCCTAATCACAATAGATAGTGAAAGAGTGGTGGATGAATAGTGTAAAAATCCAATTGTTGCAATAGAAAAAGAACGAAGGAAGTACAATACAACATGCATCACTATTATGTGTTGTAATTTGTATAACATTTTTTAAATTAAATAAATCTAATATAATAATAGAATATTGTCGAATGAATAATACGACTTACTTTTGTCTATACTAAGTGGGACAATAGTATGAGCCATGAAAGTTAATTTTTCAATTAAGTGACCACATTCTCTTAGAATTTTTTTTTACCAAAAATAAATATATACTGATATTGGCAATGATTGATGACAGTGAAGGCTAGTATTTTTCCTCGTAAAAAGGCCCATATTAAATTACTAAACAATCTCAAAATTATCAAAATAAAATAACCTCTCATCGTGTAGTTATTTTCCTTTAACTTATCAATATCAAATTTTATACTTAGAACGTGCTAAACAAAAGGAAAATTATAAAGATAGGATTACAAAATGAAGGTTGAGCATTACTTTACATAGTTTAAAAATCAAATAAGACATGATACTTAAGCATAACGAAGTGGAAGAAAATTAAATGGAAGTTAAGAATAGCCACTATATGACCTTTCAATGTTCTTAATTTATGCATCAATTATAAACATCCTAATGACTAATTTGCTCCAAAAATATAGGGAAAACTATAATCAGAAGGAGCAATCATATCACCCAAACTCAAAAGAAGAGTGGATGAATTATATTGGTTGATTTAATGTTTGCATTTGTGAACAGTTCTCCAAACTAATTTCAAAACACCATACAGCGAGAGCGATGTTTCCAAAAAAGATAACTTATTTACTATTTAGCTCAAACTTATATTATGAACTACATTAGATTACATTTTATAATCAAACTAACGATACACATATATTATATACCCCTATGATAATACATTGACACTTATTAGGCCACTTAGTAAACCTCAACCTCTAAAATATTCCAACCTTCTAGGAATACACACATTTAGTTGTCAATAGGAGATGCCTCATTGGAGGCTTGTGAATGAGATTTGCGTAATATGATAGTAATCTAAAATTAATCTCATAATAGTATCTTACATACGCCAAACCATAATTTGACCTGACCCAAACACGAAATTGATAACCCTATTCAACAGGTCTACTATCATCAATGTCAAAGTAAATCATCTCCAATTTCACCAACATTTCCAGTATAAATTACCAAAAAATATAAATTTAAAAAAGAAATAATGAAAAGGGAAACATGAAAGAAATGGAATTGAAGAACCTTCTAGCAAATAAAAATCGAAAACATACTAATTGGTCTCATTGTCTTACCATCTTCTCTCTCAACCCTGAAAATAAGCTTCTTACTTTATTTGAGAAAAACTAAACCTTGAAAATCTTAAGCTTACAAACTCCCACATGATGAGAATATCAAAAACTGACCTTGATGACAAAACAAATCATAAAACAATTACCTGAGCTTCAACATCATCTTCGTCATTATCACCATTCACCCATTTGAATTTGGCAACAAATCTCAATACTATCAGCATCAAAGACGAATAAGGAGTAAAATAAAGATTATATTTAATGAAAAGTTTAATTAAAGAAGACCCATTACAATATTTTTATTGGGTTTCTAGTTTGAGTAATAGAGAATGAAGAAGGATAGAGAAATGTGCCAGGAAGATGAAGGAACTGAAAAGAAAAAAGGGACAGTCATAAATGTTTTTTACTAGAAACAAATAAGTCTGACTTAGCTTCTTTTTCCAAGGAAGAAGCAAGTTCAGTTTTTTTTTAAACGTGACATCATCAGTACATTTAGGCGGGAATTAGATTAACCATGACATGCCACCTAGGATAGTTTTTGGGGGGAAAAGGTGAATAGTGTATTCTCTTTTAGTATATAGTAATAGAACGTGCTAAACAAAAGGAAAATTATAAAGATAGGATTACAAAATGAAGGTTGAGCATTACTTTACATAGTTTAAAACTCAAATAAGACATGATACTTAAGCATAACGAAGTGGAAGAAAATTAAATGGAAGTTAAGAATAGCCACTATATGACCTTTCAATATTCTTAATTTATGCATCAATTATAAACATTCTAATGACTAATTTGCTCCAAAAATATAGGGAAAACTATAATCAGAAGGAACAATCATATCACCCAAACTCAAAAGAAGAGTGGATGAATTATATTGGTTGATTTAATCTTTGCATTTGTGAACAGTTCTCCAAACTAATTTCAAAACACCATCCAGCGAGAGCGAAGTTTCCAAAAAAGATAACTTATTTACTATTTAGCTCAAACTTATATTATGAACTACATTAGATTACATTTTATAATCAAACTAACGATACACATATATTATATACCCCTATGATAATACATTGACACTTATTGGACCACTTAGTAAACCTCAACCTCTAAAATATTCCAACCTTCTAGGAATACACACATTTAGTTGTCAATAGGAGATGCCTCATTGGAGGCTTGTGAATGAGATTTGCATAATATGATAGTAATCTAAAATTAATCTCATAATAGTATCTTACATACGTCAAACCATAATTTGACCTGACCCAAACACGAAATTGATAACCCTATTCAACAGGTCTACTATCATCAATGTCAAAGTAAATCATCTCCAATTTCAACAACATTTCCAGTATAAATTACCAAAAAATATAAATTTAAAAAAGAAATAATGAAAAGGGAAACATGAAAGAAATGGAATTGAAGAACCTTCTAGCAAATAAAAATCGAAAACATACTAATTGGTCTCATTGTCTTACCATCTTCTCTCTCAACCCTGAAAATAAGCTTCTTACTTTATTTGAGAAAAACTAAACCTTGAAAATCTTAAGCTTACAAACTCCCACATGATGAGAATATCAAAAACTGACCTTGATGACAAAACAAATCATAAAACAATTACCTGAGCTTCAACATTATCTTCGTCATTATCACCATTCACCCATTTGAATTTGGCAACAAATCTCAATACTATCAGCATCAAAGATGAATAAGGAGTAACATAAAGATTATATTTAATGAAAAGTTTAATTAAAGAAGACCCATTACAATATTTTTTTTGGGTTTCTAGTTTGAGTAATAGAGAATATATGAAGAAGGATAGAGAAATGTGCCAGGAAGATGAAGGAACTGAAAAGAAAAAAGGGACAGTGATAAATGTTTTTTACTGGAAACAAATAAGTCTGACTTAGCTTCTTTTTCCAAGGAAGAAGCAAGTTCATTTTTTTAAAACGTGACATCATCAGTACATTTAGGCGGGAATTAGATTAACCATGACATGCCACCTAGGATAGTTTTTGGGGGGAAAAGGTGAATAGTGTATTCTCTTTTAGTATATAGTAATAGATTTGAAATAACACAAACAACATATAAGAAAAAACATAGTCATGTTGGTTCATGTTTGATTCGTCTCAATTAGTACTTTGATAATATCAACTTTTCATAATTTTCACAAATACGTAATTATATATATTTATAGTCAAAGATGTGCATTAGAAAATGAGCAAGTTAAACTAAGATCAATAAGGAACAGAGGAAGTATATGGATTTTGATGTCAATAGCTCAATGATTGATAGCTCATTTCTACTCCCTCCGTTTCTTTTACATGTATTGACTTCACTTTGAGGAAAAACCAAGAAGGAAGTGTAAAAGAGGGTGAAACTAAAAAGTGCAATAGAGAAATGTTAAGGTGGGTTATTATATTAAAAGTGGACCAAATGGGTGAAAAAAGAGGATAAAATAAATGAGACATATTACCAAAAATAGAAAAAGTAACAATGTATAAATTATAAAGTAATGGACCAAAAAACGAAAATTTGGAGATTAAAAGAAACAACCGCATCACTTTTAACTCCCCTGCACACCAAATGTGAAGTCCTGTATTTATGCTTAACTCCCATATACACTACTACAAAAACAATAGATTGTGGACGCTTAGAGCTCAACGCCCAAGAGTAGGTGCTGGTGCTGGTGCCGGTGCCTAGTGGGAATATTAATTCTCGTGTCTGTTCGACGCTGTTGTGAGCCCATGTAATGTATTATACCAACAGCTTTAGGCGTTAACTCCCCTGCACAATTTACGACATATTAGTGCAACCCTCTCACAAGTCACAACCAAGGAAAGAAAAAAGAAATAACATAAAGGAAAAATTGACGCTATGAGGCTCAACTATGAGCGGTTGTCTTTAATAGGTTCCAACTATCAATTATCCTGTGGCAGTCCTAACTTTAAGGGGTATTGTTTTTCATTGGATCGTGGTGACTTTTGACCTGCTGAATAGGTAAACTTATGCTTCATTTTATTTTTAAATTCTGAAATCTTTACTCCCCTTTACACTCCCCTGTTCATTCTTCCTTCCTTCTGTCTTCACCCATTGTCTTGCCAAAACAATCTACCCAGCTCTTTACAACTAACACAAAATTATTCGAGTCATTAAAAAACAGGGTCAAATTATCTTCGTTGTACACATTAAAATAGAGTTTATGGGTCAAATTACATCAACGATTAATTACATGTTGGTTTCGATCAGTTTCACGGGTCAAGACTCCAACAACGGTGTCTGAGCTTTTCTCAATAAACCAAAGGAGAGAAATGCAATTCTTGATATTCCATTTCCATGTCTAAAACAATGACAAATGGTAAGGCCTTCTTTGACCCCATTGCTCAACCAATTTTCAAAGTATCCAACTGTTGGAAATTGGAACGCCCAAATAAGAGAAGCTGTCAACAATGGCTACTCCCACAAAGCCCTTATACTCTATCACTAGATGAAACAAGTTGGGCTAATTCCCGGACAAATTGACCTTTCTCTTTATTGCAAAAGCTTGTGCCAAGATTTCAGATCTCACACAATCCCAAATTATTCACGCCCATATATTCAAATCACCCTTTTGGTTAGATATCTTTGTTGGTACATCTGTTATTGATATGTATGTAAAATGTAACGAACTAAATGTTGCACACCAAGTGTTCGATAACATGCCTGAGAGAGATGTGACTATGTGGAATGCAATGCTTTTGGGTTTTGCTAATTTGGGTTCTGTGGATGGGTTTTTCGTACTTTTTCGGAAAATGAGACTGCAGGGGTTCGTTCCGGACTCGGTCACAATAATAGGATTGACACAATCTGTTATTGAATTGAAGGATCTTAATCTGATGAGAGGTAGTCATGCCTTCAGAATTTGTTTTGGAATGATAAATAATGTTTCCCTAGTCAATAACAGCTAGTGGGAGTGGCAGAGGTACAATGGGATGAAGGAAAGGAAGAAGAAGAGAGGTAAAGTTCAAGCAGGAGATGAGGAAGAGAAACGACATAGGAGGGAGGTGGAAGTGAAATCAGAGGAGAAAGAGTGAGTCACGTGATTTTAAATGAAGTCACGTGACCCTTGACCTACTCTAGCAGGTTAAAAACCTGAAGGGTCGTATAAAAAACAATGCCCCTCAAAGTTAGGACTTCCACAGGATAATTGATAATTGAAACCTATTAAAGACAACCGCTCATAGTTGAGCCTCATAGCGTCAATTTTTCCTAACATAAAAGGTTCGTATGTCATCAATTTACTCCAAGATTCAACCGCATCACTGTTAACTCCCCTGCACACCACTCATCTAAAGAATTCATCACTTCCATAATTCCGATGGCCGTCTTTGTCGTGCTCTCCTTTCTCCATGGATCCGATCTAGGTAATCTCTCTTTCTTTCTCTCTCCCTAATTATATTTTCGAGATGCATGTGTCGAAAGTTTAGGGTTACGCTAGTGAATTCAATTGTGTTGAATTTTGAACTTTTATCATCATAATCAGATCTGATGCATTTAATTGATTTTAAATTCAAGCTTTGTTGACCTTAATCTCGGTGTTGTTAGTTATGTAATCTTGCTTTTGTGAAAATTATAGGCTTGAAATGGTGAATATTACCTGAACTAGACCCCAAATTTCTGCTTGCTTGTTGTGCGTTTATGGTAGAAATATAGAAATTGCAATTAGTGTCTTGTTAATTTTGATAGATATTGATCCTTTAGTATTGACTCGGTATTTTTCTCTCTTGTAATTGCTTGATGTTGAAAGTAATGGTTTTTGTGTCAATTCGAAATTCTATTATGGTGTCAATTGCAATTCAGTTAGTTGTTTAATCCTAATTTCAAGTTCTTAGTAGTAAACGAAGGGAATATAGAAAATTATAGTGAAGTACTAAAAGCAAAAAAGGACAATGAGAAGCTAGAAAAGAGCTAAACGTAGTGGAAAAAAAGGATGAACAAAGGGAAGGAATGAAAGTTGTCTCCAATGGTGAGATCAATTGTTACTTCCTGTTTACTAATTCTTGTCTCGTTCCTCAAATAAGTGTTGCTTTTGTCTGATGTTTTGACTGTTTTACTTTCCTTTAGATGGCAAAGACTAAGGTAATCAACAACTGCCTAAAACTTGTTTGGAATGAGGAGCTAATTCACCCTACCAGAACCTGTTGAAACTCTGAGTTGATGAGTGGTTTTTATTCTTCATATTGTTGCTTTTTTTTTCTGCATTCTTAGTAATGAGGAGCTAATCTTCACCCTACCAGAACGTGTGCCATTTGTACTACCTTCTCATAGGACAAATTATTGTATGTAAAATCACTTAAAGTAGCGTGTAGAAATATTGTGCATTAAACATATTTGTCATGAACTTTAAGTTGTAGTGAAAGTGGGTTGATAATCTGTACTTGAAACCTCTCCAAAGGAGTCCACCTAGAACTTCTCCTTAATACTTGTGCCCGGAAGAAATGAGAAGTCTATTTGGGGATGGAGGGAGTAATTTGGAACTGATGCTTTATGATTTACACTTGCTAAATATATATATTATCTTTGTTTTTCGTATCATTCGGCTCACTAATAGAATCTTTGCTTCCATGGTGTGAGGACTAAGGAGACAATATTACCTTGAAGCCATAAAGAGAGAGAAGCAAAGTAGAAGAAATAAACAACATGAAGAAATAAAAAGAGCTATATGAGGAAAAGATTTGTTCAACTTCTTTTAATTATCGCTTAATTAGAAATATTGTTTTAATTAATAGTGTTAAGCCGTTGTGTAGATGAAAATTTAGCTTGAACTATGAATACGGGGTTTTTTTTTAGATTATATTCCTGTATACTTGTAAAATTTAAGTTAATGGCAACCTCATGTATAGGTGTGTCATGAATAATGGGTCTTTTCCTTTTGAAATAATCTTGTAAAAGTTAAGTTAATGGGTCAACTGAAATGCTCTTCTTTTCACTTCATTTTTATGGTTAGTTTGAGTGGTAATTTGCATCTTTTATGGTTAATGGGTTTATGTATGTGTGGAAACTAGCGGTTGTGAGTGTGTTAAGTTTAACAACTCAAGGTTGGTTTTGTTTTTGCCATGGAAAAAGGGTTTATGGTGAAAGATGAGACTTGATAAACTGTTCGAAAGTTATCTTAAGTTTAAGGTAATCTGAAAATCCTTTACTTCTATTATAATTTTAAATTTTACTCTTTAGAATTTTGTTTGTCTTAAAAGTCTCTAGCTGACATAGATCTTGTTAGATAATTTTGTAGTTTTATTTTCTTAATATAATGCTTCTCATTTTGTTTTGTAGACTTTAAGTACCTCATTTTCCACTTGGTGCCTAGCCGATGTTGCTTATTATCTTGATGCTCTTGCTCGAAACTGGTTAGTATATGCTAATTACCTAGTATATTTTAGCCTTGTTACATCACTCTCTAATCTGGCTTTGGATTATATGTTAGTTCATCTTAGATTGTGCAAATTACACATCAAACTAATCAATCAAAGATGAAAAAATAAATCCAGCAGCAACTTGTATAATTAGAATCATTCGTCTAATTGAAACTTTTTCTACCTTGTGTATTCATTACATTTCTATTTGAGATAGTAGAATGGTGAAAGTTCTGTTTTTTTATAACTAACATACAAACAAAATATTTAGTTGTTTATGTAATAATAAAATACTTATCTTAAAATGTTTATGGTCAAGGTTTTTACAGATATCAATTGACTTTTCTGTTATATGTACTTATTACGTTTTTATTTTTGTTTTTCTTCAAGATTGTCCAAATGACGAAGGTGCAACAAGAGAAAAAAGGGACACCAGCAAATCGAGCTTCGCATTAATTAGCATCATACATATCTAACTAGATGCTCGTTAGCTTTTCTAGGTTTTAGGTTTCTTGGCGTTAGTAGATACAGTTTAAATTTATGATTGATGATGTCTTTGACAAATTGAATTTATTAGGATTTTGGCTTGGTTAACTTTATGTATATAATATGATTTATATGTTTGTAGCGATTTGAACTACTATAGTATATATTTTAAGTTATCAAAGTATATATTTTTTTATTTAATCGATCTTTAAGTTCCAATGCTGGTTTTATTCTAAAGTAAATGTGTGTATATATATAGATTTGTTAATTTTGGAAAATAGCATAAAGAGACTATATAAAAATCGAAACACTTTTTAGTGCCAAGAAAGTAAGTGTATACATTTTGCAGCACAACCTACACAATTTAAACTTCAAATCTGTGTCGTTCGTTTTTTGTTCTCTTAGAACTCACTCTTTGCTCACCCATTCTAGCTTTGCGTGCAAAGGATTCAGGACTTCTTTTCGGGCCAAGGGTCCTTGAGTGATAGGTTCTTTTGGGAGAAAAGATGATTGGATTTGTTGAAGAATCATTAGCTCGGGTCCTCTTCCTCTTCCTCTTGTACTGGTGCCATTGTGTAGACACACTTTGACTAAAATCAACCTGTAACCTTCTATCATCAATCAATGTGCCATCCACAGCAAAGTAAGCTCGTTCGCAAGCATCTTTATTCTCAAACTCAATGAAACCATAGCCCAGACTATTCCCAGTTTTGTAATCACGGATAATATCAGCAGATTTTACTGTCCCGAAGCGTGAAAATATTATATGCAAGTCCTCGTCCTCAGTAATAGAATTAAGTTTACATACAAACAACACATTCTCTAGAGGCTTTACATCAGCATCAGGGATGTCACCAATACTTTCCAGAACAGCAGCACTTGAGTGTGCTTCCTTGGTACGAAAAACTTCCTCCAGCTCTTCAGGAGCTAATCTTTCATCTATAGGTACCCAATCATCTTCAAGCCTCACATCATCATCAACCTCCAATTTCGGAACAATTATTTGAGCCAGTTTTGGAGAGTCTTCATAAGGATCATAAAGTACATAAGTGTGCTTAATTCTTATATTCTTAAATGGTCTTCCACTCTCATTAACGTAAGCTTCGTTTAATTTTGTCAATGTGTCAAAACCTTCTACCACCATCCCGAAAACAGTATGCTTGCCATCGAGATAGTCAATGTCATCGCGTAAAGTTATATAGAACTGAGATGCATTCAAATTCTTTCCAGCACTAGCCATAGCAACGGTACCCATCTTCGAGTGTTTCAGGTCCGAGTGAATCTCATCTTTGAAAAAACGAAGTTTATCACCATCCGTAAATTTATATATAGAATCGCCCCCGCATCCTCGTTCCAGGTGGGATCGCCGGTTTGAGCAATAAAATCCTTGTGCACGGTATGAAACAAACAGCCATCGTAGTAGTTAATTTTGCATACTTTCACAAAATTCTCGCAGCTCAATCGACATTTGGTAAACAAATCGATGACGAAATCACCCACACTCGTCTCTACCATTACAGACATTTTCAAAAATCAATCTAATCGCGTTTTTGATTAATGAAACACTAAAAACTTGCCCAACCAAGTACCAACAAAGGCAACGATTTAGTCCTCGATTTGTTTCGGGAACTTCCTAATTTATTTAATGAAATAAACACTCGCACAAAGAAGAAACAAAAAAATTAATGGAACACTCTCACACAACAGAAGGAGACAACAGCAGGACACAAGGACCACACCCGCAGGACAAAAATATTTGGCACGAAGAAGAAACCCAGCGAGAGCACTCACACAGCATAAACGAAGAAGAAAAAGAATGATTTAATGGAGAAAGAGAAAACACTCAGACTCGATCAAACCGACAACACCTTATTCTTTGGTAAAATAAATTCTCGCACAAAGCAGATGCGAAGAAGAGCGGCAACTATGCACACTCGCACAGCAGAGAACAGAGAGCAGCAGTAGACTTCAGGAGCAGAGAACAGACGGATTAATGGAGGAAGACAAAAGAAATTAATGGTGGATTGTTGTCTCGCATGGCAGACGAGCCAAAGTCGAGTAAAAAAAATTAAACGGATGAGAAAAAATCAGATCTTGGAGAAAAAATTTCTCTAAGTTAGAGAGGCTCTTGATACCATGTTAAGATTTAGAATATGGGAAACTCATCAATCTTCTCATTAAATATATACAACTTAATAGCAGTAAACCTTACTGAACTAGATATCCTTACAACTTAACAGATAGGAATATAATATAAGACTCCTAATAAACATAATACTCCAATATAAAACCCCAATCAACTGATCCTGAAGAGAACCAGTTACTTGCTGCAAGAGAAATAAATTACAATTAATAATTTGGTAATTTGCATAACATTTTAGTATCAATATAATTAAGAAGCTGGTTTATGAAGTGATCTTACCATTATTCTTGTGGTCTGCTCCTTTCTTTTGATTCCTTATGCAAAGCCAGAATTCAGTGTACAGCTTGCTCCCATGAGTCAGATTATCGGGATTATCTAGACACAGATATAGCGAGAGGTCTTTTCCTTTTACTTCACCCTCCCCTCTTGGATACATATACAATTTCCTACAGCATCAAGAGTAAATGAAAGAAGGAAGTTTAGTAAAAAGCAAAGAAAAAGAAACAATAGTTAATAAGAACAAGAATATGTATGTTGAAATGAGAAAGCACTACGTACCAAGACCATTCACCAAAGTTGAATAAAGGAGAGTTTAATTCATTGCTACTCAAATCAGAGAAGTTTTTTATTCTCCAAGTGTAGCTCCTCTCAGATTCTGACTCTATAATAGACAGAGTAGATGTTTTGATCTGGCCATCTCTAAATAAAACCTCAGCGCCGAGAACACAACAACCATTAAGTACAAATCCATTAGCAGCATCTTTGAAAGACTCAAGAGGAAGACATTTGGAAATTCCCCATGTATCCTTTAAAGCATGAAATCACTTGTCTCGAATGTCTGAATCAAATCAAAAGTACCAAAGAAAGATATAAGACAATTTGATTTATTGAAAAGTAATTAGGAGAAAGTAACATAAACTATATATATCTCATATTACTTTCAACAATTTAAGTTTCACGATGTTCAAGACACACCTTTGATCATTTATATCTTCAAAATTTTAACTTATCTCAATTTACTATAACATAAGAAAATTTATGATTGAAGTTTGTGAAGTTTTATTTGAAAAGCCAAACTGTATAAACTAATCAGAAAAACCATACTGCTGGAGGAGAATATAAGAAGTTACCATAATCAACGGGAGAAGTAATTTAGATCTATAGAAGTAAGTTTTAAGTATGGGAAAATCCAAACCTAGGACAGTCAGGTAATTATCCCTGATCTGATCATAAATGAGAAATCGAAGTGCCACGTTAACAGAGCTGCCAGGGCCGAGTTTGTCAACCATTTTTACATAAAGAGAGATGTGATCTGCTCCATCTTCTTCCTCAATCCATTGGGATACACAGACAACACCCTGAGTCAAGCACAATAGTCAGAACTTTATTTTGGTCTTAAATATATGAACAACTACTTATAAGTTATACTTCCTGCATCAGAAAATAAGTGACACACTTCTCCCTTCTATGTGAGAGCTTTTCGGGAGAAGTGTTATACTTATTTTGTGACAGAGGAAGTACATGTGAATTACACACCATGTATATCCTCCAGCTCTGAACTCTGTTGAGAAACAGTCAACTTTCATCAAGCAATGTTCAGGTGGTTGTTCCCTAACAAATCGCACAGTTTCTGCACATTAACAAACTATCATTAAAGTGAAAATAATTACAAATTTGATCATATGATGGTTGGAAGAAGTGCTCCTTAATACACAAACGAAATTTCAAAGTCAATTGGAATTGGCTTCTATGCAGTATTCTAACTCTCTAAAGTTCAAGTTATCAACACGTACGCCATTCTCGTCTACAAAAAAAGTTGATGTAATGATTTGAAATTGCGCCATTGGAAGCAACAACATAAATCACACTCATACATACAGGTCTCTATTGAGCCCAACCCATATTATCTTTAATTCTAGCCCAATGCTTAGTAAAACAGTTTATATCAGCTTGTGTATTTGTGTGCCTGGCTGTAAGTTTTTTGTATTCAGTACTAGGAAAGTGGGCAGGAATCTTCCTAGGGATTGCCCCTCTTTAATGATTGGTTGTAAGGAGGGTGAGTCACCTTCCAGCTCTTTTAACCTAGTATTTAAGCTGTAAGAACTTGCCGTTGAAGGCAAGAGGGAAAATGAATGAAAGACTAAAACACTAAAGTTGAGCAATGAATGAGAATGTATGCAAATGACACAAATGTCCTCATGGTATCAGAGCTAGAACATCCGGGTACATAATTTTTCTCGTTCTTTCATTCAACACTCTTATTCATATGTGTTGATAGATAATTCTGGATGTTTTCTTGCATTCTCGTGTAACTTGTAGTGTTAAAGTTTTCATCTTTCACTATGACCACCACTAAAATAGAACCAACCAGTCCCCTTTATCTTCATCCTTCGGATGGAAGTAGTTCAATCACTGTAGAAAAACTTCAAGGAGCATCCAACTACAGGTCTTGGAAACATTCCCTAAAAACAGCCTAGCTGCTAAAAGGAAAATAGGGTTTGTTACTAGTGTTGTCAAAAGAGATGATGCAGACAAAGTGAAACAAGAGGCTTGGGATACTTGCAATAATATGGTAAGCTCATGGATCCTAGGAAGTGTGTCTGAACCCATTAAAAAATCCATTATGTTTGTTGAAAATTCTTATGACATCTGGAAACTCCTAGATCAGAGGTTTAAGGTGTCAAATGGGTCTAGAAAATATAGACTCAACAAGGAAATCTATGAAATGAAGCAAGAAGGGAAGCGTATAACTGACTATTATACTGAGATGAAAGGTGTGTGGGAAGAGCTAGACTCCCTCAACCATTTACCTCCCATAAGCACTGTCACTACTGAGATTAATGCTTTCGTTACTGAGCTGAACAAACAACAGGAAGAACAGAAATTGTTTCAATTTCTAAATGGTCTTGAAGATGCCTATGGACCACAGAGAAGCAATCTCTTGATGATGCCTATTCTTCCAACTGTGGAGATGGCCTGTAACAGCCTTCAATAGGAGGAATCTCGGAGAGAGATCCTGAAACCTGTAAAAGATGAATCTGAAACAGCTGCCATGTACAGCAAAGGGAATGATAACTGTGCTGTGTGTAGGAAACCAGGACACACTAGGGAAAAGTGTTGGCTTGTTGTTGGCTTTCCAGAGAGACATCACAGGGCTCAGAAAGAGTATAAAGGGAAGAAGAAGGAGTTTGGTATGAATAAAAATCTGAAATGGAACAGAGGAGGAAAGTTCACCAACTCTGGGAACAAAAGTGTTGCTCATGTGAATGCTCAAGGAGACAACAGCTCAAGTCATAGCTCAGGAAGTTATATCACACCTCAGCAGTTAGAGCAGCTCATGAAGCTCCTTCCTACCCCATCCAAAGTAGAAGGGTCTGAAACTGAGGATGAAATGGATTGCTCTTATGCAGGATGGTAAGTTGTCATTTTGCTGAGTCAAGCACCAGAGAGTGGATTGTTAACTCAGGAGCCTCTCACCACATGACAGGCTCTATTGACTTACTTGAAAATCCAAGAAAAAACAAGGATCTTTCAAAGATCAATCTTCCTACAGGTGATACTTCATTGATCACACACTGTGGAAGAGTGAAGTTGCACAACAATTTGAAGCTTGAAGGTGTGATGTTTGTACCAAGCTTCAAATACAACCTGCTGTCTGTGCAAAGGTTGGCAAAAGATGCAAATTGTAAGGTGAGCTTTTACTCACAGTTCTGTGTGATACAAGACATGGCCACTTCACATATCAGAGGTATAGGGAGGAGTGTGAATGGACTCTACTATCTGATAAATGAAGATGTGGAGAACATTGTGAAAAATCTGCAACAGCTAGCAAAGAAAGTTTGAGGCAAGTGACAAGGGAAAGAAGGTGACAGCCATGAATGTGATGTCTAACATCAACCTACCCCCCACCATTAGCAACCCACCTGTGGTGACCTGCAGCACACTCTGGCACCAGAGGTTGGGCCATGCACCCCTAGCCAACATAGGCAAGATAGAAAACCTGGAGGGATTTGATCAAAAGTGCACTGATGTGTATCTCACCTGTCCTGCTGCAAAATTCACTAGATTGCCTTATGGTCACACTGATTCCAGAGCAAGTGAGGCCTTTGACTTACTCCATATAGATATATGAGGCCCTTACAAGGTTGCAACAAGGAGAAACCATAGGTATTTTTTAACTATGGTAGATGATCATACAAGGTCTCTGTGGGTGCATATCCTGAAACTGAAGTCAGATGCCTTTGCTGCCATTCAAAGCTTTGTGAATCTTGCTAAAACTCAGTACAATAAGCAAGTAAAGATAATCAGGTCACATAATGCGCTTGAATTTGATGACAAGCAATGTAAACCCTTCTTTGACATGCTAGGCATCATACATCAAACATCTTGTGTTGACAAGCCCCAGCAAAACGGGAGAGTGGAGAGGAAGCATAGAAATCTGCTAGAAATGGGAAGAGCTCTGAGATTTCAAGTTGGATTGCCTCTTTAATTTTGGGGAGAGTGTGTTCTGACTGCAGCACACATTATAAACAGATTGCCAACACCTCTTCTTCAACATAAAACTCCTTATGAGGTACTTCACTCAACTAAGCCTAATTACAGTCATTTAAGAACTTTTGGGTGTCTTGTAATGGCAAGTAACCCTAGCAGGGTTAGTGACAAATTTCAAGTCAAAGGTGTACCATGTATCTTACTTGGATACCCTAAGCACCAAAAGGGGTATAAACTGCTCAATCTCACAAACAACGTTGTGTTTGTAAGTAGAGATGTTTGATTTTATGAAACAATCTTTCCTTACAAAATATTTGTCTCACCAGTACCCTCAAACACTTCACAAAATCAGCCACGAATATCCTCTCACAGCCCTGAAACAGACAATTCCTTTACTGATCAATACCCTGAAACAAATGACAACATACCTGACCAACCTGTAATCCCAGCTACACACACTCCTACTGCCCCTGAACCTCACACTCAGACTCATACTGAAGTCAGAAAATCATCTAGAACTCACAAAATTCCTCACTGGATGAATGACTACTATACTAACCTTGTGAGTGCTAGTGATGATAAAGTGAAACCAAGAGAGGTCTATAAAGTCACTACTACTGTCCCTAGTCCTCAATTTTCTTGCTTCTTGTCTCATGTCACTAAATGTGTTGAACCTAGACACTTTAAAGAGACTGTCAAGAAAAAAGAGTGGGTAAAAGCAATGAATGAGGAGCTTGATGCTCTTGAGGTTAACAAAACATGGGAAATCACTAATCTTCCCCCTGGTAAAACAGCAATAGGATGTAAATGGCTTTACAAGGTCAAGTATAGTCCTGAAGGAAGTATAGAAAGATATAAGTCTGGGTTGGTTGTGTTGGGTAACAGACAAAAATATGGGATAGACTATGACCAAACATTTGCACCTGTGGCCAAAATGGCCACAGTTAGATCACTGCTAGTTGTTGCTTCACTAAAGGGTTGGCATGTTCAACAAATGGATGTTAAAAACGCCTTCTTGCATGGTGATCTGCAGGAAAATGTGTACATGAGTCTACCACCAGGCTATAAAGGAGAAGGACACAGACTCACTGTTGATTTTGAGGGGGAGTGTTCCAAACCAAGCAAACACCCTACAAAGGTGTGCAAGCTCCTAAAATCACTGTATGGGCTCAAGCAAGCACCCAGACAGTGGTTTTACAAGCTCGGTACTGCTCTAAAAAATCATGAGTTCATTCAATCCAAAAGTGACTACTCACTGTTCATTAAAAACGAGGGAGATGAATTTACTGCAATTCTCATCTATGTAGATGACCTTGTCATTACTGGAAACAGCATGGCTAGCATTGATAAAGCCAAAAGATTTCTCTCCTCTCAATTCAACATGAAAGATATGGGGGAACTTAGATACTTTCTAGGGATTGAGGTGGATAGACAACCTCAAGGAATCTTTCTCTCTCAGAAGAAGTATACTCTAGATTTACTTCTTGAATACCATATGTTGAATTGCAAGACTCTAAGGCTGCCCATGGACAGTCACCTCAAACTCACTGCTGAAGCTGGTGACCCTCTCTCAGATCCTACGGAGTATCAAAGACTAGTAGGCAAGCTTATATATCTCACACTGACCAGGCCAGATATTGCATTTACAGTCCATGTTTAAAGCAAATTTATGCACAAGCCATCTACTGCTCATTTTCAAGCCGCTAAGAGAGTCCTCAGGTACCTTGCAGCCTCTCCTGGTCAAGGCATCTTGCTTGCCAATAGCTCCAAAGCTCACCTCATAGCCTTCTGTGATAGTGACTGGGCGGGCTGCCCTTCAACTAGAAGGTCCACATCAGGATTTTGTGTTTTGCTTGGCTCCTCCCCTATCTCATGGAAATCCAAACGTCAATTTGTGGTTGCAAGAAGCACTGCTGAGGTAGAATACAGATCAATGGCTCTCACAATCTGTGAAGTAATGTGGCTCACTCAGCTCCTCAAAGACCTTGGTTTAAAAAACCTTGGATCCACTCCTGTCCACTGTGACAACCAAGCAGCTCTTGCCATAGCTGTAAATCATGTCCATCATGAGAAAACCAAACACGTTGACATAGATTGTCACTTCATCAGGGATAAAACCACTGAAGGTATTGTCACTCCAGCCTATGTCCCTTCTTCTCATCAGCTAGTTGACATCTTTACAAAGCAGCTCCCAACTAAGCATCATCAGAGACTTTTGTCCAAGCTTGGAGTTCAGCTTCCAGCTTCCTCTAAGCTTGAGGGGGAGTATTGAGTCCAGCCCATATTATCTTTAATTCTAGCCCAATGCTTAGTAAAACAGTTTATATCAGCTTGTGTATTTGTGTGTCTGGCTATAAGTTTTTTGTATTCAGTACTAGGAAAGTGGGCAGGAATCTTCCTAGGGATTGCCCCTCTTTAATGATTGGTTGTAAGGAGGGTGAGTCACCTTCCAGCTCTTTTAACCTAGTATTTAAGCTGTAAGAACTTGCCGTTGAAGGGAAGAGGGAAAATGAATGAAAGACTAAAACACTAAAGTTGAGCAGTGAATGAGAATGTATGCAAATGACACAAATGTCATCAGTCTCACTAAAAGAAAATTAATCTTATTAGTTGAATATTCAACGTAAATACACTACGAATTGATATACTAGTAGACAGAAAAACAAATTCAAACCAGAAAAAGGGAAGATTGTATATACCATTGACATCGTCAAAAACGCGTTTGCTACGTTCTGATGGTGGGAGATTCCCTTCCATTAGAAGCATTACAGCGTATTCGTGGTCTCGGTTGAACTAAGCGTTTTTTTGTTGTTTTTTGAACTTGAAAGGAAGCTGCATGGGACTTGGGTAATTTGTACTGTATAAATAATCCCAGCCTCGAGAAGAGGTAAAACGTTTAAGCTTCCCTTAGCGTGCGTGCTTGCTTGCTTGATACTTTGTATATGATCATGTTTGTCATCTGTTGTTTATTGGTTGAGACTAAATTGGTCAGACTTGGTTAATGTAAATTTTGAATATGAATGACGATAGGTTATGGACTTATGGAGTTATGGTAATTAAAACCTCAAAAAAGTAGCTATTTTCATTTACAAACTCAAGTAGTTGTCTAGTAGAATTCAGAGTTTATCCTATAAATCTGTTCAGTTCTTTAATCAGTAAAAAAGCATCAAAGACCCCCTTTGGTGTTGAACTGTCGATAAAAACTGACACGTAAGGTGAGTCTTTAGTATCGGAAGTATTATTTGTAGAATTGTGTAATTCTCCCTATCTTGGATATTCTCATTAATCAATATATATAGGTATACAAACCTAAAACTTAGAGAATTCTATCTTTACATAATTACACAAGGAAAATATATCAAAGAATATTTCCTATTCTATCACGCCCCCGCAGTCGAAGCGGGAGGAGGGTGGACGCTTAGACTGGATCTGAAGTCCAAGAAGAGTTGTCGCGGGAGACCTTTTGTGAAAATGTCAGCATACTGATAAGCTGAAGGAACGTGTAGGGCACGAACATGACCCAAAGCAACCTTTTTGCGAACAAAGTGAATGTCCAACTCAACGTGTTTGGTGTGTTGATGTTGTACAGGATTGCTAGAGAGATAAATAGCGGAGACATTATCACAATAAACAAGGGTGGCCTTACGAAGAGGACAATGGAGCTCAGTGAGAAGATTGCGAACCCAACATGTCTCGGCGATAACATTAGCGACGCCGCGATATTCTACCTCAGCACTAGAGCGAGATAATGTAGCCTGACGTTTAGAAGACCATGAGACAAGATTGTCTCCCAAGAAAACACAGTAACCAGATGTAGACCTACGAGTATCCGGGCAGCCACCCCAATCGGCGTCGGTGTAGGTGATCAAGCGGTCTGGTGAAGAGGGATATAGGTGAAGGCCATGATCTGCGGTGTGCTTAACATAACGGATGATGCGATTCATAGCATTAAAATGGGATTCTCGAGGAGCATGCATGAATAAGCAACATTGTTGAACCGCATATTTGAGGAAGAAAGGGATGGGAATCAGTTTCTTGGAGGAAAGTGTAGTCAGTGGCTTGAAAAGAGGCTAGATTAAGAAAAGGGAATTCGTTCTCCACAAAAATAACATGACGGGAGATGACAATTTTGTGAGAGGAGAGATCATAGCATTTGTATCCACAATGATTAGGAGGAAAACCCAAGAATACACATGGTGTAGAACGTGGAGCAAGTTTGTGTGAGGTAGTGAAGGAGAGATTAGGATAGCAAAGGCATCCAAAAACTCGAATGTGATCATAAGAAGGAGTCTTACGAAAAAGAGCTTCCATGGGCGTGAGATTTTGAAGAGTAGTAGTGGGGAGGATATTGAGAAGATAGGCGGCCATATCGAGAGCATGATCCCAAAAAGAAGGAGGAAGATGAGCATGGATGAGAAGAGTTTGTATGATATTATTAATGGTGCGGATCATTCGTTCGGCTTTGCCGTTTTGAGAAGATGTATATGGGCAAGAAAAGCGGAATATGAGACCATGTTGAGCACTAAAGTGATGAAAGGGAGCATTGTCAAACTCACAACCATTGTCACATTGAAAGGATTTAACTTCACGTTCAAATTGGGTTTTAACATAGTTGCGAAAACAAAGAAAAGTGGAGAACACTTGAGATTTATATTTGAGAGGAAAAACCCAAGTAAAATGTGTATAATCATCAAGGAGAACAAGATAGTATTTATGACCTGTTTTGCTTAGTATAGGAGAAGTCCAAACATCAGCATGAATAATATCAAAAGCAGAAACAATATTATTCAAAGATTGTTTAAAAGGGAGGCGAACATGTTTGCCTAATGGACAAGAAGTACATGAGTCATGATCATGCCGCTTATTACAAGAAATGTAATTATTATGCCTAAGAAAGCTAAGAACAGGATTGCCGGGATGCCCAAGACGATTGTGCCAAGTGGATGGAGAAATGGCGGAGAAGGTAGCAGGTGGGATGGCCGGAGTGTTGTTGCAGAAAGGATAGAGGTCCTCCACGCTATTGCATCTCGTAAGAGTGGTCCCCGTGTTGAGATCCTTAACAGAGAAACCAAAAGGGTCAAATTCAATAGAGACATGATTATCAATTGCAAACTTTCTGACAGAAATAAGGTTAGTTATTATGTGAGGAGCATATAAGACTTTGTTTAAGGTGAAGGGGGGATGTGGTGGGGGGAGTTGGGTGGCTCCAGTGCCCTTAATTGGAATACGAGTGCCATTACTAACCAATATAAATAGACAATTACTCAAAGTAGAGAAATGTGAGAGATTACCCGGATTGCTTGTGAGGTGAGAGGATGCCCCTGTGTCCATGTACCATTGGTCTGAAGGCTGCTGAAGAGTCATAGTGTTGAAAGCGGGGCCCAGATCAGTTAAGGGCATAGGAGGCCCATGTTCAGCAGGTTGGGCAGTGAAAGCATGTTGAGGGGCTGGGCTGCGAGGACTCGGCCAAAGAATGCTGCCACGTTGTTGTTGGGAGGCTGCTGGGCCCACGGTAGGGTAAGGGCAAGGGGCTGATGCCCACGATTGCTGCTGCTATGGATAGGGCCATGGTGCGGTTGGTCTGGCCCACTGTTGAGGAGCCCAAGTATAAGAGGGTTGCTGGGCCCACTGTCCCTGTCGAGCAGTAGGAGGTTGCACTAGTAGAATAAATGCTTATTGCTGCGGTCATTAAGTGGCCTATTGCGGCGGTTTTGACCGCGCAGCAATTAAGGGCGCAGCAATAGGTAATTAAACTATTGCTGCGGTTTAAAACCGCAAATAATATTAAACCATATTGCTGCGGTTTCGTGACAAACCGCAAAGCAATATATATATTTTTTATTATAAAAAAAAGTATATTGTTGCGGTTTCTTGGACAAACCGCAAAGAATATATCTTTTTTTTATAATAAAAAATATATATTGTCGCGGTTTGTCTCGTAAACCGCAAGCAATATGTATTTTTTATTAAAAAATTAAAGCCTATTGCTGCGGTTTTTACCCAAAACCGCAGCAATAGGTACTAAAGCTAAAAAAAAAAAAAAAAATTTCCGATATTCATATACAATGAGAGAGAGTGCCAAAAAAACACTTAACTAAAACACAAACTTACATCATTACACTCATATATTATATAGAACCATATTCTTACATAACTTATAACAAAATTTGACTAACAAATCTACCTATAACACTAACCTAAAAAAATCTGACTAATACATCTATGGCATCTACCAATATTCCTCTTATACATCAGAAATCTAAAAGTACTTAAACTAAGACTTGCTCCTATCTGCAATGTGCAAAAACAAACCTGCACTTCTAACCAAAACATTGCAGATCAACCATAAAAAATATAAACAATTACAAACTATATTCCTAAATACCAAAACAAATACTCAATGGAGCACTGTATATGCTCCTAATGATATAGTGCTATATAGCATAGAGTACGTGCCGTACTCTGAGTATAGTAGTAGAAGTATATCATAGAAGTAATTAATAAGAATAAGGACAAAGGAGTGAGAAAGAAGAAATGGCTTTTTGGACAACTCGCAAAGAAGATGTGGGTGAGAGCAAAGCAACCATGAAACCGAAACCCGCCGACGACGAAGATACTGAAGAATTAATACCCAAGTTTCACGAGAAACAAAGATTCTTCAATTAATAATGAACATTTTTATCCAAACATTTTCAAAACCGAAAATTTTGAAAAAGAAATTGAAATGAAAAACCAAAACAATTAGAATTTCGACCAGATCTAGCGTTTCTTCAACTTCGAACTTCGGCCATCATCTTCCATCAATTCATATTTCTTCATCCTTCGAACTTCGAAAATGGTTGTTGTAAGACTCCGATTCGGGCGACTTCTGTGGTGGTTGATGTAAGACTCCGATTCGGACGACTTCGGCGGATGGGTGAAGGTGGTAGTGAGGCGCAGTGAGATAGAGCGCAAGGTGGAAGGAATGAGTGAGAGAGAGAATCGAAGGAGGAGTGAGAGCAGATCGAAGGAGGAGAGAGAAAGGAGAAAACGATTTGAAATGAATGTGTCCCAAACCCTAGCGCCTTTTATATGAATTAAATGAGGATATTGCTGCGGTTTTTTGTAAAAACCGCAGCAATATATTAAAATATATATTTTTTTAATATTATTTAAATATATTGCTGCAGTTTTTACAAAAAACCGCAGCAATATGTCTGGTCTTTTCAAAAAATTCCCGTTGAAACCATATTACTGCGGTTTTTGTAAAAACCGCAGCAATATATTAAAATATATATATTTTTTAATATTATTTAAATATATTCTTTGCGGTTTTGGCCAAAACCGAAAGAATATATCTCGGTCAAAAAGTCAACTTTTTTTCAAAAATTGCCCGTTGAAACCATATTCTTTGCGGTTTTTGGCCGAAACCGCAGCTAATATCTTTATTTTATATTTTACCTTTTCTTTTTACTTGATATATTGCTGCGTATGGGTAAAACCGCAGCAATACCACCGCAGCAATAAGCAATTATTCTACTAGTGTTGGGCAGTGTTGTTATGCGAGTGACTTGAGGAGGAATTGGTGCGGCCACCCCTACCACGTCCTTTACCACCGCGCCAACCACCACGGCCACGACCTTGATTCCGGCCGCCTCTCTGATGACCGCCACCACGGTGGGGTTGGTAGCCTGAAAAATTCTGATTATTGCCGCCCCCATTGGAGGAAGCTTGAGTAGTGAGTAAAGCCGCTTCGGCATGTTCGTCTTGTTTTGCGCGGCGAGTTTCTTCAAGTAGCAATTGAGAACGAGCATGATTGAATGAAGGGAGAGGGTTGGATTGTTGGATCAGGTGGCTAGGGTGTCATACTCGCCTTTGGGGAGGCCGGTGACGAGTTGTAGGACCATCTTTTTTTCAGAGATAGGATTATCCACGTTAGCAAGTTGATCGGCAAGCAATTTAATTTTGCTTACAATACTCAGCAGCGTTGGGAAAATTCTCAAGGCGAGTGGCAGTGAACTGTTCTTCGAGATACACGGCTCTAGTATGTTTGTTGTCATGGAAAATCTCTTCCAGGCGTAACCATAGTTCGCGCGCAGTGGCTCCCGGCTTCATGATGGTGTGAGCAAGGTCCTTGGAAATAGTACCATAGATCCACTGCTTGACTATGGCATCCAAGCGAGTCCAAGTGATAGGGTCAATCTTGGGTGGGCGAGGGACAGAGGCATCGAGATGATCGAGGACGTTATATGCGCAAACATGGATTTTGAAATATTCGACCCAAGCCGCATAGTGGCTTTCTTCTTGATCAAGAACCATAGGAATGGAGTTCTTGATATTGGTGACAGCAAAAGCAGGGTGAAAGGAAGGAGGAGAGGAGGTAACAGGAGGAGTGTTGGTGGCGCCGGAATTAACGGATGGGGAGGCAGCATCATCGCTCATGATGAATAGAGGAGGTTGGGTCGAAAAATTTAGGTTTGGAGGGGGGAAGAGATTAGACTCTTGATACCATGTAGAATTGTGTAATTCTCCCTATCTTGGGATATTCTCATTAATCAATATATATAGGTATACAAACCTAAAACATAGAGAATTCTATCTTTACATAATTACACAAGGAAAATATATCAAAGAATATTTCCTATTCTATCATTATTTTTTATTAAATACACTCAATAATCCGCACAATGGTTACTAAATATAGCATGGAAGATAAAACAAAGCTATAGTAGTCAATAATCCGCACAATGGTTACCAAATATAGCATGGAAGATAAAAACAAAGCTATAGTAACAGAAAGTTCCGAAACCAATATTAAAATAATTTTTAGTGTCAAAATTTGTTTTGTGAACTTTTTGTTACAAAAGGACCTGTAGTAAATCATATTTTTGCTATCGATTGATTCAATATTAAAAAAAAACATAACATAAAGCTCTCGAGTATCTTTTAAAGTTTAGTGGATGGATATGATCTAGCTATTTGGTCACATCCTTACCATAGCGTAAAATAAGTAAAATACATATATTTGCAAGGGTATCTATATAATTATCTAAACCAAAATATAAAGTCTTATGTGGCATGCTCACAATAATCAAGCAATTTTAGAGCATTGAAAAGTAAAAACTCTCCCATCAGGTGTCCATGTGGCAATTACACATTATGGTTTAAAAAAAGGAAAAATTCACAAGAAAGAGCTCAACTATTCTCCATTTTCTTTTATAACTCCCAACTATTGATTATTCACTGCAGGTCCCATGTTTAGCAGCTCGTGATTTTTATAGGTCCGTAATTACTTAGAACCGGTTAAGCAGGTTAAATTTTTTAAATGTGGGACCCACCTCTTCTCTTTCCTTCAATTCTCCTCCTCTGCATCACCTGGCCGAAAACAGGGGCAGAGCCACCCCTGTCGTCGCCTTCCCCGCTTGACCCCTCACTCTCACGCAGCATCTCTCTCTCCCTCTCTCCTCCCAACCTCCAGCCCCACCCATTATTCTCTCTCCTCCACCCTCACCATCTCGCCTTCTCCTTCGCATAACTCTTCTGCATCAGCACCTGGCGGAAAAATAGGGGCAGAGCCACCCTTGCCGTCGCCTTCCCAGCCTCACCCCTCATTCTCTCACACAACATCTCTCTCCCTCTCTCCTCCCAACCCCACCCCAACCTCCAGCCTCACCCCTCATTTTCTCTCCTCCACCCTCATTCTCTCTCCTCCACCCTGACCCTCTCGCCTTCTCTCTCACACAAGAAGCCGCCACTGAACGCCCCAGCCGCAGTCGCGCACGTCGCCTTCGCATCGAAACCTCCTCTCCACGGCCTCCGTCGCGACCCTATCCCCGACACCATCTCGTCAATTCGTCTTCTCCCACACTCGCCCCACTGTCTTCACTTTCAATGCCATCATCACCGCCATGTACCTTCCTCCCATGGTTTCTTGAATTTGAAGAACCTCCTGAATTTTTTGTGCACCCATGGTGAGATGAGAGAAAGGAGCGAAAATGGCAGGGAAGTTTACAGGAGATTCAAATAGGAGCCTGACATTTTAAAACTCACGTGCTCTCATTAAAGTGTGAGCACGTGACATTCAACCTGCTATAGCAGGTTGCTTACCTGCTGGGCCCTATAAAAATCACAAGTTGTAAAACATGGGACCTGCAGTGAATAATCAATAGTTGGGACTTATAAAAGAAAATGGGGAATAATTGAGCTCTTTCTTGTGAATTTTTCCTTAAAAAAATTGTTCGAATTTAATTAAAAATCGAAATTACTCATTTTGATTGGTCGTGAATTAAGGTATATATTAGGCAACTAAAATCATGATCTCTATATAAACAATGAAGGAAATCACATATACAATTATGTTATATTGATTGTCGATTGACAATAAATTAAGGAAATCAATATATTTCAGATTTGCATTGCTAAACAAACTATTAAATACTAATAGTTGATGAGATTGCATTCATCAATAATTAACTTCTATTACTTAGGAAGCAACAGAGAATGTTCCAAATACAACTACATGCAGCAAGAGTGACATGATTGCCGTTATGTTTACACTATTAATTTACGTACATGCTTTCCGTAATTGATTTACCTACCAAAAGTGAACCATCACAGCCATCCAACCAACTACACCCAAAATAGTAAACAATACAACCAAATAACAGCGTTCAACACAAAGCTAAAGACATGGATCTATAATAAGTCGATAGAAGACAAGCACAAGACAAACAAAAAAAACTTGGAAGAAACTCAACCTATTACTTCAGCTTCAGCCTGGGGAAATCTTTCTCCGTCGGTAGCACCATCCCAGTAACTAATCCGAACCTTGATGCTGACAAAACCTGGACGTCGATAGAAGCATTCTAAAATATTTCTAGCAATGAAAATATCGTCTTTCGATGACCTGATAGCATTGAACTCTGCAATGGGCCGAACTAATCCTCTCCAATATATCTCACGCTCACGTCCCCTCCCTTTCTCTACCACGCAGAAAGAATAAAAAAATTTCTTAGCCACCTCTTGATTACCCAACACAGAAAGGAAACTCAAATACCACCTTGTACTCAGCCCCGTTTATGAGATTTTGGAGGATAAGGCGAACCTATATATTAGGGCCCTAATTAGGTCCAAGTTTTTTGAATGTTTGATTTTTCGATCCAGAACAAAAAAATAGACAGTTGTTTGGTCCAAGTTATTTGAAGTTTCGATTTTCGGTCCGGACCGACTGAATAAATTTTCTTTTTTTGACTTTTATATAACTTCTATATAAAATTTAATTTTACTATATTCTTTTATGTACTTTTTATGAATATTATACCTAAATAAACCCGAACTATACCTAAATCAGTCACAAGATCTCCACAAGATGACTTTGGCTTTGAAATCTATAAGAGAAGTTCCAAAGTTTGTCAAAATAAAAATCAATTACTTCAGCATTTAATTCAACAAACAGAGGAAAAGATCACAGAGGCCAAAAACCACAACCATGTCAAACAGTCAATAGTAACTATACCACCCATAAACTCTATAAAGGAATGTGACCAATTAATTTGGATAATAATAAAATATCATTTGGCATATCATATTAGCCTCGGATACCCACTACTAATTTTTACGATAATTACCTTTAAAATATTTTTGGCCAATTCTTCTTAGAGAGTTAACCTTCAAACTTTCCTCGACCCTAATCGCCGCGTCCACGGCCGAAGGTAGGCAGCTAGGGTCATGCACTCTTACTTCCGCCCGTATTTCCTCCTCCAATCCATCAATAAACATGGATTTTGCCACTTGATCAGATATCTCTTCCAGAGGTGCTAGTAGCTCCATAAATCGACGCCGATAGCTCTATAAATTTGGATTTTTATATTGACAAACTTTAATTTGGAACTTCTCTTGTAGATTTCAAAGCCAAAGTCATCTCCCCCGTCTTCACCCTGAACAAGCTGCTCCTCCCCACCACCGCCGCAACCACTCATTTAATGTTTTCCATGAAAATACCAACTTTCACCATCTTTAATTACTAATTCACAAAGATAAATGTCATAATTCTCAAATTTATATATTCCAAAAAACTATTTTTTAATAATTTTTTATGATATATAATTGAAGATTTAATGGTCAAATATTTTACATCGGCAAGTGTGCCTAGGCAATATGATGCGCCTAAACCAAACATATAATTATAGGTGCAAAAAACAGAAAATAATCTGGCAAATGAATCTTCAAAATGCAAATGAGCAATACTCCAATATGCTAAAATCCAGTTATGTAATTAGCACAATACTACACAAGATATAAGATAATTAAAAAATATTTATGATTCTCCTTTCTACAAAAACATCAAAAATTACACTAGGTTCAGTCAACAAAAATATATGAGGATTCATTGAATACAGTTATTAATTTACATTAAAATTCGAAATATAAAGAAAAAAGGAAGTATTTACATCGTACTCCTACAAATCTAACCTGATGAGTAAAGAGTAGTTTGATGGATTGTTTTTTCCTTAAATTTATGTTCTTCTTCTCCAGAGCCATCCACTAGCGCAACATCCTAGACCCAACAGTTCTTCTTTCCCCAAATTTCCAAAATATATAGGTGGGAAGTTTTATTTCAATGTAAATTCGAATTTTTTTTTTTTAAAATCCCAAATTCGAAATTAGGTTGGGTTCTTTTTTTCTCGTAATAAATCCAAAAATTGCTTGCTTTGATTTTTAATAAATTGGCATAAATGTTTAACGGAACCTTGTGTTAAAGAGAAATCAATGGGGTACGAAAAGTTTTAAAATTTATTATGAGAATTGCAAAGGCAACAAGAGGATTCAAAAGAGAGGGTATATGAAGACTAAAGAGTATTCTCGTATCTGTATTTGTTAATTGTTGACGCATTGATGGAACTTGGGATGAAAGTTCGGTGTACGGTTTGGACTTGGGTATAATCCAATCCGATCCGAACAAAATTAGGATTTTAATTTTCCAATCCGAATCCAAACCAATTAGAGTTTGAATCCAATCCAATCCAATTCGAATTTTCAAACTCTAGATTGGATCAAATCCGAAAATTCAATTTTTAAAACTCTATTATTTTATGAAATAAATTAGGCGCGACAAGCTGACAACAGCAGCCTAATAGATTTACAATTGACAAATTTATAATTCATTACAAACCCCATGCATAGTCCATTAATAAACTACTCCCTCCGTCCCAAAATACTCTTGACACTTATCAATGCACGTAGTTTTAGATGATAAGTTGTTGTTTGATTATCAATTGTTATTTTATTGAAAAGTAGATGTGATAGGAGTTAGTAGTTAGTAAAAGTAGTATTATTTTATTTTAAGGAGAGAGAGTGTGGGCCATGGTAAGAGTTGGTGGATAGTAGGACTGTAGGAGTGGTATTATTTTATTTGGAGGAGAGAGAGTGTGGGCCAATGCTTAAAAAGTAAAGGATTAAAATAATAGTGGGTCATATCCAAAAATAGAAGTGTAAAGAGTATTATGGGACAGATGAAAAAGGAAAGTGTAAAGAGTATTCTGGGACGGAGGGAGTAATAACAAACCCATAGGCCATAATACACTATAATATAACGTAACAGAATACATGAGGTTTAGTCCAACAACACACAACAGGTTCAGTTCAACAACAAAAAATACAGCAGCAACACTTAAGCACTAAGCTTTTTTTTATAAAAATTAATCAATTAAGCACTTAAGTTGTTCAATCCAGAATCTACATAATACAAGGCATAATACTGTTCGGTTATATTGGATTTTCGGATCCAATTACCCTCAATCCAATCCGATATGAAAATCCAAATTTTTAAAAAATCTCAATCCGAATCCAATCCAAACACAGTTAGAATCCGATCCGAATCACTAATTCGGAATGGATTAGATTAGATTTCGGTTTTTATCCGAATGACTTTCACCCCTAGATGGAACAGAGAGAAATAACTTTTTTACATGAAGGAAGAAGACTAAAACTGGCTCCAAAATTTGAGGCCCCCGTAGGTCTTGTGCACAGGCCCATAGCCGGCCCTGGATCAGGTGATAGTCGTGACAAGTAACTTACTTTACATCCACCTTATTATTACAATTACGAAAATTCGAAGGTGTGCACCGAAGCACCTTCCTCTAGGTGCGCACAGTTTCTAATGAACATTTGCACTTTTGGAATGAACATTTGTGGGACCCACCTCAATTTCTCTTTCCTCAACTTTTTCACCCCATGTGCGTTGTAAACCAATAAACATCCAGTTTATTCCAATGGACATTGTAGTATAATGAACACATGCTATTGTTGATTGAACATTTGTGGGACCCACCTCAATTTCTCTTTGCTCAACTTTTTCACTCCATGTGCGTTGTAAACCAATAAACATCTAGTTTATTCCAATGGACATTGTAGTATAATGAATACACGCTATTGTTGATTGAACATTTGCAATTTCGGAATGAACATTTATGAAAAATATAGTGTAATAAACACATTCTTTATGTTGAATGAACAATTGTAATTTTTGATTGAACATTTTCGACTAATTCCAAAATTCCGAATGTTTACGAATTTTCAAAATTGCCGCTAATTTTCAAAATTCAAATTTCAAAATATTTTTCAAATTTACTATTGTTCATTTCTCACTTAATTAACATATTGTTGATTCAAATTGTTGGTTTGTTCATCTAAGTTCTTCAAAATGTTCTTTCAAGTTTTATTCATTGATGAACAACATACTATCTATAATGAATAACCCAACTGAATAGTTATATAATTATCAAAAAAATAAGTAATTACAACATATGGTTAATTCAAAATTTAGTATGTACCCAAATGTAGAAATATATATAACTAAAATAATACAATATATCCTATATGAACACCAGGGTCTTTGCCATTTAGATATATTGGTGTACCAATTTGTGCCAAGAAAATATCTAATGCTCAATGTGAAGCTTTGATAGAGAAGATGACAGGGAGGATAAGAGTGTGGAGCTCTAAGAACTTATCATACACTGCCAGAGCACAGTTAATCAATGCTGTGTTGTTGAGTTTACATACTTACTAGGCTCAAGTATTTATTTTGCCCAAGAAATTATTGGTTGAAATAAACAAGATTTGTAGAGCATTTTTGTGGAGTGGTCAGGCTTTTAGTCAGAAAGCTGGCTCTATTGCTTGGGATAAATTGTGTTGTCCTAAATCTGCAGGTGGTTTGGGATTTAGGAACATTGTGCTCTGGAATGTAGCTAGCATTGGAAAATATGTATGGGGTTGTCTCAACAAAACGAGACGAGTGTATGGTTGAGGTGGATTCATGTTGTTTATATCAGGAATGATTCATGGTGGGATTATAAGCCTAATTCAGGGGCTAGTTGGTATTGGAGGAAGATTTGTTCTGTAAAAGAGCAATTGGAACAAGTGATGACACAGCAGGAGTTGAATCAGATGAACACCTACTCAGTGAAAAAGGTGTATGATAAATTGGTGGATAATCAAGTAAGAGTGCATTGGGACACTGCAGTATGGAATAGACTCAGCTTGCCAAAGCACAAGTTTATTATGTGGTTGGCGGTGCAATGTAAACTCTGAGACAATCGCTAGGTTAGCTAGAATTGGTGTTAGCGGCTACGAACGAGTGCCTCATATGTACCCGGACTACCCGAAGAGCATCATCATCTCTTTTTTACTTGCCAGTTTAGTGTTAGTTGTTTAAATAACATTAAACATTAGTTACAAATGAATACTGCTGCATCAGAACTACAACAGATACTCAGATGGATCCAGCGTAGCCGGAAGTCCAAGTTCAAGAGAAACGTTTATATGGCAAGCATTTCAGCTTTGGTTTATTATATTTGGTATGCCAGAAATAAAGTGTACTGGGAACAATGTGTTCCTAGCATTAATGTAGTTTGTAAACAGATTCAGAATGTAGTAAGAGCTAGAATTTTGGTTGTAATGCCTAAGAAAATATCAAGGGCTGACTATGTATGGTTTACTAGTCTAAGGATTAGCTAGGAAAACTGTTTTGATGTGAGTATTAGTTGTATCCTTCTCTGGATGTAAGTGTGTCCTAATCTTGAAGTTGTGAGGGTCCAACCTAGTTGGTTCGTCTGCTTCTTGATTAGTTTAGGTTGTAATGGTGAATTATGAAATTAAACTTATTTACTTAGCAAAAAAAAAAAACACCAGGGTCTTACAAAAGAACATGTATTGCTAATTAAACACTATCGAGTTCATTAAGAAGATATTATTGCTTCTGAGCTTCCTTCCATTTCCGATTGATTTGATTTGTGAGATCTCGACACCGTAACGATCATTAGTTGTCTTTGAACTAGTCGAATTGAACTGATATAAGAAAGAAAAGAGCAGTAGTTAAAATAAATTTATTCAAGTTTATAATACAATGAACATAATCTTTCAAACATACAATTAACACATTCTAATAATACAATGAACATGCTCCCACACATAATAAATATATGACCAAATATGATTCTCAAATCTCATGTAACTAAAATGAACATGTTAGTAATACAATGAACATCAGCCTAAAAATGTGCACCTTGTATTTGTAAATAGTACAATAAACATCATATAATCATACAAAGAACATTTGAATAAATATCACACATTTATATACAAATATATGATAATCAACCCATCATTAATTCATATCATTTCATTGAATACATAATGAACATATGACTGAAATGCAATAAACATCTGGCCAATATGTGTTCAGTGAACATATGCTAATAGAACAATGAACATATGCCATAATTCATGTTATTAATGCAATGAATATGTGTCAAACACACAATGAACATATGAACAACTATACCTAACATCTGAACAAACACATAATAAACATATGGCTAAATATAATAAACATATGACCAACACAAATTATATGAGTACATTATAATAATACAACGAACATATATTTACTAGTACAATGAACATTACCTGGTTTTTTTTCTAGATGTTGAACTCGTTCATCTCCTTTGTTCATTCGGATATCAATTGCAAGGTTGTTTTCATTTTTTCACAAACCACTATCAAGATTTTCACTAGAAAAGAGGGAAAAAATAAGAAATAAAAGTGCAAAATGTAATAAAATGTTCTCTTTTCTTATCAAATGCATAGAACTAATACCTTATGTTGTCGATTTCGCTTTGCAACTCGTTGTGTTCATCTTCATGTACGAAAATTGTGCAAAAAAATGAAGAATTTGAAGAGTTTGATGAGAGAGGTTAGAGAGAAATTAGAGTGATGTTGGAGGATTTGGGGAGAAGAGAGAGAAAGTCTCTGAAAATTTGTGTGGGAAAATGAAAGTAATGAATTCAAAAAATAGGTTTTATGTTTTTCGGTGTTCATTGGAGATCAACATATGTTCATTCCGCGCGTTTTTAGTTTAATGAACCTGCGTTTTATGCTTTGGGATGTTGCGTTTTGGATGGTGCGCACCTTCCTCTACATACACCCGTGCGCATCATCGACGAACTGCTACAATTATGTGTATTACACTGACAAGGATGATACTTTATTAAATATTATACATGTACGAGAAATCATTTCCCTGAGAGAAGTTAAGTATGAGATCGAAGCATAATGAAAGAAAATATTTCAAGCTTCTCTTGTTGGTGATATGTTAAAAGCCGAAATATTCAAGATTGGTTTTGTTTTTTGACAATGAGAAATCGTACATTAATTAGAAGAGGAAGTACAGCCTAATGCTAATACAACCCAAACTAAAACAAACACATAAACCTAAAGGAGCCTCAAGAGCTCGTACATTCCACCTAATACAGAAATAAATATAAACGAAACGAAATTGCGTAGAAAGGGGCGTGTCGCTGGTCAGTGCTGATGATGGTGGATGCAAACATCGGATGACTGATGGAAGTGGTTGACGAAGCGATTGACGATCACGATTTGGACCACGAACAACCAACGACGAACGTCGCGGCTTGCCGTATGAGCAATCCCAACGATCTGTCAACACTTGGGATTCTAAGCTCATGACCATGTGAGGAGTCACGTTCCATTGTGACTCACTACTCTCAAGTGAGAGTATGGCAGGGTTCTCCATGATGAAGGAGAAACGCTGATGAGTGGGCGTGTTGTAAACCCCCAGATGCAACTGGGGTACCGCCTGCAGTTTTGAAGTTTTCAAGGCAAAGACCATTAAGATTAATGCCAAGCTAAAAGGAGAGCCATAAAAGTTGAGCCCTCGAACACACCTCCGGTTTTGAAAACCGGTAAATACACGTCCCAACCATGAAAGCCTATCGTCACCTCGTCCTTGCTCACGAACATCGTGAGTCACCTTGTCCCTCAGCACATATTCCAAAAAACCGACATACGCAACTGTTACTACTTTAAACCACCAATCTTGACCCAACTGACTAATTCTTTTCGATGGCCACAACCAACCACTGATAACAACTTTAGCAACTCGAAAACAACGCACTCCTTTTATTCGGAGAGTTAACACACTTTTTAAGAAAATAGTGACTTAGCTATTTGAAAACTCCAACAACTGGGGAAGGGAAGCCCGACACTAACAGGGGGAAGGGGAAAGGGAAGCCCGACACCGGCGGGGGTAGGGGGTAGGGGAGCCCGACACTAACCGGGGGAAGGGGGAGGGGAAGCCCAAAACAACCACAAACCTAACTACGGGACTGTGCATACAAGACATGAGGGACCGAGAGCGGGGACGGGAACTTCAACTCAAGCAAAACCGACAATGACAACACCCTAGGAACACGAACACCCTAGGAACACCCTTCAAGCACCACACAAACCTAACTAACCTACAGCACGAACCAAATAGGGGAGATGGGGAACCGAAGAACAGGGAGGGGGAATACTCGACACGGGGGAGGGGGAAGAACTCCGACACAAGGGAACAACCGGCGACGTTACCGGACATAAGGGAGATGGGGAAACGAAGAATAGGGAGGGGGAAGACTCGACACGGGGAGGGGGAAGCGAGGGGAGAGGGATGTGGGAGGGGCGACGAAAGTAAAGAAAAGGGAATGGGGAGGGACTCGACTAGGGGCGGGGAAGCAAGAGGAGTAAGAGGGGGAGGGGGATACCGGCAACCAGACAGAGAAGTAGGGACCTAGACCCGACGGAAACCACCGACGAAGGCCCGCACTTCGACGCACAGAACCGACTCACAAAACCAACATAAAACAACAAAACAGAGCACTCTACCAACACTATAGCACTGAAGACAGGCTCGCCGGCGACCGGTAGAGCGGCCGGCCACCAGTGAGTTTACTGGGGTGGCGGCTGTTAGGGTTTGTGTTTGGCTGCTAGGGTTTTCATGGGGCGAGAGAGTTTAGAGAGAGAGTGATATTTATTAAGGTCGTAATCTTTCTTTATTGAAAAACCCAAGATTGGTTAAGAAAGATGATATTGAGAATCAAAATATTTCGAAGCGAGTGTTCTCACATTCTATTGGGTCAAAGTTGTTTGGATTTTGGGTACTCCGAATTGGGATTTGACGAAATCGCCTAAGAATTAAGATAAACATGTTTGTTCATGTTTTGGATTGTATTTGATCAGTTCAAGTTAGTTTTGGAAAAAAGATTTATATAAAAAAATTTCAACTTTGATGACTTCAACTATCAAGTGATGGGTTTGTTTCTTTTTAAAATTTTGATCAATCACTTCTCTAATACTTCGTGTATTTTGTGAAACTTGACTCATTTACTTTTTTTTTAGGTTTTACGTACCTACTTCTACTTTATTCCTTATCCGGTAAACTTATAACATTTTTTATCCTCCAATACCTGCAAATGACTCCCAGTTCAATTGATCTTGTAAGAGACTTAATTTTCATTCAAAATTAGCCAACGTCCCAAGCCCAATATTAAGAAAAGAACGGATCACCTATCTGAATATAGTAACTAGTTTAATCTATTTAATGACCAGTTTAATCCATTTAGTAATCACATTATTTAATCCGTTTGGTAATACTGTCGGATTATTTTCAAAATTGTCTGTTGTAGTTCGACATTCAATGGGAAACAAGGGAAGGGAAAAAAATGGACGACTAGGTTGGTGTGGGATGTCTTGGAATAGTGTTGGCTAAGTGAGATGAAATAAGCTTGTTAGTAGAATTATATTGTCTCTTCTAATATTACTCATTTCTCTTCAAAAGTAGCTAAAAGATATATGGTCTGATCCTTTGACCTATATCCTATACGATCTATAGTAAGTGGACAAAATTTAGAAAAATGGAGGCATTATTATTATGAAGTACTTTCCATCTTTTAGTCCGTAATCATTTATTTGGATTTGTAAGTTATATGTTGTATAGTGAAGTGTCATGTTTAAGTGTTTAACGAATGTTGGTTTCATTTTAGGCACACAATAGACATAAATGTGGATGGCAACTAACTTATTTAGTTGGTTAAAGTCTTAGGAGGTGGTGCTAATCAGATTGAATTCCGTCTACATCACGTTTGTGGCTCTCTATACACCAAAAAACACAATAGACATAAATAGATCCATATCAATGACAACCTAATTTTGAGTTTTTGCTTACATAACTAATATAATATCATGAAATAATAGCTTTTCTCTTAGGGTTACCATATCCTTTAATGAACCCATTTATTTCGGGATTTCTCTTATGATTTGCCAGCAAAACTGTTGAAAATAAATAATACTTGTAGCTTATCAGGTGTCCATGAGCATAAATCGGACCAATAATTATTAATAGTCAAAATTGTACATTGGAGACAATGAAAAAAGCAATGTTGTCAACTAATAGAAAAACGACTGGAAGTATGTAATATGACAAAGTAACATCAGCACAAAAATAATCTAAAAATCGCCATAAGTTTCAGACAGGCTCAGAAGTAAAAGTAACTTGAGCAGGTAACATAAGCATGAACTTCTAGACACATTCATGGTTGCCTCACAAAACAAGAACCAAAGCAATAAGCAGAATTGTTATATAAAGGAAAAAAAATATCAAGTACAACCATAAACTCCTATGAATATGTAGGCATTAGCTCGGCATCCATCAGCAAAACATTCTTAGCGCCTTGGTGGTTGCCACTTGCTCACTGGCGGAGCTAGCATGGGTCACGTGGGGTCACGTGACCCCGCGAATTTAAAAAAAAAATTAAGGATTTTTCGTAAAAAAATAAAATTTTAAAAAAAAATAAAATTGTTGCGCCCAAGCAAGTTCAGCGCCAGAAAAGAAGGAAAGTTTGGGTCTTGTACAGTTGTAATCCTGTATCTTATCTGCCAATTGCAGACTTACTTTAACTTTGGGTCCCAATTCCCATAATCCCATCAGGCTTTTAATTAAAACAACTTAAAAAAATAAAAAATCTTTCAATTTTTAAAACTTATCACTTTCTCCCTCCTTCCTTTTTCCTAATACTCATCTCTCTACTGATTAAAGTCTGCATTCATATTCATCTACTCCAGTTTTCTATCTCCAAAGTTCAATTTCATATTTCCATTATCAATTCAAGTTACTTCAAGGAAAGAAATTGAAGGATTTTTTCGTCGATTCAAAATTTTGAAGGTTTGTTTAGGACTAATTTTACTATTCTTAGTTTTAAGATTTTGATTTTGTAGTTTACCATTAGATATTTGAGTAAGAATTCTAATAAGAAATCATTAACTAGCCGGCTAAAAAAATCCAGATTTTTGTATGTTGTTATTATATTCTTTTTGGGTTTTTCAAGGCTATTTTGTAATAATAATAAAGATAATATCTTTGAGTTTAGATTGTATGATAAATTAGGCTATTCAAGGCTATGTGAGAATTTGTGAATTTGTATAAATTAGGTGGTGTTAATTAATTTATAATTTTCTATGATGATTTAGTTTCTTTATGATGGTAATTTATTGATTGATTTTCATACAGTTTAATAGTTAGTTCATATGTGTTAATTTGTATTAAATAATGGATATAGGAAACGATGAGTGATACACCCAGATCAAAAAAATCAAAGGCAATGGGAAAACAACCCGATCTGCGACAATTTTTGTGACCCCTTGATTTTGAAATCCTGGCTCCGCCACTGGCAACTGTCATGTAACGAAAAACCCTATTAATTATGTACTAGAAATTAGAATACTTAGGAATACAAATTAAATGATGTTATCTTGTAATCTATGCAACTGTATTACTGTAATGAAAAGGAAACCCTATTAATTATAGAACCTTAGTTTTGTTTTACTTCTTTTTTTTAATGGAGATTTGTTTTACTTCTAATATGCACTGTGCATTTGATTTTTTTTTTTGGTGTTACCATCCGGTTCACCCTTCGGGCTAATCCGGATTCGGGGCGAGTTCTGGGTGGATAGGTTCCAGTCCCCTCCCAATTGTTGTTGCGGGGGATCGAACACGCGGTCCGCCCTACCAAGTTCAGCCCCAATCACCACTGAACCAACGACCAATTAATACTGTGCATTTGATTGATGAGCTATAGATTACCTCTCTCGCATTATGACTTACATTGGTCAAATGGAGGTGTTTAAACACATTATTGGGTGTTCTCATATGAAGTTAAATCATCTTTGTTTTGCTGATGATTTACTTCTCTTTTGTAGAGGTGATGTAACTTCAGCTTACCTTATGTTGCAAGGTCTTAAACTTTTTTCAGAGACTTCAGGCTTGTCAGCAAACAATTCCAAGTCTGCAATGTATTGCACTGGGATGCCAGAGGATGAAACAACAAGAATTCAGCATTTTTCTAGGTTCAAGCAAGAAAGCCTTCCTTTTAAATATCTGGGGATGCCCATCTCTTCAAGGAAGATTAAAGCTGCAGAATGTGATGTGTTGGTGGACAAAATGGTTGCAAAGATAAATATTTGGAGCACAAGGAATTTATCTTTTGCAGGGAGAGCTCAGTTAGTGAATAGTGTTCTTATGAGTATTCACAGCTATTGGGGGCAAATTTTTATCCTACCTGCTGCTATTTTGAATAAGATAAATAGCGTGTGTAGGGTGTTCCTGTGGAGTGGGTGTATCACATTGTCAATCCCTAGGTCATGAATTCAGTGTCCTATAGCAAGGAGACACATACACAACAAATATTCACTAACAGACAAAGCTGAAAAAATAGTCTCACAGGACCACGGAGAGAAATAGCCTAGGAAGAGTAGTGGGCCTAAAAGAGAAACATAGACAAACACACCATATTTCAACACTCCCCCTCGAGCCGAGAGTGAGGAGACTTCGAACTCCCGACTTGGAGAGAAGATATTGGTGTTGCGGAGTGGACAAGAGCTTAGTAAACACATCTGCAACTTGGTGTTTGCTTGGAACATAAGTAGGAACAACTACTCCTTCATTTGCCTTGTCTCTAATGAAATGGCAGTCAATTTCAACATGCTTGGTCTTCTCATGATGCACGGGGTTAGAAGCTATAGCAAGAAGCGGCTTGATTGTCACGTGAAGAGAGGTGTTTTGGACATGTGACTCACCCCAAGATTCTCGGAACAAATACTTAAGCCACATTACTTCACAAATAGTCAAGGCCATTGACCTATATTACCTTCAAAGCTTTGCTTCTAGCAACCACTTGTTGTCTTTTGGACTTCCAAGAAATAGGTGAATCACCAAGTAGGATACGAGAATCCGGATGTTGATCTTCGGTGCTTGGGCCCGGCCAGTCACTATCACGAAGGCTTTAAGGTGAATTTGAGACTCATTAGCAAGAAGTATTCCTTGACCTATGGACCCAGCCAAGTACCTGAGCACCCTCTTTGCTGCCTGCATATGAGCACTAGTAGGTTGGTGCATAAACCTACTAAGAACATGGACTGTGAATGTCACATCAGGCCTTGTGAGTGAGAGATAAATTAGTTTCCCCACAAGCCTTTGATATGGTTCGGCTTGAGGAAGAACCTCCCCTCGCTGTAGTGCTTAGCTTAACATATTTGTCCATAGGTAGTCTAACGGGTTTACACTTGGACATACCATATTCTTTGAGTAAATCTTGAATATACTTTTTCGTGATGAGAAAAATGCCTTGCTTGCAATGATCAACCTCAATGCCCGGGGAAGTACCGAGGATACCTAGATCCTTCATCCGAAAATGACTACTTAGCAGCTTCTTTGTGGCTTGAATGGCTCCCATATCATTGCTGATGAATGATTAAATCATCTACATAGACAAGGATGATAAGATTTACTCCCTTCTCTTACTTGCTGAACAAAGAATAGTCTGACTTGGCTTGCACAAACCCATGTGCCTTCAATGCATTGCTAAGCTTTGCAAACCACTGTCTAGGTGCTTGCTTGAGCCCATACAGTGATTTTTGTAGCTTACACACTTGAGTGTTGCTATTGTTCTTTTCATAGACCCCTTCTTCTTGCACTTCAAGTCTGTGACCCATCTTGACATAGCCAGGTGGCATCTTCATTTACACATTCTCTTGCAGTTCACCATGAAGGAAGGCATTCTTGACATCCATTTGATGCAAGTGCCAACCTTGAATTGCTGCTATGGCTAGCAATGACCTAACAGTGGCCATCTTAGCTACAGGTGCAAAGGTCTGATCATAGTCAACACCATGTCTCTGTCTATTTCCTAGGATGACAAGCCTAGCTTTGTACCTGCTTATGCTCCCATCAGAGTTGTATTTTATTTTATACAACCATTTACTGCCAATTGCATTTTTTTCCAGGAGGGAGGTCAGTTATGGTCCAGGTTTGATTTTCTTCAAGAGCTTCAAGCTCATCATTCATGGCTTGCACCCACATTTTATCTTTCAAGGCTTCTTTGAACCTAGTTGGTTCATGGTGAGTGAGAGATTGGGACATGAAACAGGAAAAATGAGGTGTAGTTTGTGTTTGGGTGACTTGATCAATTTTGAGAGGTTTGAGGTTTTTTGTGGTGTTATTGGCTGTTATGTAATCTTGATGCCATGTGGGTGTTTTGTGAGTTCTGTCAGACCTTCTAACTGCTCTAGCTTCCTGAATCTCACCAGCATTGTTGTTTCCTTCCTCAGCTTCATCATTTTTCTCCTCTACATCATCAACACCACCACTTATCATATCCTGCCTGTCACCTTTTTCAGTGTTGTCCTTGAACATCCTGTATGGAAACACATTTTCATAGAACTTGACATCTCTACTCACAAATGTCACATTAGTGGCCAAGTTGAGCGATTTGTACCCCTTACCGTGTGTAGGGATACCCAAGAAAGACACGGGGTACACCCCTTGCATTAAACTTGTCTTTTGTTCTACTTGGATTCTTTGCGCAACAACAAGACAACCCGGAGGCCTTAGGTGATTGAATGAAGGAGTAGTGTTGTGCAACAACTCAAAAGGTGTTTTATTGCTCAAAATTGCACTTGGCAATCTATTTGTTATGTAGACAGCACATAACACACAGTCTCCCCAGAACTGAAGTGGAAGGCCACTTTGAAATCTGAGAGCTCTAGCCATCTCTAGTATGTTTCTATGCTTCCTCTCTGCTCTTCCATTTTGTTCGGTCTCGTCAACACAACTTGTTTGGTGCATGATTCCCTTTTCGGCAAAGAAAGGTCTACATTGCTTGTCGTCAAACTCAAGGGCATTATCACTTCTAATCATTTTTCGTTTTTCAAACCGAGTTTGTGCCATATGAACAAATGTTTTAATTGCTTCAAAGGCACTTTGGACTTGAGTTTCAACGGATGCACCCATGTTACTCTCTTGAAATCATCCACAATGGTGATGAAATATCTTTGATTATGTCTGGTAGCTACCCTATATGGGCCCCAGATGTCTATATGAACCAACTCAAACAATTTAGATGCTCTAGAGCTGCTGGTACTAAATGATACTTTAGTGAACCTTGCCAGTGGGCAAGTGATGCATATCTCATTCTTCTCTTCCTTGAATCCCTTTAGATTCTTGATCTTACTGATCCTCTGGAGTGGTGCATGTCCAAGCCTCCAGTGCCATAGTGTTGTCCTTGACACACTTGGCACTTTAGTCACAGTGTTTGGCACAGTTACATCAGCATTCATTGCATTACATTTCATCATTTTTTTTCTCATCATACTTCTCTACACCTTTTTTCTTCCACTCTTGAACTATCTCACTCAAAGGCTTGTCAATCAAATAGTACAATCCATGCATAACTCTTCCTACCCCCAGAACCTTCTTACTCTTGTTATCATGCATGATGCAAAAATCAGAGTAGAAGTCTACCTTGCAATCTTCATCTCTTGCTAATTTCTGCACAGACAAGAGATTGTGCTTGAAGGTTGGAATGTACAGCACATTCTTCAGCTTAAGGTCACAATTCAATACTGCTTCACCTGTGTGAGATATCACAGTGGTCTTTCCTGTAGGAAGATTAATTCTCTGCTCTTTTTCCATCTGAGTAGAATTTTTCAGCATGCTCAGGGATCCAGTCATGTGATCCGAGGCACCTGAGTCAATTATCCACTCAGTTTTCACACAATCTGCAAGGTTACAGCTCACCATTCCTGCATAGCTGTAGTCCATTTCTTCCTCAGTATCAGAGCCATGAGCCCTGGAGGGTGTAGGCAGAAGTTTCATCAGTTGCTCAAGTTGTTGAGCAGTGATGGTGTTGCTACTTCCAGCATTTGAGCTACTATCCATAGTGCTCTTTACATGTGCTGCACTCCTTCCTCCTCTAATACTTCTACCTCCTCTATTCCATCTTCCCCCTCTGTTACTATACCATGGCTCTCTAGATCTCTCTTTTCCATCTCTTTGAGACCTAGGATGCTTACTAGGATATCCCACAATTCTCCAGCATTTATCTTTTGTGTGACCTATTTTCCCACATTCTCCACAGCTTACTTCACTAATCTTGCTCAGCATAGCTATAGCCTCAGCTTCTTCTTTTACTGGCTTCAACACTTCTCTTTGGCTCTCTTCTTGATGTAGATAGCTACAAGCAACATCTACCGAAGGTAAGGGAGTCATCATAAGGTGTGGCTCCTCGCACACTATACACATCATCGAAGCCCATTCAACGGTTGAAACAACCTCTGCTCTTCTTGCTGATCATTCATGGCCTTCACAAAGGCATTTACCTCACTTGTTAGAGTAGTTATGGGAGGTAAACTACTTAAGGATTCAAGTTCTTCCCATAGACCTCTCATCTCTGTATAGTAATCAGTCACACTCTTTTCACCTTGCTTGGTCTCATACAGTTGCTTAGACAACTTGTACTTTCTTGACCCATTTGTAACTTCATACCTTTTTTCAAGCTATTTCCACATCTCAGCAGAGCTACTCAGAAACATTATGGACTTCTTTATGGACTCAGTGACATTCCCAATGATCCAAGAGATCACCATGTTATTACAGGTGTCCCAAGCTTCTTGTTTCACTGCATTACTACTATCTCTTTTTACTATTCCAGTCACAAACCCAAGTTTTCTTTTAGAGGCTAACCCTATTTCTAGAGACCTTTTCCAGGATCTATAATTTGAAGATCCCTGGAGTTTCTCTACTGTAATAGAGTTGCTTCCATCTGAGGGGTGAAGGTACAAGGGGCTACTACTATCTATCCCAGGTGCCATTTTGAATTTTAAGAGAGACACCAAAAAAACTTACTACAACCAACTAAGGATGCAAACTTACTACAGCAGTTAGAACAAACAGAAAAACACACTAAAGATGCAAACTTTAAGTCACAGAATTTACACCTTCAGATTTACAGATCTTTGTAGAAAATACACGAGAGTAAATTCTTTGAGAAATTCGAACCTTGCTCGATACCATGATGACATTTATAATGTCATTAAGCCGTGTTTCAATGAAACAAAGAGCTCGACTTTCTTGCTCTCAAGTGTTTCTCTCATTTCATTCATCCATTTTGTGACTAAGAAGAAAGCATTACAGCCTTAAATATGACGGCACAGTTGCCAATCCCTAGGTCATGAATTCAGTGTCCTATAGCAAGGAGACACATACACAACAAATATTCACTAACAGACAAAGCTGAAAAAATAGTCTCACAGGACCACAGAGAGAAATAGCCTAGGAAGAGTAGTGAACTGCATAGATAGCACACCATATTTCAACAGGATCAAATTAGAAGTACCAAAGAAAGATATAAGACAATTTCTTTATTGAAAAGTAATTCAGAGAAAGTAGCATACTCTATCTAAGATTACTGAAGTATATGCAGTTCACTAGAAAAGTCAAACTGTATAAACTAATTGGGAAAAAAGTTACCATAGATAACGGAAGGAGTAATTTAGAGTTATAGTAGTAATAAGTTAGTGGCGAAATCCAAACATAGGACAGTTAGGTAATTGTCCCTGATCTGATCATAAATGAGAAATCGAAGTGCCGCATTAACAGAGCTGCTAGGGCTGAGTTCGTCAACCAATTTTACGTAAAGAGAGAGGTGATCATCTCCATCTTCTTCCTTGTTACCATCGGGATACACAGACAACACCCTGAGTCAAGCAAAATAATCAAAACTTTATGGTCTAAGAAAAATGAACTACTACTTATACATGTGAATAAAATGTACAGAGAAACACACCATGTATAGCCTCCCGCTTTAAATTCTGTTGAGTCAAAGTAATCTTCGCTAGGTTGGCCGAGTGCATTTTGAAGCACTGAGAAACAGTCAACTTTCATTAAGCAATGTTCAGGTGGTTGTTCCCTCACAAAGCGCACAGTTTCTGCACATTAACAAACTATCACTGAAACGAAAGGAATTACAAATTTGATTATACGAAGGTTGGAAGAAGTGCTCCTCCTCCTTAAGGCTCTATTTGTTATGGACTTATGGAGGAAAATGTTTTCTAGAGTAACTATCGTCTATCACCCCCATTATTCCTTGTTTGGCTGGACAAGTAACTTAAAAGGATTTTGAGGTCGACAAGAGTTTTTCATCCCTTTGTAAACATTATCCTCCAAAATTTGAAGGAAGACCATTTCCTCCCCTTTCTCGTTCCCAGCATCTCCTTTTTTCTCTTATTATCAAACCAAATAAAGAAAAACTTATATTCATTTGGGTTTCCAAGAAACGAACCGAAAATTTCAAAGTCAAATGGAATTGGCTTCTATGCGTTCTAACTCTCTAAGGTCTAGTTATCAAGTACGCTACGTACGCCATTCTTGTCTGGAGAAAAATTTGTCAATTTTCGTAAAATAGAAGAAATGATGATTTGTAATTGCACCACTGGAAGCGACGACATAAGACTAAGTCATACTATACTCATACGTTACAAGTCTAAGTAAAAAGAAAATTAGAAGAAATTAATCTTATTAGTTGAATATCCAACGTAAATACACCAGTACCAAGAAAAAAAATAAAATCAGAAAAGATGAAGATTATAATATGCCATTTACATCGTCAAGAATAGGTTTGCTGCGTTTTGAAGGTGGGAGATTCTCTTCCATTAGAATTTAGAAGTGTCACACTGTTTTTGTGGTCTCAGATAAACTCGGCGTTTGGCTTTTTGTTTTTGAACTTGAAAGAAAGCTGCATGGGACATTGGGACTTGGGTAATTTGTTCTGTATAAATAATCCCAGCCTCGGGGAAACGTAAAACGTTTAAGCTTCCCTTAGGTTGCTTTCTCGAGAAAAGGAAATTATGTTTGTCAGCTGTTGTTTATTGGTTGAGAATTGGTGAAGGTTGGTTAATGTAAAATCACAAATTCTCATATACGGGCCGCCACACCCATAAGATTCCGTGTAGCTGTAGGGCTGGCAATGGATCGGGTTGGGTCAAGATCAGGTTGGGTTGGCGGGTTAACGGGTTGAGAACCCCTTGACCCGACCCGACCCGTTAACTTAAACGGGTTGGGAATTACAACCCAACCCAACCTTATGATAAACGGATTTTAATTTTTTTTCGTGTTTTTTCCAAAAAAAAAATAACTCAACAAAAATCATGTTACAAAGCAACAGTAGGCATCAACTTAGCATTAAGCCATTACATAACCATATGCTAGATATTGTTCAAAATCAACAGAGTTGTTCAAAATCAACCCAATCCAATTGTTGTTCAAAATCAACACCATTACAACTCCATAATCAATTGTTCAACATTAGCTGTAATGAGTTAGGGTTTTTTACTTTTTAACTTTCTATATGGGCTAGCCCAATTTTTTTAGCAGTGAAATGAGTTAGGATTTTTAGGTTGTTTCCATAAATGGGTTAAACGGGTTGTAATCAGGTCGAAATTTTCAACCTGACCCAACCCATTTAATTAAACGGGTTGGATCAGGTCGATTCATTTAATTAAACGGGTTGAAAATTTCGACCAAACCCATTATTAATGGGTTTGGTTCGGGTCGGGTTGGCGGGTTGGGTAATATTTTGTCAGCTCTATGTAGCCGGCCACACCCATAAGATTCCGTGTGGCCAGCCCATATATAAGCCCAGGTGGAATTCGCGCATCTTCTTCCCCGTGATTCTCTTGAATCTTCTAATCATACCAAACCAAACTCTTCTCTCTCATGGTTACTAGCTTGGGGAGCAGCACCGCCAACATAGGGATGAACGATGATTACAACGATTGAACCCAGTAGCCAAGAAAAATAAGAACTTTCTCTCTCTCTCTCATCATTCACCGGTGATAATCGAGCCGTTGATGGTGTGTGTGCCTTTCTCTCTCTTCTGCCGGTGAGTCCCGCGATTTCAGACCGCCGACTTCTCTCTTTCTCTATTTCATCGGATTGTGGTGGTGGTGGTGGTGGTGGTTTAGAGTGAGGTCTCAATTCAAGAATTCTCCACCGTGGTAAATGATGATGTTCAAGCTCATCAGAACAGAGGGAGGAGAGAGAGAGGGGGGGATTTTGTTAGAAATAGTAATCTGGAAAAATCTAGTGTAAAAATCAAGATGAATTCTAGAGTTATCTAAACAAATATCTATTATAATTAAAGCATATTATAGAAAAATCTAGGAATGAAGAATCTAGAATAATCTAGCATTAGATATTATTAGATCATATAAGATTAGTGTAGAATATTCTAGATTAAGTTATACCACTCCTATAAATATGTGTTAGCATTGTACATATATAGGAGTGTGGAGGCATATGTACTTCCTACCACATTCATAAGCAAGAGTTCTCTTATGGAACCTTGCATATCACATATCATATGTATCTCCCCCAAGTTTGTAACAAATTATTCCAATCAATAAAAATTCATAAATTACAAAGTTGGTCCATTAACCTTCCGCATGCGCCTGTCAAAAATTTCTATCAGATTTAGGGGGTTTGAAAGAGGAGTAGACAGAAAGGCCGGTGTGGAAAGAAATGGATTAAACCAATTTCGGGTACAAAGATAGATGAGAGTGGAGGGAAGTTTGTCTAGAAATCATGAGTAATCCCATTTTGTTTACATCAGTAATACCATTTTAATCATATGAGTAACACCACTTATTAATATTCCCTCCGTCCCATAATATAGTGCTTATTTCTCATTTTTTACGAGAATTAAAGAAAGTGGAACATGAATGATAAACAATTAATGTTGTGGGAAAAAAAACTGATTTTAGGAGAGAGAATGGTGTATAATGGGTGAAAGAGCATTAAATATAAGACTAATTCAACCCTTTGGTTCATTAAACAAAGAAAAAAACTATTTCCAAGGAGCAAATAAATGATGGTTGCATGGTTTTTTAGGCAAATCAATGGGAATTGTGGAATTAAAATATAGAAACAAGAACAACATTTTGGGACACCCAAAATGGAATGCAAGCACTATATTATGGGACGGAGGGAGTACTAGTAACCTCATTTTAGTTATATGAGTAACCTCATTTTAATCATACGACTAAATACGCAATAGGTCAGAAAAGTAACCGCATTTATGCAAACGAGTAACTGCTGTACCCCACTCATTTGTAATAGTAATTGATTAATTTCTCATTTTTTTGTTTAGTCATACAAGTAATGTCATTTAATGTATTAGTAACCTCATTTAATCTTATGAGTAACCCAATTAATTCATACTAGTAACCTCATTTATTTATACAAGTAACTTCAATTAATCATACGAGTAACTTCATTTAATCATACTAGTAACCCCAAAGGTTTACAAAAGTAACCGCATTTATTCAAACGAGTAACCTCATTCATTCATGAGAGTAAACTAATTAGTAAATGAATAACCCCATTCTTTCATAAGAGTAACCCCATTTATTGATACGAGTAGCCTCATTCGTTCATAAGAGTAACCTCATTTAATCATATGATGATGCTATTTAATCGTACAAGTAACCCTCATTTATTCATACGAGTAACCCCATTATTTCATACGAATAACCTCATTCGTTCATAAAAGTAATCACTTAACTATTTAATCATACAAGTAACCCCAATTGTTCACTAAACTAACCCTATTTTTTTTCATATAAGTAACCTCACTAAATAATAAGACGACCCTATTTAATCATACTAGTAACTTCAATTGTTCACAAAAGTAACCTCATTTTTTCATATGAGTAACCTCATTAGTTCATAATATTAACCTTATTTAATCATACGATGACCCTATTTGATCAAGTAACCCAATTGTTCACAAAAGTAACCCATTTTCTTCATACGAGTAACCTCATTCGTTCACAAAAGTAACCCGTATATGAGAATTTGTGAAATTGATTAGTATTCCCTATTGTAATAAAAGTAACCACATTTGTTTATAAGAGTAACACCCTTTTATTGCTAAGAGTAACCATATATTCATACAAGTAACTCCATTTGTCCATAAGAGTAACTCCATTTGTTCATAAGGGTTTGTGCACAAAGGGTCAACTTCAAAAGGTCATATCTCACAGCACACTTAATATTTCGGTAAGATTCAAGTTGGATATAAAAATTTGGCTCGATATATTTCCAACGTCTGGTCAAAAGCTCGATTCCGATGAGAAACGAGTGAAATATGACCATTTCAAAATGAGCTGACGGGCTGACAGAGTGTCCCGCGCGCGGCCACACCTATAAGTTCGTGTGTGGCCGGTTGTATGCAAGACACGCAGATGTAAATTTAGTTTTTTTTTTAACAGAAACGTAAATTTAGTTTGGATAGGAATAACGTTGGGTTATGGGATTATGGTACCAATACCTCATTAAAGTAGCTATATTCATCTAAAAACTAAATTACTACTTCATCCTTTCCAAAATATAGTTCTCATTTAATTTTTCATGGTCAAACTTTAAAATCTTTGACCACATCTCAATGTGCACTTTTATAATATCGAATATCAACTTTTTATAATTTTTATTTATATGTAACTAAATATATTGATGGTCAAAGATATGTGTTGGAGACCGTGCAACAAGTAGCAGGAACTATATTGTAGGACTGAAGGAGTATTAGTATTTAATATGTTCTTTAAAGATCGTCCCGTTTATGCTTTACACGGTCTCTAATGCACTAATTTGACCATTAATATCTTTCATTGTAAAAACATCATGAAATAATAAAATTATAAAAATTTACATTGACTCGAATCCAACAAAATCTCCCAAAAGAAATCTCATTTACTCATACAGGTAACGTCAATTAATCATACAAATAACCCTAAATTTTTATAAAAGTAACCATATTTTTTCATACTAGAAACACATTCGTTCATAAGAGAAAACTAATTAGTATTTCCTTTATTTTGTTATAAAAATAACCTCATTTGTTTATAAGAGTAACCCCTACTATTGTTAAGAATAACCTCATTCGTCAAGGGTAACCACAATTAATCATATGAGTAACTTATTTAATATACAACGATCCCATTTAATCATACGAGTAATCCCATCCCCAAATAGTTCACAAAAGTAACCTCATTTATTCATATGAGTAACCTTAATAATTCGTTCATAAAAGTAATTAAACTGATTAGCTAGTATCCTTTTATGTTTATAAGAGCAACGCCTTTTTATTGTTAAAAGTAACCTCATTCGTGAGAGTAATAACAACATTTATTCATACGAGTAACTTCATTCATTTATAAGAGTAACCCCTTAAAGTCATTAGTATTTAGTTATCTTTTTTAAAACTTAATAATGCACCCTTTTCCGTTAGAGTAATAATTCTTATTATGCGCCCTTTTGTATTTTTATGTTTTTGGTGTTGCCTACTTGCTTCCAAGGTAATCATCCCACACACCGAGCAGGTTCATCAAGGCAAAACAAAATATTTTGGAAGGGTTTGTGCACAAGGGTCAAGTTTAAATGGACATTTCTCACAACACACTCAACATTTTTGGAAGATTCAAGTTGGCGATGAAAATTTAACTCAATAACTTTTTAGCGCTTGGTCAAAAGCTCAATTCAAATGAAGAATAGGTAAAAATATGACCTTTTAAAAAAGAGTTTACACGCATACGGCCACATAGAAAACGCGTTGTAAAACTTAATAATGTCTTACTACAAAAGTGTTTTCTGCTTATTAGTCAGGAGAGGACTTAGGCTATGTTTGGGAACATAAGCTGAAATAGAGCTGAAACTGATAAGGTAACTGAAAGGAGCTGAACTGATAAGGTAGGTGAAAATTTCTGCACCTTAAATTTGAGGTGCTATATTTGATAGCAACTCAATTTCAGTCAATTTTTGAGCTTAAACTTTATTTAAGATCTTACCCCAAACATGACTATTTAATTTAGGTGACTTAAACTTTTAGCACCTACTCATTTAAGGTGACTTAAATGTGTTGCCAAATAGAGCCTTACTATCCAAAAGCTACAATGACCATCAGATATTTGTTTTCAATTACGAAACATACAAAACTAAATTCTTCAACTGTATACGGCCTTCAAGTCAGCTTCCATAACTAATGTAATATCCCGGTAAAACAAAAAAACTAATGTAATATCATGAGATTATGATTTTTTTTCCCTTTCTTTTGGGGTTTCTCGTATGATTTGTCAGCAAATGCAGTTGTTGAAAATGCTTCCTCCGTCCTTTTTTAATTGCCACGTTTTCCATAATTGAAAGTTTCATATTAATTGCAACATTTCTTACTTTATTTGGTAATATTTTATCTCTATCATTTTCCTATCGCATGGGTCATACTTTTTGTTTATCTCTATCTCTCTCATCTTCACATGGGTTTCTTAAAGAATGTGCCAAACTGCCAATGGTTATCATGCAATTATTATAGAACGGAGGAAGTAATATAATACTTGTAGCTTAACATGTGCCCATGAGCACAATTTACGCCAATAGTTACTAATGGTCAAAATCTGAACATATATATTAAAAGATGTTCCTAAGGAAGCTATATGTTACATTACATTCTCCTCAAGCTTCTAATGTAAATGTTTTATATCCACGTGAACTCAATTAAAAATGTAAATATTGTGCAACTGCAACGTATCAAACACGTTTCCTTTGAAATGAAAAATCAGAGTTTCATCATCAATAGATTATAACTTTATTGTTTAATGTTTCAAATAAAATAGGAATTATTGACAAGGACAGTCCCAACTATTGGCCTCCTGACAAAAACAATCCCAACTCTGAGGGGTGTTTTACAAAAGCAGTTTATGTGTAACTAGTAACCGGTCAAAGAGATAAGAATAAGGTGCGTGCTTTTTCTTTTACTTCTTTTTTACTGCTTTAATTTCTATCTTCTTCCTCCTCTTTTTCTCGATCTCCTCCCCTCTTCCTCCTCTACCACCCATCCCCTACCACCCCCTCCCCTATTGGCATTCTTTGTTGTTTGTTCTGTTTACTTGTTTCCATATGTTGTCTTTGTGATCATCGAGAGGTGGACATTCAATTGTGTGAAGGATCTGTTTGCTTTTTTATCTTAATATTTTGAAAATCAAGGACTTTTGACTTAAGTGAAAATTCAACCACATGCAAACTTTAAAAAAATAAAATAAATAATAACATAGAGAAGACACACTACAGAGGATATATTCATTAACATATATAGTACAGCATTGTCAAAATGCAAAAAAAAAATATAAAAACCCTAGATATGTAAGAAAGTACTAATGAAAAAAACAGCATTTAATTTTGTGTACCCAAAAAAAACAATGGATAAGCCACCTGAGAAAGCCGTTGTGAAAGAATCAAAGGACACTCATTTTTAAGAGAAACCCCTAAATTGGGTGAATACCAGAAAAGGGTTTCATCAAACTGCTGAAAAATAAAGATTTGAAGCATTAAAACTAAAAAAGGAAGAAAAAACAGAGAAAGATTAAGAAAAGAGGGAAAAATTAAAGGAAAAATAAGAAAGAAAAAGATATGTGAAGGAATCTAATTATATGAAGAATTGGTGAGATAAGGATACCACATAAAGGAGGGAATGGCAGGCAAGGGGTTTCGAGAGGGGGGTGGGGTAGGGCCGTAGGGGGATCGGTCGATGACATGGGAGATACGTGGCAGGGGAAAGGGAGGTGGGTGGCGGAGGAGGGGGCAGGGGAGGAAGGAGAGAAGAGAGAGGAGAGAGAAAGAGAAATAAGATAGGATAAATTTTTAAAAAAAATTTAAACAAGTTTACCTACTCCAACAGGAATCTTCCTAGATTATCTTCATATCATAGCCCTATAGTGATCAAAAGTCACCGGACTATTTCTAGGGGAGGGGGAAAACCCTTTCGTTTTGAGCCTATATAGATTTTCCACGCAGGTTATCGTGCCTATATTGAAAGTTCTTGGCCCAAAGTTCACCAGCCTATTCATGTTGCATTAGGTAGCTTAAGTCAGTCGCTTATCTTGTGGAATTCGAAGGTGTTTGGAAATGTTTTATAACCGAAAAAAGAGAGCTTTAGCTAAACTTGTAGGAGTCCAAAAGTACATAGAGAATAATCCCAACTCGAATTTTCACCAAGAGGTGGAAAGGGAGATTCAGGATGAGATTGAACAAATTATTTTGGAAGAGGCTGAGGCGCTTTGGGCTGCAAAGTGTAAGGTTGAAGCGATCCGCTCTAGGGATAGGAGCACTCTGCTTTCTTCCACATATCGGTTATAATAAAGCGCGTGTCTGGTAAAATCCTTAGTCTGCGTAATTCGGTTGGGGGCACTATAGATACTCCGGAGGATATTTGTGAGCACATAGTGGACCATTTCCATCGTCTTTTTACCATGGAAAATAGCCATAGTGACATGACTATGATTCAGTCTTAAGCTCATATTGATGTTGCACTGCCTTCATCCATGGAATAAATTAGGGTAGCCATCTTCTCTATATGAAACCAAATAAAACTATGGGGCTGGATGGTTTTCATACTCTATTCTTTCAAGACTCTCGGGATATCATGGGGGTGATGTGGGGAGAAACATTCAAGAGTGGTTTGTAAGGGGTCGGGTTCCAGAAGATTTGTGTCATGCATTGATTTGTCTTATTCCTAAACAATCTAACCCGGAAACGGTTAAACACCTTAGACCAATTAGCCTATGTAACTCCTTATACAAAGTTGTCACAAAGATTCTAGTGAATAGACTTAAGCCGCTCCTTCCCCAATGGATTTCTAAGAATCAAAATAGTTTTATCAAAGGTAGGGGTCCGGATATAAAGTCAGTAGTTGCTTCGGAAATGCTTCATTCGATGAACAATAAGAAGGGGAAGTTTGGGTGGTTTGCTTTAAAGATTGATTTAGAGAAGGCATATGATAGAATGGAATGGGATTTCATTAGGAATTGCCTTATATATCATGATCTTGATGCCCACTTGGTTCAATTAATCATGGATTGTGTGTCTAAAGCTTATTCCTCCATTCTAGTCAATGGTAAGAAAACTACCTCTTTCACTCACACTTGTGAGTTGTGAGTTAAGGCAAGAGGATCCAATGTCACCTTATCTCTTCAATAATTGCGTTGAAACCTTGTCCCATATGATAAACAAGGCTTGTGAGGAAAATAACTGGACCCCTTTTTGGGTGGGTCGAGGGAAAGTGTCAGTTCCTCACCTTCTTTTTGCTGATAATCTTCTTCGATTTGTCCTGGTTGATGAATCAACTGCATTCACGTTTAGAGAAATCCTAAATAAAAATTGTGACTTATCAGGCCAAAAAATCAATGAGGATATATAAAAGTCGTTTGATTTTCTCCAAGAATACCCTTGAGGACCATAAAGACCTTTTCCAATAAACCATTAAGATTAAGGAAAACAAAGATCTTGGTCAATATTTAGGAATGCCTCTTTCACACAAACGATCGAGTAGGAGTCAAGTTCAATTCGTTGTTGAAAAGGTTAGGAAGAAGTTGGCAATGTGGAAAACTAAATTTCTTTCTAAGGCGGGGAGGTTATGCCTCATTAACTCTATGCTGACCATGATCCCTGCATATTATATGCAAACTTCTTTTTTTCCTAAAGCCACCCTGCAGGACCTTGATAGAATTTACAACAACTTTTATAGGGTAATGAGGATGGGAAAAGAAAACTTCATCTAATTTCAAAAGAAGTTACTTTCCTTCCCAAAGAGAAAAGAGGACTAGGCATTAGGAGTCAAGTGGTTATGGACAAGACTCACATATGGTGGTGGAAATTGGCTCAAGGAAATCCTAGCCTAGCCCGGGATTGCATTATATCCAAGTATCTTCATAAAGGCAGAGTGGTTAAGTTTAAATATGGGTCAGTAGTCTGGCAAAATATTGGCAAAATTTGGGATATTCTCTCAAATAATAGCGTGTGGTCTTTGAGGATATGGAGGGGACACTAGATTTTAGAAGGATAACTGGCTAGGTATAGGGCCCCTTCATGCTTGGGTTTCGAGACCGTTGGGTTTTGAGGAGGAAAATGCCCTGGTTAGAGACTTCGTAGGGGCTAAGGGATGGGACCTTCAATCTTCCTCTTTGGAGATCCCTGCTGAGGTGTTGGATATTATTCAGGAGTTTCCCCCCTAACCCGCTCTCTCTTGAGTCGGAAGTTACATGTGTCTTCTTTCATCAAACCAAAGGGTTTCTCTCTAAAATTGGCTTATGATTATCCTAGGTACTCCTATTGATACTCCTCCCATGAATTGGTTGTGGAAAAGCCAGACTAGTACTAAGATAAAAAAAATTATGTGGATGTTAGGTCGGGATAGGCTTCCGGTTCTCCAAACATTATTATTCGTACTATCATAAATGACCCTACTTGCCTGAGATGTAATTTATATCCTGAATCGTCCTTTCATGTTGTGAGATAGTGCCCCGCATCAGCTGCCATATGGGTGCTGTTTCAAATAGATATACCCCCAATGAGCCTACCCATGAATGGCTTAAAAAGAATCTTTATTCGAATGTCCCAGGTAGGTGGTATTTCTTGGAAAATTCAGTTCCATCACCTTCTCTATGAAATATGGAAAAATCAAAATCAATTTATGTTCAAATCTCAACACCCTATTAGACCGCAAGTTATTATGAGTCAAGCCCAACGTCTAGCTCGTAGAGATTATCATGGTAACTGGGTGACAGTCTGACAGGTAGGGATGGCAATTGGGCGGTGCGGGTGCGGAGGATGGTACCTCCACACCCGCACCTGCATAAAATTCTCATCTCCATCCCCGCCCCACCACCCATTGCGGGGGAAAATTCAATACTCATTCCCGCCCCACCAGGTACGTATATAAACCCATCCCCGCCCCACCACCCGCATGGGTACCCGCACCCGCTTTGTACCCATTTTATCCCCGTCCCACCACCCGCATGGGTACCCGCACCCGCTTCGTACCCGCGTCATACCCACAAATTTATATTTTGAAGATTGAATTATTAATAATATAAGTATATAAATAAAATTTTAATAATAAATATGTGGGGCGGGGCGGGCGGGGATGAGGCGGGTATAGCATAAAATCCACACCCGCTCCACCACTCATTGCGGGTACGATTTTAATCCCCATCCCCGCCCCATCCCCGCCAAACCTAGACCCATCCCCGCCCCACTTGGACGGGGTTGGGGCGGGTCTCCTACTTGGCCCGCCCCACTGCCATCCCTACTGATATGTTATGCATTGGGGAATTATTTCCCTAATGCTCTAGTGGCAGAATTGGCAAGTATACAAAATGGGCTCAAGTTAGCAATAGCTAGCCAACAATATCACGAGTTTGCTGGTGTTTTCGAATAGCGTGGAGGCGGTCGAGGCGTTGAATGATTCTTTTACCACTAATTCCATGTATTGTCAATTGATATGTGATTGCGGGGAGTTGAGCAAGAACTTCCAAGCGATGAAGATTAGCCATGTGGGTCGAGAAATGAACAAGACGGCAGATTGTATGGCCAAGTTCTGTAGACTTAATGAGACTAGTATTAATGTAACTAGGAGTTTCCCCAACCCCCTAGCTACTTGTTCACCAAAAAAATAGGTAAGCAACCTGTTGTGACCACTTTTGTAAAACACCTTCAAAGTTGGGACTGCTCAATACTAAATTGTAGTTGGGACTGTTTCTGTCAATGAGCTATAGTTGGGACTGTTCTTTTCAATTTTTCCAATAAAATATGATAAAGTCTTATAATAATTGTATCTAACTAAAAAGACTTGAACAATTATTTAGATCTCTAATACTCTTATTAGGGTACTACCAACTACCAAGAGACTATTGATGACATATACTCTTTACCCCAATTTCTTTTAAGCTATAATCTTCAAACAAACCTTTAAGGTTTTTTTAATTATCACGTCATTACGTCAAACTTCTTAATTTCTCACTGGACAAAAAGTACAAAAATTAACAAATGAATTGTGAAATTAATGAATTTAATAACATATATGTTTATTGTAATTGACCTGAGGCATCGCCAGGGCCAAAATACTAGCAGTATATTTTTAAAAAGCTATAATCACTAGTAGAATAAATGCTTATTGCTGCGGTCATTAAGTGGCCTATTGCGGCGGTTTTGGCAGCGCAGCAATTAAGGGCGCAGCAATAGGTAATTAACCTATTGCTGCGGTTTTTGACCGCAGCAATAGGCTAAGATATTGCTGCGGTTCCCAGCCAAAACCGCAGCAATACGTTGTACTTTTTTAATAAAAAAGTACAACGTATTGCGGCGGTTTTGGCTGGAAACCACAGCAATATCTTAGCCTATTGTTGCAGTTGTTGCCCAAAACCGCAGCAATTGGTCCTGGTAAAGGTAAAAAAAAAATTTTTTTTTTTTTTTTTGCAATTAAATTTGAAATATTAAAACCAGGAAATTCCTAAACGAACTGAAGATGAAATGACATATGAATCTCATTAATATATAAAGATAAAAAAAGCTAGTTACATAAATATTACAAAAGATCAAAAAATGAAAAAGCAAAATTAAAAAAACAACGGTTACAACTAAATGTCTAAATGACTAATAAAAACAAATAATATACTAAAAAACATAAGAAACTGAAAATAAAAAAGAAATATTAAAACTACAAAAACTATAAACAGATCTTAAGAAACGAAAAAAAAAGGAAAAAAAAAAACAGAAAATTCTGAATCACAAATCGCATCGCCAATGCCAATGAGTATAGCTTTTGAACCTCCTACTCTTTCTACACTCACTAAACCCTTAAAATACAACCTGAATAATCACCAAAATAAGACTTATTAAACATTACACACCATTCTCCAAAATTTTTTAAGAAGGAAACAAAATGCATACCTAAAATGTAATTGCATAAACTATCCAATACAAATTCCCTAAACTCAACATTATTTCCTTTAAGATAAAAATAAACTTCTCCTACACTAGCAACATCATCTAACAAAACCAAGACCAATTCTCTTTATTGACATTGCGGCTGGGATCCAGTTACTCTCCTCTCCAGTTTTTTTAGGAATTAAAATTTCCGGTTCTCAATTCAAGGGATTGATTTGCTAATGGAGAAAAATAGCAGGAAGGGGTATAGAAATTACTTTTTACTAATTTATTTACTTAGTGAGGTGAATCCAATGGAGATAATCCTACCTGTGAAGAACTCAAGTTGCCGAATATCCGAAGTTCACACACAACTAAGAACGTCACCAGGAAACACAGAAGTTCAACCTTCATATCATCTTACTTTAATCACTTCTCAAGTAATTGAATCATCGTCAGACAAGATAAGAAAATACAAGTCTGCATTTACTTCTATCATGCAACGATAACAATTAAACAGCAAGAATTACAAAAACACGTACATAAACAGAACAAATCAGCAAGAATTCAAGATAACTAAACAACATCTTCATAATTCCTACTAAATAACCTGAAATCAGCAGTGGTAACTGAAGAAGACGATGAAGAAGATCCTTCGCCAAACGGCCTCTCGAAATCATCACCAAAATCATCCCAATCATCTTCCGGCAATCGAACAATATCAAGAGCAAGTTTCTGGTCGTGAATTCGACGAACAAGCCGCCGGTTGAGAGAGGCGAACAGACGAGGATAAGAGACGAAAGACGTCGGCGGGAAGATGAAGAACGAGCGAGTAGACGTCGGTGGGAAGATGAAGAACGAGTGAGCAGACGTCGGCGGGAAGATGAAGAACGAATGAACAAGCCGCTGGTTGAGAGAGGCGTGAGACAAAGTTGAGGGTGAGAGGCGTGAGAACATGAGAGAGGAGAGAGGTGAGAGGCGTGAGAACATGAGAGAGGTGAGAGGTGAGGGTGAGAGGCGCACAGCAATGATGGGCTTATAACCCTAGCATCTTTAAATACTTTTTAAGGACCTATTGCTGCGGTTTTTGTCAAAAACCGCAGTAATATACTAAAATAATTTTTTTTTTATTATTTTAATATATTGCTGCGGTTTTTGCCAGAAACCGCAGCAATATGTTTGGTCAAATAGTAAAAACAAATTCAAAAAAATTCCGTTGAAACTATATTGCTGCGGTTTTCGGCCGAAACCGCAGCAATATGGTTATTTTATATTTTTCCTTTTCTATTTACGTGATATATTGCTGCATATGGGTAAAACCGCAGCAATATCACCGCAGCAATAAGCAATTATTCTACTAGTGAATGTCAACTAAGTATGTGATATGACAAGTAACATTAACACAAAATGACCTAAACAATTACCAAAAGTTTTACTATTGACAGATTCAAAAGTAAAAGTAACTGCAACAGATAACATAAGAAGTAAAAAAACTTATATGGACCTGGTCTACATTAAATTAGCGTGGACCTAATGCTAATTCATGTGATTTATGAAAAAAAAGGTCACTATATAAAAAAATAGATATAAAATATGAGTAGATATAGACTGTAAAGTTTGACTATGTGAAAAAAAAGGTTCATATGTCATAAAGTGAAAATTTCATCATGATAAACTAATGTAAGAAAGAGTAACTATATTTTAAAAAAAACGATCACTATAGTAGATAGTAACTGTACAGTGTTACTTAAGATTTTAAAATGTTACTATATTGAAAATAAGGGTCACTATGTTAAATAAGTAATTTTAGTCCACAATAATATTATTGTAGACCCGGTCCACACAAGATTAACTCACATAAGAATGAACTTCTAGACACATTCATGGTTGGCTGGTTGCCTACTTGCCTCACAAAACAAGAACCAAAGCAATAACCAAAATTGTTATATAAAGAAAAAAAAAATCAAGTCCATGCTTAAAATCATATGCCATTAGATCAGTATCCATCAGCAAAACATTCTTGGTGGTTGCCACTTGTGAGTGTTGATCTGGTATTTCTAACACACAAAAACAATCTTGTTTTCCTCACATAATAAGAAACTACACACATATATATGGATCAATAACGTCAAATCTCTGACCCAATAATTTTGACTACAGAGCTCTCCTCCATATCATTTAGCAATAACATCACGTCGATACGAACTTCCACGACTAAAGTATCATTCACTAAAAAGCCTTTTGATGTATTGTGAAGATCACTGATTGAAAGCTAGGTTGCACGGATACGGGTACGGGAACGGATACGGGGACGGGTACGGGGACGGAAAACGGTAAAATCAAAATTCTTGAAAACGGGTACGGCTTGGATACGGCATATATATTTAAAAAAAAAAATTTCGAAAGTTTAGTTGTCCCTAAAGAAAATTCGATTCATAATTAAAAGTAAAATATTTAATACCAATGTTTTGTATTTAAAAAGTATTGGAGTATATTTAATTAATAAGTCTTAATCTTCCTTTTAAAAAAAATCTTGTTATTAGAAGGGTTGAAAAGTCAAAGATTAGATTAAAAAAAGGAGTGAAGAAAGCTAACAAGTACACGTGAATCAACCTTACAAAAAGAATTTGTGAGAAAAAGGAGAACAAAAGGAGTAAAGCTGGAACCTTTTTCTTTAAAAAAAAAATAAGAGTACAGCTGTCAAAACCCTTTAAGTGTACTGCACTACTGCATCTCCTTTTTAATTCCTTTTCTTTAAAATCTAGTACTGTACACCTTAAGTGAACAAAAGGACATCAGACCACCAAAAACCACGCATCATCTTCTACAGCAAGAAAGGACTTCTCCTTTCATGGGAGAAATCTCCGGCGGATGCGAAGAAGCACGAAACGCGAAGGAGGAGCTGCCGGAGATGGCGGTCGACGACGGTAGGCAACTTAGCTTCTCAGTTCAAGGTAGAGAGTTCGAAAATTTTGAGAAGAAACCCTAGATCTGATTTTCTCCCTTTATATTTCGTTAGAAGTAGCTGGGTACGTTTCTATCCCTTTAAATCCGTCTCCGCCACGTATCCGGTTTCAAACCATCCGTACCCAAACCTAACCCACGTACCCACCTATCCCGATTCGTTTTGGGTACGAATCCCAGGCGAATCCGTCCCGTACCCGTACCGTACCCGTACCCGGTACGGGAAACGGCGCCTGGGAGGCGTACCCGTGCTACATAGATTGAAAGCATGGATGGATAACCCCAATCAACTGATTCTGAAGAGAACCAGTGACTTACTGCAAGAGAAACAAATTATAAATAACAATTTGGTATTTTGCAGAAGTTGTTTTACGAAGTGATCCTACCTTTACCCTTGAGGTGTGCACCTTGGTTTTGATTCTTTAAGCATAGCCAGAATTCAGTGTACAGTTTGCTCCCATGACTCAGGTCATCGTGATTATCTAGACATAGAAACAGCGATAGGTCTTTTCCTTTTACTTCACTCTCCCCTCTTGGATACAGATACAATTTCCTACACTCATTGAGAGGAAAAAAAGAAGGAAGTTTTGTTAAATTTTATAACATCGGTATGATGTATGTTGATATGAGAAAGCACTATATAAGCACATACCAAGACCATTCACCAAAGCTGAATAAAGGAGAGTTTAATTCATTGCTAATGATCAAATGGGAGAAGTTTTCGATTCTCCAAGTGTAGCTCCTCTCAGATTTTGACTCTATAATAGACAGAGTGGATGTTTTGATCTGGCCATCTCTAAATAATACCTCAACTCCAAGAACACAACAATCATTAAGTATAAACCCTTTAGCAGCATCTTTGAAAGACTCAAGAGGAAGACATTTGGAAATTCCCCATGTATCCTTTAAAGCATGAAATCGCTTGTCTCGTATGTCTGAATCAAATCAAAAGTACCAAAGAAAGATATAAGACAATTTGTTTTATTGAAGGGTTTTTTTTGTTAGAAAGTACCTAATAAAACACAAGTTTTGTTGGGAAGGACCTATTAAAAAAAATTTGTCAGAAAAAACCTATTAAAATACTTCCGGTTGTTAATAACAACTATTTTATGAATTTCAGGGCAAAACACTAATTTCCGACGTTCGATGTTTGGGAGGAAAGTTTGTGAGAATTGAATATGTTTGGGGGAGGCCAGTTAAAATAGGAAAGCTGAAAAAGTCAATTGGAGTTAAAAAAAGTCAACGCCGGAATTAAGTGTTTTGGCCTGAAATTCATAGAATGGTTGTTATTAACAACCAGGAGTATTTTAATAAGTCTTTTTAGACAAAAAAAAATTTATTAGGTCATTCCCTACAAAACTTGTGTTTTATTAGGTACTTTCTGACAAAAAAACCCTTTATTGAATTGGGAGAAGTGACATACTCTATCTAAGATTACTTTCAACAATTTAACTTTCACAATATTTATAATTGAAGTTTATGGAGTTTCATTAGAAAAGTCAAACTATATAAACTAATCGGAAAAAAAGTTACCATAAACAACGGAAGAAGTAATCTAGAGTCGTAAATTTATAGTAGTAGGTTAGTGGCAAAATCCGAACCTAGGATAGTCAGGTAATTGTCCCTGATCTGATCATAAATGAGAAATCGAAGTGCCACGTTGACAGAGGTGCGAGGGCTGATTTTGTCAACCAATTTTACATAAAGAGAGAGGTGATCTTCTCCATCTTCTTCCTTATTTCCATTGGGATACACAGACAACAACCTGAGTCAAGCACAATAATCAGAACTTTATGGTCTTAGAAAAATGTACTACTACTTATAAGTTATAGTATATGTGAATAACACACCATGTATATCCTCCTGCTTTGAACTCTGTTGAGTCTAAGTGATCTTTTCTAGATTGGGAGAATGCCTTTTGAAGCACTGAGAAACAGTCAATTTTCATTATGCAATGTTCAGGTGGTTGTTCCCTCACAAATCGGACAATTTCTGCACATTAACAAACTATCACTAAAAGCCAAAAGAATTACAAATTTGATCATGTGATGCTCCTTAATACACAATGAAAATTTCAAAGTCATTTGGAATTGGCTTCTATGCAGTACTCTTAACTCTCTAAAGTTCAAGTTATCAAGTACACGTACACCATTCTCGTCTAGAAAAAAAAAGTTGTCACTTTTCCTACAATAGAAGAAATGATTTGTAATTGCACCATTGTAAGCAACGGCATAAGTCATACTCGTACATACAGGTCTCACTAAAAGAAAATATTCCTATTAGTTCAATATCCAACGTAAATACACTACAAATTGATATATATAGTATATATACTATAATACTAGTACACAGACAAAACAAATTCAAATCAGAAAAAGGGAAGATTGTACATACCATTGACATCGTCAAGAATGAGTTTGCTGCGTTTTGAAGGTGGGAGATCCTCTTCCATTTGAAGTATTACACTGTTTCTGTGGTCTCGGTTTAACTAAGCGTTTTTTCCAAAACTTGAAAGAAAGCTGCATGGGACTTGGTTAATTTGTACTGTATAAATAATCCCAGCCTCGAGAAAAGGTAAAACGTTTAACTTTCCGGCCTTCCCTTAGCTTGATACATTGGAGTATATGATTATGTTTCTCAGCTGTTGTTTATTGTTTGGGAATTGGTGAAATGGTTAGTGAAATTTAGGCTATTTCCAGTTCACCTTATTTTTACTTATTTCAGATCAGATCAAATCAGATCAGATAAAAAAAATAAGTTTGTATCAGATCATATAAGTTCAAATCAGATAATATCATGCTTATATATAAAAACTTATTATTATTATTTTTATTATTATTATGATTACTAATGCTATTATTGTTATTGTAATTATTATTATTATTATTATCATTATTATTATTATTATTATTATTATTATTATTATTATTATTATTACTATTTACTAGTACTTCTATTCAAAAGGATTATTATTATTGTCGTTGTTGTACTTATTAATTATTAATATTGATAATTATTATCAATGTCGTTGCTATTATTATAAATGTCATTGATATCACTATTTGAAGTTATTTATGTTCAAGAAAAAGAATGTTCTTTTGGCATTTGAACGTGTTTTTTTGTATTTGTTCTAATTAACCTTTTGATATGCGATGTTCTTTTTGATGTTGTACATGTAACATACATGCATGACAATAGTATATGATATTTATTTATTTATTAACAATTTTGGCAGAATAATATAAAGTATATGTTACTAGTTTATATAAAACATGAGTAGCATGGGGTAACCCAATGGTATTGGCACCACATTTAAAATTTTCCCTACAATGGATTTCTACTTATTTTGAAAAACAAAGTTTATGTAGAACAAGACAACGATATAAGAAGAATATTTAACAATTTTATTCAAGATCATATATTTATATATTTTTATAGGTTTATTTATAATATAAAGAACAATTTTTTGATATAACAAAGAATATGTTGTTAGTTAAATTCAAACATGTCATCATCTATCGTTTATTTTTAGAATGTGTTTTTAAAAAAAAAATTGTATGCTCTTTCAGTATATGTTTTTTTTTTAATATCATTATATGTTCTTTTCATTACTACCTAAATTCTTATTATAAACGTACCATGTACATGAACAATATGTTCTCTTTACCATGAACAATATGATTTTTTTTACCTAAAATATGTGTTCTTTTATTTTTAATTATATGTTCATATATACTAATTAATGTGTTCTTTTTCAAAAAAATAAACTAATTATGCTAGTATTATTATATTATTATTATTATTATTTATATTATTACTATTATTTATATTATTATTATTGTTATTATTATTATAATAATATTTGTTTTATTATTATTATTATTATTATTATTATTATTATTATATTATTATTATTATATTATTATTATTAAAAGTTGTGCATAGTAATAAAATGATAGTAATACTAGTAATGAAATACAAAGTAATAATAATATTAGTAATAAAAGATAAGTTCAGATCAGTAAAAAGAAGGTGAATTAAACATAATTTATAGTTTGAATAGGAATAACTACAGGTTATGGACTTATGGTATCAAACTATCAATACTCAATAAAGTAGTTCTCTTCGTTTACAAACTTAACTAGTATAAATCAGATTTTGTTCTATAAAAGCTGTAAGGGAATAAAATCAATTAGAATGGAGAAATAGTAACAAAACTTATTATAGGTGTTTGGTTGAAGCCTTGAAATGAAAAGTGAATGGTAACCATATTACCATCAACATATGGGTTTTGTTACTTAAGGGGAGTCCATTACTCACATTACAATCAATAACTAATGATAATGTACCGAAGAAGGGTTAAAACAAGAAGAAAGGGGGGTTTACGTATTTGATTCAGTTTCTTAAAGCTCAAAAGTATTGAACCAAAAATTTTGTGAATATGTTCAGTAAATTCATCTTTTATTAATAAAAAAACATCAAACACCCCCCTTTGGTGTAGATAAAATTTGATATGGTATTAACGGACCAACTCAACCAAAAGGTTAAGTTGATGGTTGGAGTCGTAAGAATGGTTTAATACTCTATCACACCCCCTCACGTGAGAGCCCATTGCACTTGAAGTGTGGATGCAGTATAGGTTTTCCTCATACCTGGCAGTAGATATTGACTTTCTTGTCACGCTGGCTTTGGTGCCATATTAAATTTTTTTCTCTTGTTGATTTTTTTTACATGAAAAACTATTTTATTAAATATCCTTCAATCTACTTTGTCCATTTTTCAAATACCTCCAATTTAATGTAGCAACATAACCAAAGGTAAGGGGGAGAAAGAGTGTAAAACTGAGTTTTTAATTTATTGAAATAGAAGAGAAAATGTGGTTGTGAAAGAATGTAGGAAACTCTACATGGGCTAAACAAGCTAAGTGGGGTAAAGTATGTGGAATGAGAACAAAACTTTAAAAAATAAGGAACAAAGTAAATGTAGAAAGATCATTAAGGAAGGCCGTTAAACTGAAAGTAGGAAGATTCTTAAAAAAGGAAAGGAGTATTCCTTTTAGAATCTTTTGATATATTTAAATTTTAGTTACATGAATAGTTTTTAAAAAAATAATATTTTTCTAATAATATATTTCTTTCAGTTACTTAAGGTTTGGAAGTTTTTTAAGGGCACTACAATTACCTAATATCAACCCTCTATTTTAGTGACTCATCTTGTCTATTGATTTCGACCTCCGGAACATTTAACAAAAGTTGTTAAAAACCAGGAAACTGTTAATTGTGAATATATTAATGTTTAACTGTTAGTTTTACTTTTAGTTTAATTATAAAAGTTAATTTAATGAATTGTGTAGATTTTAGATTTAAAATAAACGGTCTGGATTAGTCAAATTATCGTGGCTACAATTTTATTTTAGCCACTGTAAAATGATCCCTTAAAGTTTACTTAAAAACTGTAGTAGCGGAAACCACATAATATTGTGGGTAGTTTCTCCAATTTTTAATTAGTTGTACCCAAAGGACATCACATTTGCAATTGTTCGGAAGAAGCTAAGAATAGAGAAGAGTGAATCACGTAATTTGAATCTCCCTTGTACTCTTCGGAACCCTGCCGAACCCTAGCTAGCAATCGTCTAGCCTCCCCTGCGGCGGCGCCACCCGCGTTTCTCCCTCCGGCGTGCACCGCCGCAGGGTCGACCTCCCTCCCTGATGATTTTCGTCCACCTTTTCACTCCCTCCCCTAGTTTTCTCTCATTAAATTTCCATAAATCCCCTCTAAATCAGTCTTTTCTCAATTCGTTTGCTCTCTAGGTTCTGTCTCAGTTTGTTCTATTCTTCAAGTTGCTTTGATGTGCTCTTGTTTGCTGTTGTCAGATTGCATGTATTGCTTTTTTGGTGGGTTTTCAGCAAAATCGGTCAATTGAAGTCGAAGATGAGAATCCAAATCAAAGGTAAGACTTTTCAATTGGAGTTGAGTAATGGTTTCTTAAAAATTGTTGAGTTCTATAACAATAGAAAACGGTGGATTAAATTTCCTGTTAAGTTGATTGAATGGGTTTCTAATGTCCTTAATGATAGTTCAAAGTTGATTGAATTTGAACACTCTAGAAGATTTGGTTGCCTTTGGTGGAAAATTCAAACTGGTTTCAATCGATGGGGGTGGTTTTTGAAGTTAAGTGTGAAGATTAAGGGTTTATGGTATTCAGTTGTTGTCCCTGCGTTAAGTAGTGTTAATCCTTGGAGGAATTTTGTCCATGCTTTTTTTCATGTTGCTCAAGAGGGATCGAAACTAGTTGTTGCTATTGATAGTGAATGTTGGAATGTCTGTTTGGATACTTTTGCTTATCCTCGGCAAGAAAGTTCGCCTCTCTCTCACGATAGTGAGCTCAAGTTAGAAGTGGATGCTTTGCTAAACTTAGAAAATTTGCATATTGACTCTAGTCACCCTAAACTAGAGAGCATGGTTCATCATGTTAATGAATCAAATATCTCTTGTGATGCAACGTGCTTGTTGAACAATGAACCTTTCAAAATCGCTAGTGTCAACAAGGATAAAATGTTGGCAAATCCTGAGAGGTTATTAGAAAGTGTTGGTTTAAGTGGCAATGGAAGTGCCCTTTCATTTGTAGATGAGGTGTGTATCAAAGGAAGTTCAGTCTATGTTGATGGAGATGTGGTCTCTACTTGTGCTAAAGGAATTGGTAGAAATGTAGATTCAATTGGTGATCTTAGTTTTGATTCATTGTTCTTGCCTGATTCTAATATGAGTAAGGTTATGCCAAGTTCTCCTTTTCAAAGGCCTTTTAAGAAAAATCAATGTCAATTACTTACTCATCTTGGGTTTCATCGCAATATGGAGAAGAATAATCAATCTCATAAAATGGTGAAGAAAAAGGGATTTCAAGTAGCAAAGAGATGATGTAGTGAGGGGTATTCCAATGGCTAAATGGTTTCATTCTTCAATGTTTAAGGAGTTCATGAGTTCTTTGTTGCTTTGTTGGATCTTGTTGCCTTGTTTGGTGTTTTTTCAGTCGTGCGATGGTGCAATGATGTTAATGGAGGGCCGTGGAATATGAGTTTCATTCTCAATTTCTTATGAAATGTCATGGTTGAACATCACAGTCACTCATAAATGCAGAAGTTAGAATGCAATTTCACTAGATAAGCAAGGCTTGAGAAGATGTGATGAGTTTGTAGCTTGGTGTTATCTATAGGCGTGGTTATAGATCATTTTTCATGTCATGATCATTAGAGGTGGAATTTTGTGTAATATGTAATGGCATGCTGTGAGTTTCAGCTTGCAAACAATTGTATGATGATTCCTATGGCTCTTTGAAGCTAATATATGAAACCTCTAAAATTATTTAAAAAAAAAGGACATCATATTTGCAAATATATAACTTTGATCATTAATATATTTAATTATCCAATAGGTTAATTTTGTTAAAAAGGGGTCAAGTCGATAATATGTATAGCGTCAAAAGTCAATATAGAACAATAATTTTGAAAAAGAAAAAGAAGATGGTAAAAGACAAGAAGGTTACTAAGGCCCTGTTCTTTTGAACTTATTTTGGCTTAACTGAACTGAACTTATTTTATTTTTGCTTAACTGAACTTATTTTTGCTGAACTAAATTTATTTTTACTTATTTTTGCTGAACTGAACATATTTTTGCTGAACTAAACTGTATTAACATAATATTATCAATACTTATTATTATTATTTTATTATTTTATAATAATAAATAATAAATAATAATAAAAATAATAGATAATAAATAATAATAATAATAAATAATAATAAATAATAATAATAATAATAATAAATAATAAATAATAATAACAAAAAATAATAATAAATAATAAATAATAAATAATAAATAATTATAATTATAATAAATAATAAATAATAAATAATAATAATAAATAATAATAAATAATAATAAATAATAATAATAATAATAATAATAATAATAAATAAATAATAAATAATAATAAACAATAAATAATAAATAATAATAATAAATAATAAATAATAAAAAATAATAAACAATAAATAATAAATAATAATAATAAATAATAAATAATAAATAATAAATAATAAATAATAAATAATAAATAATAAATAATAAATAATAAATAATAAATAATAAATAATAAATAATAAATAATAAATAATAAATAATAAATAATAAATAATAAATAATAAATAATAAATAATAAATAATAAATAATAAATAATAAATAATAAATGATAAATAATAAATAATAAATAATAAATAATAAATAATAAATAATAAATAATAAATAATAAATAATAAATAATAAATAATAAATAATAAATAATAAATAATAAATAATAATAAATAATAAATAATAAATAATAATAATATTAATAAATAATAAAAATAATAATAATTAATAAATAAGAAATACTTAATTATAAATAATAAATAATAAATAAATAAATAAAATAAATAAATAAAAATAAAAAAACAAATTCATCGTTATTATAATTATAATATTAATAATAATAACAATATTAATAGTAATATTGAAAACAAAAATAATAATTACAATATTAGCCAAGACTGAACTTATTTTTGCTGAACTGAACTTATTTTTACTTATTTTTGTTGAACTGAACTTATTTTTACTTATTTTTGCTGAACTGAACTTATTTTTGCTGAACTGAACTTATTTTTACTTATTTTTGTTGAACTGAACTTATTTTTACTTATTTTTGCTGAACTGAACTTATTTTTGCTGAACTGAACTTATTTTTATGTATATTTGCTGAAAATAAGTCCAAAAGAACAGGGCCTAAATCCAATAAGGTTCAATAAGGTCGGATTAGAAAGAAGAAAAAAAGGAATAAAAGGTTGATATTAACTGAATGAAGTAAGAATGATTAGTAATTAGAAAAAGGGATTAAATTGAAAAGTGAGGCCCTGTTCTTTTGGACTTATATTCAATTCAGCTATTTTCTACACTTCAGCTCATTTCAATTTAGTTCAATTCAGTTCAGTTTCTTCCAATCCAAAAGAACGGGCCTGAGTAGGTTTATGAAAATGAAGGTAGTTTTCCATATGATATCAAGTTACTTATCTAAAAATTTAATTTTCTTTGGTAAATATGTTTTTTTACCTTAATTATTCGATTTAATTTAGTTATTATGTTAAGCTTCTACTTTGATGAATTCTTTATAAATAAAATTAAGTTAAATACATACAATTGACCAAAAAAAAAATCACATTTCTCTTTGTTGGAAATTTTAATTTTTCTTACAGTAAGTAAAATATGCTTCAATTAGCTTCATAAGATTGTATCAGTTTCTCACTTCATAAAAAACAATACACAAAGGGAAAAGTGGTATCTCAGTGGAGTACCACCCCGAATTCCAAGGCATTGCCCATGGTTCGAATCCGCCTCATCCCAACAATATGTTGGGGATTAATCTTGTGGTGGCAATGGGCCTTCAGGCCTGTTGTCTTTTGGGTTGTTTAGCCTTGTACCCAATCTCTGAGCTGATGTGCCCTGCAGGCTAGGAGCGAGCCTAGCAGGGGTTGGTATTTGAGTCAATTATCTTTCCTAATAAATAAAAAAATAAAAAACAACACACTTATGTTGTCTAAGGAAATTGAAATAACAATACTTTCTATTCTTTTTATAATTTTTTTTTCTTATTGTACCATAAAATTTGGGAGATTATCTTACAATATTTACTTTACATGCATAATATTAACTATTAAGGATGACAACATATAGAAAATTGTAAATTTATTATCTGGTATACATACATATTTCAATATTGGATCAACAAGTGAAAGTTTATAAATACTAAATATCAATTTTTAGAATTGACACAATATAATAATATAAACGTACATACAAGATAAATTTATACCAAGCATGATAGCATGTCTTTTTTTTTAAAAGAGAAAATTTTATTAATTGAAGGCCAAACGACATCTACAATAGATATTAAAGAAAAACAAGATGCAATGAAACAATGTTAAATCAAATTCGTCTTCGAAGAAACTACAATGAACCAGATCGAGCAATACAGCTCAGCCCCCTTGTATTTCCTGAATCAAGCAACTATTGATGAGGAAGTCTATCATTCTGACATAGTTTGGGAAGAGCATTCTTGATCGAGCCATGTTGACCGCATCCGAGATTCCAATACCTTTATGTTGAGTCTTGAACTTCAACCAATGAGAGCAATTTCTCATACCTAAAGACAAAAAAACCATACTCACAACTCCCATATGGGATAAGGAGATCTCCACAACATAGACTAAAATCCCCATAACAGGGTTTGAAAAAATCTCATAAGGAGAGACTAATTTATTCAACAAAACAAGAAATAAATGAACTAAAAACTGAAAATAAAAGCATGATAGCATGATCTTAATTTTCATATTTTGTACTATTTGCCATTATAATATAACAATATTCAAATTTAATTTTATTACAGTAATTCTTTTTCCATATTATAAAATAACTTTACAAACATTACAGTCTCTAAAACTCTTTTAGCTTGGCTTTGCCTCTTAAGAATTTTTTTTTTAAAAAAAAACAGTCTATAAAACTCTTAACACCTCAAAAAAAATTATCAGTAAGGCCTAGTTTTTTGGACTTATTTTCAGTTAATTTCAGTTCAGTTCAGTTAATTTCAGTTCAGTTAATTTAATTTCAGTTCAGTTAATTTAATTTCAGTTCAGTTCAGTTAATTTCAGTTAATTTAATTTCAGTTCAGTTAAATTCAATTAATTTCAGTTCAGTTTATTATTATTATTATTATTATTGTTATTATTATTTTTTATTATTGTTATTTTTATTATTATAGTTATTATTATTATTATTATAAATATTATTATTATTATTATAAATTGCAAATTATTATTAATTATTATTATTATAATACATATTATTATTATTATAAATTTTATTATTAATTATTATTATTATTATTATTATAAATATTATTATTATTATAAATATAATTATTATTAATAATAATTATTATTATTAATTATTATTGTTATAATAATAAATATTATTATTATTATAAATATAATTAATTTTTATTATCATTATAACAATAAATATTATTATTATTATTATAATAAATATTATTATTATTATTATAAATAATATTATTGTTATTATTACTATTATTATTATTATTATTATAAATATTACTCAACACACAATCTATTGTCTGAGAAACGAAAATCAACTAGTTTTCACGCAACATACTCAAATGACAGCGATACATTATGAATTTTTATTGTTATTTCAGGTTTTATCTATGATTGCAAACATTTAAAACCTAGGTTTCACACACAATCTTTAGCTACAACATTTGAAACCTCCTCGATGTTAAAAAAAATAAAATAAAAACATTTGAAACCTCTTTCGACTAAAATTCAACACACAGATAAAACATATCATCATTCAATAGGTCAAAAAAACGATCGACAACTACTCAACGAATAAATTTTCTCAAATTCACGACGAGAAAAGAAAAAAGAAACAACAAAAATCAGCCAAAAATGCGAAAGAAAACTCAAGGGAGTATCAAAAGAAACGTAACATTCTTGTTTGAAGATGCGATTGGTTGGTTTAGGGATTCGAACACGGGAAAGGTGACCTCTGAGATGTTCCATGGCGTCCACCATGCTTGATTATCAATGGAAGAAAGGAGAAAGAAATACAGAGGAGAGAGAAAATGAGAATCAGTGAGTTTTTTTGTTGCTCTAAGCGTATAGCAAATGGGTAGAGAGAAAGAGACGTTGGGTTAAATGACATTAGTTGAGGATGGGCTTCTCTATTAGAATTGGGCATGGGCTGGTCTAACTTTAATGTTAAAGTTAGGCAGTCTTTGGTGATAAAAATTGTGTATTTTAGAAAATTAAATATACAATTCAGTTTAGTTTCTCTCATTTCAGTTAATTTCAGTTCAGTTAATTTAATTTCAGTTTAGTTAATTTAATTTAATTTCAGTTCAGTTAATTTAATTTCAGTTCAGTTAATTTAATTTCAGTTTAGTTAATTTAATTTTAGTTCAGTTAATTTAATTTAATTTCAGTTAAGTTCAGTTAATTTAATTTCAGTTAAGCCAAAATAACTTCAAAAGAACAGGGCCTAAGATTCACAAAATCTTTTATCATAATCTTCTCTCTCCTCAAAACCCTATCTCAAAAATATAACAAAATTCAAATTTAATATTATTACAATAATTCTTGTTCCATATTATTGATCAACAATATAAAAAAAACTTTACTAACATTCTAATTACAGAATTTGAACTTTAAACACTTCAATCCGAAATAAGGGATTGATTTTTAAAAGACAAAAGACTCCAACTACCTAAAAAAATTTATCGATCAACAAAATCTTTTATCATAATCTTCTCTCTCCTCACAAACCTATCTCAAATCCCTTAATATTCTCACCTTCCTCCTCTCTCATAAAACCCTACTTATTATTTTCCTAATTAAAATTATTCTCTCTCTCTCTCTTCATTAAACCCTCCTCTCATTTTCCTCTTTTATTCTTTCTTCGTCTTTCTTTCACCATGGAAGACGACCGTCAACCATGGTGGCTTTTCAACCATCATAATCTCCCATCCAACCCTCCTCCTTCCCCTTCCTCCACCCAAACCCAACTCCAAACCAACAACTCTCCTCCTTTTATTCCTCCTTCCTACACCCAATCCTTGGAAAATCAATTTTCTCTCCTTTCATTATCAGGTTCGGGAAACCCGAACCTAAACCCGAACCTACCTCGCACTGTTAATAATAATAATAATCTTGATTTTCAAACCCCTTCTTTCTCTCCTTTTGATTTGGATAGACTCCGAACCTACTACGCTGCTAGAACTCATGAACTCGCTAGTATTTTCGGTGCGTCGTCGTCGTCGTCTAATCACCCGAACCTAAATTACTATTATGGTTCGGGTTCGGGTTCGGGTTCGGGTTATGGTTCGACGTTGTTTACTGATTATTCTAATATTCTTCAACGTAACGGGTTTCGATCAAGCTTCAATGATCTTGAGTTACGTAGAAGAGTGCAACTTGATTATATTAATAATTATGATCATTATCATAGTGTTTTGAATTCGCTGTTGTATAATGAGCATATGAATGATCATAATAATAATAATAATAATAATCATAGTTTAAGTTACAATAGTAATAATAATAATAATAATAATAATAATAATAGGAGGAGGATGGTTAAAACCCGGGGTAATAGTAATAACAGTAATTACCGTAATGCTGCTGTTACAACGACTCCGGTAAATTTGGTTTATTATCCGAATTCTTGGGAAGAAATCAGGGGGAAAGTTGTTGATTATGTGAAAGATAAGAGTTTAAGTCAATTTTTGATTAGGAAGTTTGAGTTAGGGCATATGGAAGGGATAAAGATGGTTGTTTCTGAGATTAAAGAGGGTGTTAGTCAGGTTTTGTTTAATCAGACTGGGAGTCAATTCTTTCAAAAACTGTTGGAGATTCTTGATCAGCAAGATATTGTTGAATTATTGAAGGGTGTAATGGCTAATCAACGCGAATTCGTCGATATTTGCCTTGATAGTCAAGGGTATGTATGTGTTAGATGTTTTTGTATTAATTTTGTTTAAGTTGATTTAACTTTGATGATTTGATTTGATTTGATTTGATTTGTTATGATATACTAGGACAAGGGCGGTGCAGAAATTGCTGAGTTTCGTGGATGCGAATAACCGGGAGGTAAAGATGGTGGTATTGAATGCAATAAGAGGAGTTGGAGTGACTTTAACCAAAAATCTGAATGGTTATCATGTTATTCATGAGCTCTTAAAAGCTTTCCAACAGGCTTCTGAAGTCGTTGTGGTAAATTATCTTCACAATGTTTTAACATTTATCTTTTACTCTAGTTTGATTATTGTAGTTTGATTATTGGTGTGATTCGTTTATTCTTTTAGAATTCGTATAAAATTCGAGTTTTCGTTGTTTGTCATTGGTGTTCATTCTGCTTTGATGATTAATGGAGTGTTGTGAATTTTATGTTAAACTCATCAGTCATCACTTGACATTGTGGAAGAACAACCCATATCTAAAGGGATGAGAAAACTTTGATATATGATCTATTTGCATATATTGGATAAAATAGATGTTATTCTTGTTGATTGTTGTTACCTCTAGTCTAATATGCAAACTCTTTGTTCATTGTTCCGGTGACTCAATTCAACATATGTAATGATTTTCGTTTCGAACCTCGTACAGCCTCTGCTTGGTGAAATTGCAGATCACGCTGTAGACATAGCAATGGACAAAAGCGGGTGTTGTGCCCTGCAAAATTGTATACAACATGGTCAAGGGCCCGAACGCGATCGTATTATTCATCAGATTATAACTCATGCCGTAGAATTAGCTGAAAATGATTATGGGTTCGTTTACTTGTGTAATTATTATAATTACTTTGCATAGTTATAGTCTATTTGTTTTCTGAAAATTGCATTATTTGTTTTGCTTTATTGGCAGAAACTATGTTGTGCAATATGTAGTTGGGATGAAAGCTGATCCCCATGCTACAGCCCAAATCATTAGGAGTCTGCTGGGGAACTTTGTATATTTGACCAAAAGCAAGTTTGGCAGCCATGTTGTTGAGAAATGCTTGAAAGAAGCAGATAATGAACATTTCAACCTTATCATTGAAGAGATTACTGATCCTAAAGTCTTTTTGGAGATTGTCCAGCATCCTATGGGTAATTTTGTGGCTCAGACCGCGTTAGAAAGATCCCAGGTGAGACCCTGATTAAGCCCAATTCCTTTTGTTTTACTTTTGTCAGATTGTTTTCTCTATACGTTCGTTAATTAAGTTACTCAATATATATGTCTCTTTTTACTTTGCTACATATATTTTATGAGTGTCTCCGAGACCAACATTTGACAATTTCTTTATTTACGTGTTATTGTTATAGATGGTACAAGGTGATGCGTACAAGAGGCTAATGGATCGGATTAATGATAACTACGCGTTTTTGCATAGCCATATGCATGGCAAGAGGGTGTTAGCTCATGCCAAGTGCGGCAAGTCTCGCGTATTTCGCTATGCTAATTGCTAGCTAGCTAGCTAGCTTGGTTCTGTTAGTTTGGATTGTGCGTTTTAATATGTTTCAGTAATGTTGTGTTGTTTGTCATTGTTTTCAAGTACTTGTTAGAATCATAATACTATGATGTAATAATAATGCCTTAGAATGTTGTTTAGGATTATGACTTTGTACTATCATATAGCTAAGAAATAGTTGTCTTGCTAGGATTAACCCCTCTCACTGGTGTGTTTTGGGGAGAGAGAATAATTCCTTCATAGGAATGAACAGAGTTTGTTATAGTTTGTTTGTTGGTTTGTGACTCTAAAAGTACTACGTGTTATAGTGTTGATGTGTTTAGTGTTCAAACAATGACATAGAAGTATTTTGTGATGTGTTCTTCTAATTTCTATTGTCTTTGCATTATTTCTAACACATCTTCTCTTATATTGAGAACGTGTGTTTTGTACTCCTATTGTTTGGATTACTATTACATTTAAATCAGATTGCAGAGATGAAAGGTGGTGATTCGAAATAATAATACCTAGTCTAACATATCTTTTTTATGCTGTCAATAATCTAACTTTGTAAAGAATAAGATTACGTAATTACTCAAAGCATGGGATGGGGAAATCAGATGAGATTAGGTGGCGATCGATTGGAAACAATAACTCCCTCAAATTTCATTTTGCAATTTTAAATACCTAATTAGGATAGTGTTTTTTTGGAAGATATGACATTTGTTATTTGGGTATTTATTTTATCATATACCCCTGACAAATTGAAAAATTCACCATATACCCTCAATGTTTCAGATATGCACCATATACCCCTGAGTTTTCGATAACGTTCACCATATACCCTTTTCCTAACTGCCGTTAACTCACCGTTAGCTGTATTTACGATGTTGCCACCATTAACCCCTAACCCTAAAATCCTAATACCCTAACCCTAATTATAACCCTAATCCTAAACCCTTACCCACCCCAACCCCCCACCCCTCTCCCTCCCTCCACCCCGGCCCCAGTTCCCACCTCCTCCCCCTCCCCTCCACACACCGCTGCAGCCCCCCCCCGCCCCCTCCACCGCCGCCGCCCCCAACCCTCACTCCCTCCACGTCGATTTCCCCCTCCCCCTCCCCCTTCCCCGTCGATTTTCCCTCTCCCTCCCCCTTCCCCAGTCGATTTCCCCCTTCCCCCTCGATTTCTCACTCTCTCGCCCGCGCTGCTTTCACCGGATTTCCCCAACCCTAACTTTCGCCGTTGCTTTGTCTCCCTCTTCCCTCGAAACTCTCCCTCTCTCTCTCTCGCTGCGTTGTTGGTGCCGTCAATGCCGTTGCTTTGCCGTCCTCGGTCGATTTCCCCGTAGCCCGAAATTCGAAACGAGAGGGAGAGGGGGTTCGGTTTTGGGCGGACGGAAATAGAGGAGGAGAGGGGTGGGGACTGGGGAATTCGAAGGGGAAGGGGCGGCGGAGGGGGAGGGGAGGGGGCAAAGCGCCGGTGGAGGGGGGGGGGGGTGGTGGGAAGATTAGGGTTTAGAGTTAGTGTTAGGGTTGAGATTAGTGTTAGGGTTAAGGGGGTTAGGGTTAAGGGTTAGGGTGGCAAAATTGTAAATAACCCTAACGGTGACTTAACGTCCGTTACCAAAAAGGGCATTTAGTGAACAATTTTGAAAACTCAGGGGTATATGGTGCATATCTGAAACATTGAGGGTATATGGTGAATTTTTCAATTTGTCGGGGGTTTATGGTGATAAAAACGTTACCAATTTAGCATTTGCCGAAATTTTTTTTTTTTTTACTTTAGATCCAAAACAAAGTAAGCAAAAATTCTACTCAATTGTCAATCATCGTTAATCATAATCACAAGGCAAATATTTAAGCAATTGAATTTTACTAATTAATGAAAATTATAATATTGAAAGTAATTAACAATATCAGAACACTCATTAATTGGTTTTCAAAACTGGCATGATTCTCTTTTTTTCATCCTCGCCTTCTTTTTTTTTTATCAAAATTAATTGAGCTACAAAGTTGGGTGTTTAGTTTATGAATGTGCATCTTAAAGTTGGCGGTGAAAACTAGTCAAGTAAAACAACTAACAATGGATTGTCAAGAATTCTATGTGTACACTAAAATTTTATCACATCAATAATATTATTCTTTGGTAAATTAAGAAAGAATGTCTTTAAGTTTGGATCTGAAAAGATAATTATATATTTATCTAGAGATTATGATATCTCATGGACCATTTTATCCTACAACTCTATAGAAGGAGATCATCCCATATATTGAAGCATACTCAACGGAATAAGTCATAATCGACCCCATTTCTTCCCTACTACCAACTTGTACGGCTAGGAAATGTCGAACAAAAAATTTACATAAAAATATTAAGTGACAATTAAACAAATGATCAACTTCATAGATATTTCCTCCGTTCCGAATTAAATGCAACAAATCTACTTTTTCACTATTCACACTTTTCACTTTGACTAAGATTTGTGAGTTATACATAATGAAAAACATAGTCAAGTGGGATCTTGTTAGATTCGTCTCGTGACGCACTTTCATAAAATGTAATTTTTATAATTTTACTTATATGTAATTATAGATATTTGTGGTCAAAATAATGCCTCGACATGCGTAAAAGTGGATTTGTTTCATTTGATTCGGAACGGAGGAAGTAATAAATTAAAACTCCATACAAACTTGATTTCTATGATAAATAAATAAGAAAGCATAAATAATGTTGAGTTAAGTACATATCACTATTTAGCTAAACGGTTGTTCCAACGAGAGAGGCTATTGGGTGTTGTTGGGATGATAGAGAAAGAAGAGAGACAAACTGCTCTCATGTTGTTCCTTTTTTTTTCCTTTTTTAATTAAACAGAAGGGAGATGTCATTTTCCCTTTATTTGTCGTTTCTTATAACATTCAAAATCAATAAAATGTTTCCGCATTTTGGACACATTTCCAAAACGTGTTTCCCGCGTGTCGTGTTGTTTCTGGTGTCGAAAACTCAAAACATTAGGTTGTGGACGTGCCCATGCCTCATAGATGTAACACCCCCAAATTCCTCCCTACTATAATGAATATCATTCTAAGTAAATAAGAGGAATCTAAAGGTGTTACCGCCACAGTGATACGCATACGGCTAAATAATAATTTTAGAAATCAAACTTGCTAACCATTAAAAAAATAACACAGCGGAAGACTTTAACTGAAAATAACTAAACTACAAGTTGGAAACCCTTTAAAGCCCCTGATTAAAAATATCATTAATCCAAAATTCCAAACTTCAGAAAGAAAGAAATAAAACACAATGTGTGATAGAAATAAAATGAAATCCAACTCCAACGGCCAACTCCAACGGCTAACTCCCATGCATGAATCTTGAAAACCTGTTATTAACCTGCTCCCCATAATTTACTGTAAATTATGGATCATTACAGAAAATGCAACCAAATACAGAAAGAACAAGTCAGCTAATGATGAGTACGTACTTAACCAAATAATAGAATATAAGTCCTGAACATGATACTAGATAACTGTAAACAACAATAATTCATACTCGACTTTAGAAATTAATAAACAAATGACTCCATAACTTCTATTAATATTGATCTGACATGGAACGGGCATTGTCCTCACTTTGGAATCATACGGGCTACTAAACCTTGAATAACTAAAGCGTCCTTGACTGCCTTTAATGGATAAACCTTGAAAATCAGTATTATCATACCCCCGAGAAGTATCCTTAATTAACTTTTCTGAAGAAGTTTAGATAACTTATCTAACTCGATTATAATAAAATAATTAACTGTATCGTCATACAAGTTAATATGTGCAGGAGAAAGTAGTTCAAAGACTACTTCTCCCCCCTTGTTCAATATTCAATAGGGGATCCAACCTATGAGTTTTTCATGCCATTCTCTTTCTCGTTAAGTGTTTAATAATATTTATTGGGTCCGACAAGCTAGCATAAAGAAAAATAATAACAAATCCAAACACTTATAATTTATTTTTATCTTATTAATAAAGAGTGATTACACAATAATAACCTTATCTTTATTAAACCTTTAAAGCTTGAATTAGGGACTTAGAAAGTCTCCCTAAAAAAATTGTACATTGTTGAACAATAAAAGATAACTTGAAATAGTCACAAAAGACTCTTAAATATTGCAAACTTTGCACTTTCAACATGAATAGGTCGTAGAGTAAACTTATAAACAACCTCTAATCATGATACTAGCTCATATAGTCATGCTACATTTTTTTTTTTGAGGGGAAAAGCAAGCTAATATTACTCCAAGGACAAAATGTCCATCAAAACATAAGGAACCACCTCCGGAGGAGCGTGGATCTCCCAAATTTGTTCAACCCCAAAAGGGATTAGCTTAGCTAAATGGTGGGCAACAAAACTCCCATCACGTTTAACATGAGACCAAGAAATAGAGGAGAAAAATAAACTAGAGAAGAAAATGTTATGGAGTACTAAATCAAGTTTGGAAAGGTAGATAGCTTGCTTGGAGAGACGATTAATCACCGTAAGACAATCCGATTCCACAATGACATCAGAAATACCATAACGTTTGCACAAACGAATGCCCATCTCAATGCTCTTTGCCTCGGCAATCTCGGGGGACCAATGGGCACGGATGCGGCGAGTAGCAGCGAATTTGACAACACCACAAGAATCACGTGCAATCACTCCTAGCCCCACCCAGCCATGCACAGCTAGAGACGCATCCACATTAAGTTTCAGCACACCCACAGGAGGGGCAGCCCATCTACGCAAACTAGTGGAAGGAGAAGGAAAACGACCTTGATAAATCCTCTTTCCATATGCCCCGAAATCCTCCACAAGTCTGGTAATTCGGGTTAACATTACCTGATGGGGCGTGATCTTTTGGCTGAAAAGCATAGAGTTACGCTCATTCCACAAGCACCACGCAAGGAAGCATCCTTTAATGCGCACCTTATTGTCCATAGTTCGCTAAGCTTGCACAGCATCGCACATAGATGGAGAAGAAATAGAAAGCAAACGAAGCTCTTCACAACCACTATCCAACCACAACTCTCGAAACCTTGGGCATTCGAAAATTGCATGAACCTGCGTCTCAACAGCCCCACAGCCCCAAGGGCATGAAGTATCATCAAGCAAATGTCGATGATGGAGATGACGTACCGGGAGAGAATTAGTACACATTCGCCAAAGTAAATGGCGAACTTTTGGACTCACTTCCATGCTCCAAAGATCGACCCAAGCTTGATGAAAATTATCAAGATTGCCCCCCTTTCCAATCATGTATGTCGTTTTCACAGAGTAACAAGCATCCTTGGTGAAGGCCCAAGTGATCTCATCTCTCATAGGCACCATACTAAGAGGCGTAGCAAGAATGCATTTAACATCTCTCTCGTTGAAAAGGGATTCAATAACATCAACTTTCCATTCCATGCTTTCAAAGTTAATTAAGTCACTCACCATATTGTAAGCATCATTTCGAGGGCTAGTGAGGTAACGTCCATCATCATCAACAACCCAAGGATCATCCCAAAGCTTGATTTGAGTTCCATTCCCTACTCTCCATACCACACCTTCTTTGACAAGAGCTTTCGAACTCCAAATGCTACTCCAAGAATAACTGCAAGACAAACCAAGAGGTGCATCCAAAAAATCACAGTTGGGATAGTATTTAGCTTTAAAAACTCGAGCAAAAAGAGAAGATGGCTCTCGGATCAATCTCCAAGTCTGGCGACCAAGTAAAGCATCATTGAATACTTTAAGATCCTTGAATCCCATACCACCCAAGCATTTCAAAGTACACATAGAATCCCAGTTTCTCCAATGAATCTTTCTCCGGGAATCAGAACTTCCCCACCAAAAACGAGCCATAGCTGAATGAATCTGTTGAATGATACAAGCAGGAATCTTGTAAACACCCATCAGATAAGTAGGCCTGGATCATAGATTTCACCAAAATCTCCTTCCCTGCTCTAGAAAGTAGTTTCTCCTTCCACCCTTGGAGTTTCTTCCAAATTCTATCCAGAAGAGAGTCAAAAATAGCTCTCTTTGACCGTCCCGAGATAGAAGGGATACCAAGGTATTTCTCGTGCTTTTCCACCTGTCTCATGTTCAGTCTGTCAACTCTTCTCGCCGAGTGATACTGACTCCTCTACTGAAAGAAACTTCCGACTTTTCATAGTTAATTTTCTGACCGGATGCTGCTTCATATTTGTTGAGAATATCAACTATAAGGGTGCATTCCTGAGGGGAAGCTCTAGTGAAGAGTAAACTATCATCTGCAAAGAATAAGTGAGAGATATCGGGACCACTACGACTGGCTTTAGCACCATGAATCTGCTTCTCCTGCACTTTCCGCTGAATCATCTTTGAAAAGACATCAACAATCAATATGAATAAATAAGGCGACAAAGGGTCGCCCTGACGGAGACCTCTAGCAGGAAGAACAGACCCACAAACTCCTCCATTGATAATGAAGGAATAAGAAACAGATGAGACACAATCCATGATCAAATTCACCCATCTTCCATCAAAACCCATGGTGAGGAGGAGCTTACGAAGAAAGCCCCACTCCACTCTGTCATAGACCTTGCTCATGTCTAGTTTCATAGCAATAGTGCCTTTCCTGCTTCGATTCCTGTGCTTTATAGAATGGAAAACTTCCAGAGCAATGAGAGCATTATCAGTTATCAAGCGCCCAGGAACAAAAGCACTCTGATTCTCTGTAACAATGTTAGGAAGAAATTCCTTCAATCTAATCACAATAGATTTTGAAACCAGTTTATAGAGAACATTACAAAGAGCAATAGACCTGAATTCAGCAGCCTTGGTCGGGGTTTTGACCTTCGAAATCAGAGCAATATTAGTGGGATTCAAGCAACTCGGAGACACATTACCATGTAAAATATTGCTAACAAAAGAAGTCACATCATCACCCACAATGTGCCAAAAGCGTTGGTAAAAAATGGCATGCATACCATCAGGACCAGGCGCCTTGCAAGGGTGCATTTGTTGAAGAGCTTGAAAACTCTCCTCCTTTGTAAAAGGTTTCAGAAGTATCTGATTATAATTTTCAGTGATAACTGGATCAATGAACTGTAATACTTCCTGAAGCTGCAAATCTGAGGGGTTAGTAGAAGTAAAAATAGTGGCAAAATATTTTCAACCTCATCTCCATCTTCACACCACTTGCCCTCCTCATCAAAAGCCCTTTTACATAATTTCTTTTTCTCCTCTGCGATGCTTTATGATGGAAGTATTTTGTGTTCCTGTCACCGTCCCGAACTTCAGCAACTCTGGATCTCAAATACCAGTAGGCTTCATGCATTGAGTGAAGCTCATCAAGCTTTTGCTCACACTCGGCACAAAGTTTACTGCTTGCATCCGAAATGGGTTATTTTTGGGCCCATTCCAATTCCTTCTCAGCTGCCACAATTTGCTTACCTATTTTACCAAACTTAACACTGCTCCAGCGAACCAAACTTTGGGCCATGGAAGTAATACGGCCTGTTAGAGCCTCCCCACACGAACTGGACCATGCAGCCCGCACCGCATCCTCACAACTATCATCCAGCAGCCAAGCCGTCTCAAAGAAGGTCCTACGCTGCTTACCAATGGGCATGTGATATCTTTTGGGCCTGATCACAATTGCTGAGTGATCTGATTTGTATCGCATAGTATGCTTAACAATTGAGTTTGGGTACAAGTCTACCCAAGAAGAAGAGCTTATAAACCTGTCTAATCTTTCACGAATTCGGGTCGAGGGAGTAAGGCCCCGTTCCCAAGTGTGCCATTCACCAACATAACCCAAGTCCCTAAGAGAAAGTTCATCCATGGTATCTCGAAAACTTGTCATTTCTCTACGAACTCGAGCAGAACCACCTTCTTTTTCGCCATGACTCAAAATTTCATTAAAGTCACCTCCAAGAAGAATCGGAAGTGTTGAATCTGTACACAAATGACGAATGAGACTCCAAGTACGACCTTTTTCCTCCTCCTTCGCCCACCCATACACCCCCTACAAAACGCCATTTCTTCTCTCCATCCTCAATATCTCCACAAATATGGTGCTGCGAAAAAGAAACAAGAGAAAACAGAACTTCCTCCCTCAAAAATAAACACAAACCACCAGATTTACCTCTACTAGAAACTCCAAAAGCACTGTGAAAACCCAACCTAGTCTTCAAAGCTTCAGCATCAATCTTGTTAATCATCGTCTCCGATATGAATATAATATCGAGGGCAAAAGCAGTACTCCATCGATGGAGTTGTCGAACTGACCAAGGGTTGCCCATCCCTCGACGGTTCCAACATAAGAGATTCATAATGCTAGGCGGGGTTGGGCATCACAACCTCCGCCAAAAGTTGAGCTGAATTATGCGACGGACTCAGCTTAGAACGCTTCGTAGTACCATCCATTACATCATCCATCATATCCACACACTCTATTTGTCTTTTTGCATCACGCCAAACTGGATCCATATCCATCTGTTGAGCCACCCCTTTTTCTTCCATCGAACCCCGAGCCAATCTATTCCAACTTCGAGACTTAACTTCACTCACCTCCACTCCACTTGTAAAAATAAAATCAGCTTCACTTTGGACATTTAATATTGTTGGGGCCTGTTGAATACTAGGCACTAAGTCCAAAGTAGGTAACACAAGTGGGGTATTAATGGGGACCAAATCAGTGGGGGAATTAACAGTAGTACCCTCACCATTTTTCCACGAGACTGCATGGGGTTTTATTACACTCCTATCTACGTCCAGTACAGTAACATTCAAAGGCACATCAGACCCAATTTCTTCCCCATTCTCACTGCTCGAAATTTTCCCAGGTTCAAAAAGCACTTTTTTACAATTCCTGAATTTCTTCTCTTCCTCAAGCTCCTTTGTACGCCCTTTTCGAGGGGTAGCTTTGAGCCCCAAATGCCACCCCAATTTCTCACACTTATCCTCCTCCAACGCATTTTGACAATCCTTTTCGGAATGTCCCATAACACCACAAGCTAAGCAGAAAAAAGGAAGTCGTTCATAAGCGAAATCAATTACAATCTCATTTCCTTTCTTGTCTTTCAATTTCCTGTATCTTCTCAATGGCTTGGTGATATCTAACAAAACTTTAACACGACGATACCGACCAAACCCTAACACATCTTCCTCAATTTCAATAATAGCACCCATATTTCCAATCAAAGCTTTAACTATATCGTTTGATCGCATGTTAAAAGGTAAATTTTTTAACCTAATCCAGAAGGGAGATTGGTTCAAAATTACCTGATCAGGGGGGTTCATCACCATCTGCTTCCTTCAGTAACACGAGCATGTTGTCAAAACACCAGGGGCGGCCGTCAAGAACACGCATCATGTCTCTCCAATGAAAGAATTGGAAAGCAAATAAATTAGGCCGGAGAACACGAATGACCAAACCGTGGATCGGGGCCCAAACTGTTGTAATTGTTCTCTTGAACGCCTCAACGTTGAAGGAACGCTCAGTAAGAAGTCGCCCTAATAAAAGAAGAGAGACATTATTCTCAAGATTAGGGTTTATGGAAACAAGATCAAGAACCTTGTCTTCTTCATCATCTATACGGAGATTTGAGACGTAATTTGAAAGCTCCTCAGCCATGAGCATAGGAGGGTGGCCGCCACGGCGGAGAATGACCGAATGGTAGGGCACTCTTTCGGGGGAGAAGAGAGAGGCGTCCTGTCTTTCAAGGGAGTTTCATATATAGTCATGCTACATAAAATAACATGTCCACTGTGATAAGTCAAATTTATATATAGTTTTAAGGTGCATTTAGGTTGCATTTTAGAGCATTTAGATTCATATTTAGGTTCATTATTGCATCATATTCTTAAGTTATGTTATTCTACTCCAATTCGGTATGTTTTCTTGTTTTTGATGAATTTCAGGTAATGAGAACGTATTTGGAGTATATTTAGCTGATCTTGAGGATTAGGAGCACTTGTAAAGAAGCTACGATGCATAAGGATCGTATGGATATGTCATAGTACGAGTTTGAGCGAAAACGAAGCGGAAAATCATTAGAAGAAATGTGAAAAAGGAGTTATGTATACTCTTCTGATCATAACTTTTGATGTGCTTCTTAGAATTAAGAAATTCCAGTTGGGTTGGAAACTAGACTTGAAGGGATTTCCAACGATAGGTCACACGCCCCAAATGGACTTCTGGTTTAAGAGATACAACCTTCACAAGTTGACGCAAAAATCATAGTTTTCCCGCCCGGTCGACCGGGCGGTTTCACCCGACCGGGCGAGACAAAATTTTATTCAGAGTCCAAGGTATGTCCGCCCGGTCAACCGGGCGAGGAAGGAGCCAAAATCGTTTGCGCGCCCGACCGGGCGAAATTATTCCTTTGCTCGTAAGTTCAAGACAACGTCGCCCGCCCGGGCGGTTTGGCCCGATCGATCGGGCGGTTTTTCGGGAATGTTTATTTTTGCCTTTTTTAGCCGATTTTGTAAAAACTATAAATAGGTCTTCTCTCTCTCTCCTCCTCTCTTCCCTTTTTCACGTTATTTTAGTTCTAGGTTTGGTTTTAGTTTTCTTCTTCTCTCTCTATAGTTTTAATCCTAGTTTTTCATGTTCTTCATTAATTCATTAGATTTATTATTTCATTCTCTTCTTTTCATTGATTTCTTTTAATTATGTTTTCCTTTCTCTTTCTAGATGTAGTTTTTATTCTTTATTTCATGATTGAGTAGTTTTTATTTCTAGGGTTTGGGAATCCATGTTTATATGCTATGATTATTAATTGATATTTATTCATGGTTTGATTAGTCTTGATATTTCTAATTGATTAGTGTTTATATTATTAATCTTGCAATCTGATCAATTGTCTGATTAAATATTGCTAATATCGAGTCATAGATCGAGAGATAGTACTCTTTAGAGGCTTACCTACAATTAACAAATCTGATTATGTTGAGCGACCGTACTAGCATATGTTGATTGAGAGCGTTAAGGCCCGACCGTAGGATTAACATGTGCTCTAGATATCTGATTAATTGAACCATTGATGATATTTTGATATATTATAGTTATAAACATGGTAAACCATTGCCCTAGATCCTTTTTAGTTTGATTTTCGTAGTTTGATTAGTTTAGAACTTTAATTCAATTTTACTAATCTTGTTTAGTTTCTCTATACCTTAGAAGTTAGATTAAAACGACCATCTCTCTGTGGATTCGACCCTACTTACCCTACTACATTGTTAGAAGGTTTTGCAGGAATTATTTTTGACAGGTGTACGACAGCCTATCAAATTTTGACGCCGTTGCCGGGGAGACGATATTGTTTTATTTAGCTTTTATTGTTGGTGATACTAAACTGTATATATATATTATTTTTTTTCCCTTTTGTGAATGGTTTTTTTCCCTATCTATAGTGTGTTGTCATGGAGTCGTATAATTATAGTTCAGAGGGGAATGTTTTTTCTAATTATCAAGGGCAATATGACTATTCTGGGTATTATAATGCGAATGATTATGTTTATGATGCATCATATGATTGTCAAAATTCACAAAATATGTGCATGAATGCTTATGAAGAATCCCATTACCCTAATGAGTCTTATGTGCCTGATTATACTCAATGTTATCAACCTAAAGTGAATAATTATTTTCAACCCGAAACATCAGAGCGTCAGGAACTTTTTAACATGATGAAAGAGTATATTGTTAAGCAGCATGAAGATTTAAATGAATTAGCTCATGATTACCAAAACATGGCGAAGTCTATTGAATTACTTGCTGTGCAACAATCTACTAACCAGCAGGTTATACTTGATGATAATGATTTTGGTGTTGAGAATTATACTTCGGAGGAGAAAGGCGTTGATATGACTCATGATAGTTTGGTAGAAGGTAAGGGTGTAATTGGTGAAGTTGGTAGTGAGTGTCTCTATGTCGACGAATCCTTAGTTGAGAGTGAAGTGTCTCACACTTCTTCTATAAACTTTTCATCTGCATATGAGTCTAAAGTTGAGAGTGAGATAATACATGAGTCTTTGTCGGTTCCATCTGATACTGTTTTTGAGTCTCATGTTCCCTTCTCTAAAAAACTTGATCTTATTCCTTCTTCCCCTTTTTTATATCCTCCATCGTTCCTTCTTTCTCCGCTCTTGAATGGCTCTTATGATAATGTAAATAATGTACAGTTAGTTTCTTTTCCTTCTTTTGAGTCATGTAAAAAGACTAACAATTTTTCTTTTTCTTCTTCTTGTAAATATAATTTTTCCTTTGATTTTTCTTTTTGTAGTTTTAGTATTTTTTTAGTGCTAATTTTTTTCATTTTTCCTTTCCACTCTTATATAATATGCTCTGAGATGTTTGCAGGAACATATGATAAGCTTCTTAGAGCATTGAACTATTATGAGTGATCTACTAGTCTTAAACGGTCATGCAAGACCTTCAATCAGCGCTTATCGGGAGGCAACCTGACTTTGTTCATTTTTTTTTGGTTTGACTAACTTTGCTAATATGTGATGAAGTCTTTTGCTAGGTACAAGCATAGCCAATTTTTTTGGCTAAGTTCACTGCCTCATTACAACTATCGATTGTGGTGGAGGTGCCGATGCTTTTTGACACTCCCTTTGATTACCCACCCCTTTTGTAAGTTGTACCTCTCCCTCATTTAATTCCTCTTTGTTCACATTGAGGACAATGTGTCATTCAGCTTGGGGGAGGATGTTTGTCATCATTACTTAGCGCATGTTAGTTGCATTTAGAGTAGTTTTTTTCATTGCTTTCGTAGGATGTTGCACGGTTTGTACCGCTCACTAGGAGTGGGAGTTTACGTGTAACCAAAAACATTGTATTGCTTTCGTAGTTGCATTGGCATATTTCATCTCATATTAGATTTCATGTCATTTTAGTTGCATCTATGGGACTATTGCTAGCACTTATTGAGAACCTTGCTGATATTTTACTACAATTCCTAAGCATAATTCATCTTGTTCATGATTCTTCATAGCACGATTGTTTCGCAATTGATTATTTGTGGTAAGATTGATTGATCTCTCTCTAGCTCGATTTAACTTTATTGTGCAGACACCTTAAACTAAGTGAGCTTCTGTGCCTATAAACTGACGTATATGTGTTAGTTATGTTCTTTCATGTGTGATTAGTTCCTTAGTTGTCGCATTGATCTTGATTTTGACTTGGTATTCTTTGATATTTGATAGTGCATACATTTTGATATGATTGAGGCGTTTCCAGAGTTATTCTTTTTTTCATATTATCCTTTCTCTAGCCCCATCGGGCCTTTCTGACTATGTTTGATTGCTACCTACATTACAAGCCATTGGCCTCATTTGATATTTGTCCTAAGCCTAGCTTGGGGGAGCGAGTATTAGTTTTGGTTTGGTTTGTATTGAATTGAAGTGCTCTATTTGTGGTTTAGAAGGATGGAAAAGTATGTTAAGTGAGCTTTGAAATTGATTTGAAAGTGGGAAAAAGAAATACAAAAGAAAAAAGTGAAAAATGAAATGAAATAGAAGTGAAAAAGAGTTGTGAATAAAGTGAAATAAAAAGGGTTATGACTGAATTTCCTGAATGAAAAGTGTTGTTGATTATATTTGGAGATTGTTGGTTGTTGCACGGAGTTGTTGTGACCTTTCTTGGTCATGTTTTCAGTTATATGATGCTCCCCCTTCTTGGTTTTTCCACCACAATTCTCAAATTATTCCATACCTTTAACCTCAGCTCCATTACAACCCTTAAAAGTCCTCTTGATCATTGTGTATTATATTGTTGAGTATTAAGTGAGTCAAAAAGTCAAAGTTAAAGAGTATATGTTTCATCTGAGTCGACTTGTTTTAGGTTGAGTGTCATCATTTATCAATTAAACACATGAGAAATTTGAGCGCACATGACTATAGTGAGGTCTGTCAGGTTTGTTTAAATCCAGCTTGGGAGAGATGGTATGCGGTATGATTGGAGAGTCGATTGCGATACATGACATGCTATGCGGCTTTGTTCGAGATTGTTTCGATGCTTGGTTTGTGTAGTGATTTATCTCTTGTGTTTTCAGTTGAGTGTTTAGCCCTGTTGTAATCCTATATTGCAGGTCGTCTTTCTTTTCCAATGTTTATGTCTTATTGCTTGGGGACAAGCAATGGTTTAGCTTGGGGGAGTTTGATAAGTCATATTTATATATAGTTTTAAGGTGCATTTAGGTTACATTTTAGAGCATTTAGATTCATATTTAGGTTCATTATTGCATCATATTCTTAAGTTATGTTATTCTACTCCTATTCGGTATGTTTTCTTGTTTTTGATGAATTTCAGGTAATGAGAACGTATTTGGAGTATATTTAGCTGATCTTGAGGATTAGGAGCACTTGGAAAGAAGCTACGATGCATAAGGATCGTATGGATATGTCATAGTATGAGTTTGAGCGAAAACGAAGCGGAAAATCATTAGAAGAAATGTGAAAAAGGAGTTATGTATACTCTTCTGATCATAAATTTTGATTTACTTCTTAGAATCAAGAAATTCCAGTTGGGTTGGAAACTAGACTTGAAGGGCTTTCCAACGATAGGTCACACGCCCCAAATGGACTTCTGGTTTAAGAGATACAGCCTTCGCAAGTTGACGCAAAAATCGTAGTTTTCCTGCCCGGTCGACCGGGCGGTTTCGCTCGACCGGGAGAGACAAAATTTTATTTAGAGTCCAAGGCATGTCCGCCCGGTCAACCGGGCGAGGAAGGAGCCAAAATCGTTTGCGCGTCCGACCAGGCGGCCTCGCCCGGTTGACCGGGCGAAATTGTTCCTTGGCTCGTAAGTTCAAGACAACGTCGCCCGCCCGGGCGGTTTGGCCCGATCGACCGGGCGGTTTTTCGGGAATGTTTATTTTTGCCTTTTTTAGCCGATTTTGTAAAAACTATAAATAGGTCTTCTCTCTCTCCTCCTCTCTTCCCTTTTTCACGTTATTTTAGTTCTAGGTTTGGTTTTAGTTTTCTTCTTCTCTCTCTTTAGTTTAAACCCTAGTTTTTCATGTTCTTCATTAATTCATTAGATTTATTATTTCATTCTCTTCTTTTCATTGATTTCTTTTAATTATGTTTTCCTTTCTCTTTCTAGATGTAGTTTTTATTCTTTATTTCATGATTGAGTAGTTTTTATTTCTAGGGTTTGGGAATCCATGTTTATATGCTATGATTATTAATTGATATTTATTCATGGTTTGATTAGTCTTGATATTTCTAATTGATTAGTGTTTATATTATTAATCTTGCAATCTGATCAATTGTCTGATTAAATATTGCTAATATCGAGTCATAGATCGAGAGATAGTACTCTTTAGAGGCTTACCTACAATTAACAAATCTGATTATGTTGAGCGACCGTATAGCATATGTTGATTTGAGAGCGTTAAGGCCCGACCGTAGGATTAACATGTGCTCTAGATATCTGATTAATTGAACCATTGATGATATTTTGATATATTATAGTTATAAACATGGTAAACCATTGCCCTAGATCCTTTTTAGTTTGATTTTCGTAGTTTGATTAGTTTAGAACTTTAATTCAATTTTACTGATCTTGTTTAGTTTATCTATACCTTAGAAGCTAGATTAAAACGACCATCTCTCTGTGGATTCGACCCTATTTACCCTACTACATTGTTAGAAGGTTTTGCAGGAATTATTTTTGACAGGTGTACGACAGCCTATCACACTGCAAATAAAAATTACTACTTCGCATACAATAATATAAAGACTATTCTTTCATAGGAATAAAGATCATATAACCGTATGTATTATAAGTACTACCACATTATAACACACAAATTTTATTCCCTAATCATGATTCTAAGTTCCATCATGCTCCGAAATAGATAACTAAGCATATTAACTATGACTACTAATACTACTAGAAATACCTAGTACTATTATGTACCTCTCAAACGTGAATTACACACAACTACGCACTGAAATTTCCCTTCTACGAATTGGGTACCTAAAACATATATTGAGTAATAATTAATACCCATGTTGTATTTTTTTTCCTTTTTCCGATTAAACAAAAGGGAAATTTCATTTTTCCTTTATTTGTCAACGTTTCCTCATTTCGGACACGTTTCCAAAATAATTCATATCTTGTCATCTCATCCCTTTTTAATAAGATTAAACAAAAATTCTTATAAAAGATAAAGACATCAAATATGGATTGAGGACAAAATTCCGGAACAAAAGTTAGGCTTGATTTCTTATCACCCCTAAGAATGTCTACATTAGAACTGTTTTGAATATTTTTTGTTTTAAACATTGTTTGTGACTATATGGTCGGCCAAAAAAATAGTATATTTATTATAAAAGGTAGTATATTTATATAAAAGGTACTCACTCTTTATTTTTTTAAGTACATCTTTCTTACTTACTTTTCCTGTTTTGCATAGTCTCCAATGCACATCTTGACCCGTTAATATTTCTAGATAAGTATTAGTAATAAAGATTATGAAAAGTTGATATTCTTAAACTACACATAGAAACATATCTGACAAGATCCAACATGAATATATTTTTCCATATATAATAATCACTACACATGGTCAATAGTTTGAAAACTTTGACTAGATTATTTAAGTGAGACAAATAAAAAAATACAGAGGAAGTAGTATATCAAAAACCAACATATAACTTGATTGTTGGTTTATCAGTGATGTTCTTAGTTCTAATATAGTACTTTATTGATTAAATGTACTACTGATTTTATAAGATATGATGATATAATACATTCATCTATAATCTAAACAAAAAAAATATCAAACGGTTATAAATTGGGTAAACTTTAATATTTCTAGATAAGTATTAGTAATAAAGATTATGAAAAGTTGATATTCTTAAACTACACATAGAAACATATCTGACAAGATCCAACATGAATATGTTTTTCCATATATAATAATCACTACACATGGTCAATAGTTTGAAAACTTTGACTAGAATATTTAAGTGAGACAGATAAAAAAATACAGAGGAAGTAGTATATCAAAAACCAACATATAACTTGATTGTTGGTTTATCAGTGATGTTCTTGGTTCTAATATACTCCCTCCGGTCTTTATTAGTTTACCCCTTTCTATGGGGCACATTTGCTGATACACTAATTTGAACCTTAATATCTCTAATTATCAATAAGCAAAAATTACAAAAAGTTGATATTTGGATACTACACATTGAGATGAATCTAACAAGATCTCACATGACTATATTTTTCCTTAAGTACGAATCACAAGAGATAGTCAAAGTCATGTATGTGAATAGTGTCAAAAGTCAAAAGGGGTAAACGAATAAAGACCGGAGGGAGTAGTACTTTATTGATTAAATGTACTACTGATTTTATAAGATACTCCCTCCGGTCTTTATTAGTTTACCCGTTTCTTTTGCACAGAGTTTTAGGAGAAATAATGTTGTGGGACATAGAAAGAAAGAGAAACTATTATTTTATATTAAAGTTGAATGTATGTGTGATGGAAAGTTAGTGGTCCCATTCCAAAAATAGAAACAAAAGAAATGGGTAAACTAATAAGGGACATCCCAAAAAGGAATACGGGTAAAATAATAAAGACCGGAGGGAGTATGATATAATACATTCATCTATAATCTAAACAAAAAAATATATCAAACGGTTATAAATTGGGTAAAGTTTACCACCACCCTTCCTCAAGCAAGCCATCTCTCTTTGGCAAAGTACCAATATAGACCCGATAAGTTTAAATGTATGCATTAAGTTTTTTTTTAATAAGGTAAGATGAAGTCCATTGCAAGTAGGGGAGAAATTGGGGATCCCTCCTTGCAAGTGGTGAAATTCGATCTCAGGACCTCTGGGATCGGAGGTAGAGATGGGCAATGGTCGGGTCCAGCCGGTCCCTAGACCCGAACCCTAATTTTTTTTGCGGACACAGACCCGGATCCCAAGGGTATGGGAAAATTGGACCCAGACCCTTAGGGTCTGTAGGGTCTAGGCCTATTTTTTTATTTTTGCCAAAATTTTAGCATTATTAATATTTCATGACAAAAAATGATTATCTAGAAAAAAGACCCATAAATAAGAAAAATATAAACTACAATAATAATTATGTCTAGAGCAATTTATACTATTTAAGACAATACAAATAATATCTTGGAAGACTAATATCCAAAAACAAGGAAAAAAAGAAGACTAAAAAATATTTAATGGCCTCAAAAATTTATATATTAAATTTTTTTAGGGTCTAAGGGTCGGGTCTGGATCGGGTCCGGGTCCAAAATATCAAAACTCGAACCCTAAAAAATTTACTTGGACCCAGACCCGGACCTGAACCCTTAGGGTCTGAAAAAGTTGGACCCAGACCCTTAATTTAGGGTCGGGTCCAGTAGAGTCCGGGTAGGGTCCTGGACCCATGCCTATCCCTAATCGGATGTGATGCCAACACCACTAGGCTATCACCTGCTGTTCTTAAATGTATGCATTAAGTGGTTCAAGTTATAATAATATGTACAATAATTATACTATATTAACACTAAATTTTGCAAACAATAAAGAAAATATTAAAATATTTTAGATGAACACCAAACACGTAAAAAAAATCTAATTGTTGCACGAAGAATCGAGGAGTTGATACAGATTCGACGGCAGAAAGTGAGAAATCCCCCCAAAATAATTTAAAACACAAAAAAGAAGGGTTTTATAGGTAACTTGAAATCTCTCTCAATTCTATCAGCTCCAATCTTGCAATCACTTGAGAATCAAATCGTTCTGCAACAATCGCCGGCGATTCCCAAAAATCAATTGGAAAAATGGCAAACCCTATCGTTCAACAGGTCTTAAACAAAATTCATCTTCCTTTTCTTCAGATTTCGATTCATTTTCTCCGAATTTCATCCTCAAATCAATTTTTTTGTTTGTTTCTGCAGATTTTGGAGAAGCAAGTATTAAATGTAGCAAAAGCAATGGAGGAGAAAATCGACGACGAAATCGCAGCCCTAGATCGTCTCGATACCGACGATATCGAAGCGTTGCGAGAGAGGAGACTTCAACAGATGAAAAGAATGGCGGAAAAACGTAGTCATTGGATCTCTCTTGGACATGGCGAGTACTCTGAGATTCCCTCGGAAAAAGAGTTTTTCTCCACTGTTAAAGCTAGTGAGCGCGTTGTTTGCCATTTCTATCGTGAGAATTGGCCTTGTAAGGTATAAATTTATTTTCGTTTATGTTTATTATTTCATTTGTTACGAAAGCGATTTCTTATGACGGTTCATGTTAGCTGACTCTTAACTAAAAATTGAGAAATTGTTGTGGATGAAATTACTATAGTTTTGTTTTGTGAATTGAGATCTCTGTGTGTGTTATGCCTGATTTTGGGGTTTGTTTTTGGTATGAAAATGTAGAGGCTAAATATGTGCATTGTTTGATCGTATCGAAATGAATAATCGCTGGTTGTTTGCAATCTAGGAAAAGAAGGAAAAACATATTGATGCACGTCTTTGATCTTTGTCGCTTGCAAAATCACATTAAAGTACTATAGGTACAGTTTGGTTATTAATGCTTTTGTTTGTGATAGCTGAATAACAGAAATGGGGCAAAACATAATTGCTATTGATGGTTATATTGAAAATACAAAAGCGCTGCATTGATGCACAATTGCGCACAATATTTGGAAACATAGAGTGAAGCACAACAGAACTAGAGCTACTCCCTTGATTGGTCATACACTCATACCTAGAGATCGAAATGAGACTAATTTTCTGATATGTTTACGAGTATGTATATTTAGCTTGCATAGGTGACAGTCTATTGGAAACTTTTCCTTTGGGGATATCTAAAATCAGGAGACAGTTTTGCGTCGTTGTCAATACTGTCTTTTTCCTGTTGCTCTTGAAAGATTCCAATTTTCTTTTAATGACGGTGATGATCTTATGACTGCCAAGAGGTACTCTCAGTTTGATTAGTTTTCTTTGATATCGTTGATATTATTCTGAGTCTATAAGACCGTGTATGTGTTGTCTGCGTCTACTATCCGAAGGGTTTTCATGTTTTTGGCATAGTTACTGGTATAGATAACTTAGCTGAATTGATTCGTTTTCTCTTGTTTTGCGAATTCAAATGATTGTAAACAAGACCAACTCTCTAGGAGTAACTAGGATTTGTGTACTCCCTGACCTTAGTAGGAAGCATTAAGGTATAGTGTTATAAAGAGGTACATAAAGCACACTTTGTTTTATTTCAGCCAGTGTTGATAGAGTGAGATAAGACATTTGAGACTTTAGGAGTTGCAATGTTTGATGAACATGTCCAGGGTTTCCACAATCAGTGGATTTTAGGATAATTAGGACTCAATGAGAATTTCTGCTTGTTTCCGTTGTCAGGGTTGGTAGTGTAGCTACATGGTCTCATGGTCAGATACTGACAATGATAAGGCCATGATATATTTGATGAGCTCGTTCTCTGTTTCGAGAATGAATTAGCTGCTGTCCCCAGTCTTCGGTGGATGAAAACTAAAAATTACTGGTCATTGCTTGGGATTTTGTAAGGTGCTACCCTACTTGAGTGCATTAACTAAATTTGGTCACTATTTTTAAAGGACTGGGCTTTGGAGAGATTAACCTAGATGGGACTTACGAGATGAAGTCTGGGTGGTTTAGAATTTAGATAGAGAGAAGCAACCATTACATTGTGTGATTGTAGCATTTTCCTGAGATTACAGGGAAAAAATTATAAGAAGACTACTACCAGCACTATTATGGGTCAAAATGTTGAGCATTTAGGAAGTATCAAATTATGAAGATGAGATAGCAGAGATGCATAGGTTGAGATAACTGTGTAGGAACACCCTAAGAGAACAATTTGAAATGAGGATATTCGAAGGTTGAAGTGGCGGTTATTGGGGATGAGATTAGGGGAAGGTGGGTACTTGGGTTTGGGTATGTGAGATGTTGATCAAAAGGTGTATGTGTAGAAAAACACAAGAGTTGAGATTGTCGGATTTTAGAAGAAGTCATGGGAAGCCAAAGATGACTTGGATGAAGGGAGTAGAAAAGGATGTGAGCATAATGGCACTACTGGAGCTATAACACTAGATGGAAGGGAATAGAGGAAAAGGATTTTTATGGACGATCGACGCAGATATACTCTTGGTTCATATAGCCAAAGCCCATCTTTTGGATTATAGCTTTGACATTGTTGTTTTTGTTTGTACTTGCTTATAGTTTGTTTAGTGTGTCAAATCCTCCTAATGGTTTTACACTTTTGAGCACCATTTAGTCATTGTATAGGTGAATAGCGCTCATGTTCTGCTCGTCTTTGGGTAATATTTGGAGGAAATGAAGCAGGAAAGCCTTCTGAATGAAGTGGCTGCTGGTTAGACAGTCTAATGGCTAAACTATTGTTTCTGGTTTGTTTACAAATCTTATGTACTTGTGAAGTTTATGGGTCAGATCGCACTGTACACTGACATATTTTACGTCTGGGCCCTGGGGAATCAAACTTGTGTCTGAGTCTTATGGCTAAACTATTATTTCTGGTTTGTTTGCAAATCTTTTGTACTTGTGAAGCTTATTAAGGGTCACATTGCACTGAACACTGGCATATATTATGTCTGGGGAGTCACACTTGTTCAAATGTCTGCACACTTATGGGCATTACTCCTGGCTTGTGATGCTTTAAATGAGTGTTAATGTAATCTCTCCTTCCGAGTCTTATCAGAGCTTTTTTTTTTTTGGGGGGGGCTGAAGGTTTTAGAGATTTATGTTTATGATGCATATAGATTTTATGGATCTATAGAAGCAGCATGATATGAGTTCTGCTGTTTTTGAAATTAAAAGTGTTTGATTTCAGGATGTTAATTACAAAGCAATATCGAAAGAAAGGGTTATATGACATATCATTTCGGGCAGAATTAATGAGTAGCAAAGAAATAAACATCGCTGATTACATGAGTTTGTCTGTGTCATGTGCAGGTCATGGACAAACACTTGAGTATTTTGGCGAAGCAGCATATAGAGACACGCTTTGTGAAAATTCATGCCGAGAAAAGTCCATTCTTGGCTGAAAAGCTCAAAATTGTTGTCCTTCCAACTCTTGCTGTTATAAAGAATGCCAAAGTTGAAAATTATTTGGTATGTTCGTTGAATTCTACCATCCCTCAGCTCAGTACAACAAAATCTTTGTACACTCTTACAAAATAGTGACTTCTGTGAATTCTAGGTTGGTTTTGATGAACTCGGTGGCCGAGACGATTTTAGCACAGAGGAGCTGGAGGAGAGATTGGGTAAATATCAGGTTATCAACTTTGATGGTGAATCATCAGTAAGATCTTCCCAAACTCAGGGAAGTACCAGAAGTGTGAGGCAAAGTGAAGTCGCTGATTCATCAGATTCAGATTAGATTTTTCTGAATAGCAAGTCCTTTAGAAGCCAATTAGGTCCCTTTGGAAGCCAATCAGGTCACTTGGTCTGTCACCTTCATATTGTGACTATTTGTGTTTGATAGTGAATTCAGGGAAGTAGGGAGCAAGGAGAGGGATGCTGATTGTCCCAAAAGCAGAGAAATGAGGGGAAGAAGAAAGAGAGAATGGCGCAGTTGTGTTTCTTTCTTTTTTATGTTTACAAGAGTAATTCTTTTGGCTTGTAATATGATGAAATGAAGTTTATATACTTCTATTATATGTTGCATTTTATTTACTAGGAAAATGATTTAAGTCCGAGACATAGGGATGATAATTCAGTTTGAATTCAAACTGAGTCCAACGTGATTCATTGAAGTGCAAGACCTAGGGACGATAATTCAATTTGAGTTCGACTTGATTTGAAGAGAAATTATTCGATTCCAATTCTAAAATTTATAATTTGATCCAAATTTTATAGGATATGGACATTATATAAGATTTGCCAAGTCCAACTCGATTATAATTATAATACTCTCTCTGGAAATTGGGTATTCCTCTTGCAAGGGATGAAACTCGATCTTGAGACCTTTGAGATCGGAGGTGAACTAACAGTCTAACGCCACTAGGCCATCACGTGTTGCTCATCCACATAACTGGCTTATGTCATTATTTTAACTTATATTTAGATACATATACTAGTATATTAGATGTTTGAAGAGGTATAAATTAAACATACTAAATTTTTTTCATTACATTTGCTAATAGAAAGTTACAAATGTTTATGGTTAAAGTTGATCATTGGCAAGTATGTTAGTCAAACTGTTTCAACTATCATGAGACTGAAATATTTTTATAACTTGGAATTGTGTGGTCGTGATTGATCACATAATATGAATTTGACTTAAGTTCGATGCAACTTAAATTTGAGAACCAAAAATCGAAATAGAAACCAATATGAGTTATTCTTGTATAGAGGTAGAATATGTATAAAAAAGTTATGAAATTTTGAGAACCAAAAATCGAAATAGAAACCAATATGAGTTATTCTTGTATAGAGGTAGAATATGTATAAAAAAGTTATGAAATTTTGATTTGATCCATTGCTATTCCGATTGAATGTGAGGGACTAGAGAAGTATCATCTTAAAATCCAGATTATTATATGAAACTCTTAATTTTTGTATGTATCACATGACATAACTTCAAAATATTTGTCCCTTGGGTGAACCTCTTGGTGAAAACACGTTTACATAGCATAGATGTTATATAAAATTGAGACAATTAAACTTAGTCTTGATTTCAGATTAGAATGTTCAACCTTATTCCAAAAAGAACTAAAAAACGAGTAGGGTAAAAAGTAGTAAAGACGGAAAATATAAATATCTCAGATTATATTAAATGACCAGGGCCTAATACTAGTTGATTAACCAAAACAAAAAGAATTTATAGAAATCTAATTTCCCATAATTCCAATTTCCAGTTGTGAGTTTTGGCGCCACCAAAGGAACGTCTCAAGTTTTCAACAGTAGTAAAACATTCACTAACTACCATTTTGGGGATAGGCATTAAAATGATAAATAATGCCACGCAATCAAGCACAAACCACCAAAGAGTAGAAATAAAAAAGGTTCCTTCATCATCCATAACTATTCACTTCTCACTCTCAACTTCAACCTCAACTTCAACCTCCATTTCATCTTCATCATCATCTTCATCTTCTTCTCCTATTATCCACATCTCTCTCTTTCTTTCTCTCTCATGGATGCGCTCTATTCTCCAACCACGCAAACCCTAGCCCTAATTCCACGCTTCTCTTCATCTTCATCTTCATCTTCTTCATCTTCTGTTTGTCTCTGCGTCTCACGAATTCAATCAATTCGCAGTGAATTCTTCGGAATTTCACCTAAATTAAGGCTTAAATCTCGTCGCAAATGCAAACGTCTTCGTTTTCATACCGCTCGAATTCCCGTCGCTTCTTTGAATTCCTTGCCGATTGTCGCTGTTGTTGTTGCGATGACGGTGTCCGCTGTTGCTGTTGTCCTCGCCAATTTTTACTATTCAAAGAGGAAAAAAGATTCCATTGAGGTAGTTACTTAAATTTTTCAGTCTTCTTCTTCAGTTAAGATTTGAATTTCTGTTATTTTTATGATTGTTGATGTCCACATTATAGTGAAGCTATTTAAAATTACTATATTGTAATTATCTGCGATAGAATTGAATATTCTGTGGATATATTTTGTAAATAGATATCTAGACATTATCATTACTTTATAACATATAGATATTGATTAATGGAAATCATTCCGGAGTTTCACTGGAAACTGTGGAGCATTGGTAGAACTAAGGAGTGAATTGACTCTGTTCTCCTGCTCTTCTTTGAAAAACGACGAAATTTAACGTATATTCGGCAATTGTGGATAGAATTAGTTTGATGTGGCTTGTAAATTGTAATGTTATGCCGGCATTTTTAACTGTAGGAGTTTCCTTTTCCTGAAGTTTTAATTTAGAAAGTAGTAGGTCAATGAATGACATTTTACTCAACTGCTAAAAATAGTAGCATCATAAGATTTTTAGATGATAGTAGCACCAGATCTTTATAGTACTACCAAATACTGTCATAGTGTATCAAAGATTCAAAGTATATGAGGAAATGAACAAATGTTTATTTTTTTTATTTTTTATTATTACAACACTTTTTATATGGCACCGAATGTTGGGCGGTGAAACAATGCCACGTCCATAAGATGAACGTGGCGGAGATGCGTATGTTGCGGTGGATGTGTGGCCACACAAGGAAAGACCGATTAAGAAATGAAGTGATCCGGGAAAAAGTTGGAGTTGCATCCATTGAAGAAAAGATGAGGGAGAATCGGTTAAGATGGTTTGGTCATGTGAAAAGGAGATCAGGTGATGCACCGGTGAGAAGAATTGAAGAGTGGAGGAGTAACCAAGTTGTAAGGGGTAGGGGAAGACCTAAGATGACTTGGATGAAGGTAATTGAAAGTGATATGAGGTTACTTGGGATTGAGGAGAGCATGACGTTGGATAGAAGTGAGTGGAGGGGCAGTATCCATGTGGAGGAAGGGTGTGATTTTCGCATTTATTTGTTTTTCTCAATTGTGTTGGTATTAAAACCTTTTGTTGAAAACCTCTTTTAAAACTTGTTGGTGTAAACCTTGCTTTAAAAAAAAAAAAAAACCTTTTTATCACTCTTGGCGATGCCATCTCCTTTGGTGACGGTTTCAGTTGACGATTCATGTTAGCCGACCCCAAATCACTTTGGGAATAAGGCTTAGTTGTTGTTGTATTATTACAACACTTTTTAGTACCATCTGAACAATCCTAGTAAATCATCCGCTCCACAAAGAATAGAATACATGAGTTTTCATGATCTCCAATGCGCTACTTTGACCATTAATATCTTTAATTATGTATCAATAAAAATTATAAAGAAAAGTACTCAAAAGTATATTTTAATTATGAGTTATTATTTATATAGTGGTGGGAATTTGTGGTCAAAGTTTGGAAAGTTTGACTCTTCAAATGCAAGTGGTGCATTCTTTTAAGAGCAGAGAAGTGTAATTTGAAAAACTTTTGAGTACCATTGTAATACTTGCTTGTACAACCAGAAACTTTCTATGGCAAGCAGTATTTTCAAATTTTTTTGGAAGAATTAATTATTTGTTTTTTTTTGTTAAAATATTACTCCCTCCGTTTATAAATAAATGTTCAACTTCTTTTTAGCATGCAATTTAAGGAAAAGATATTAGATAATCTCAATGGGAAAGTGATCCATGTGATGAGGTGCAAAAGTAAGAGAGAGAAAGTCATTCAAGAGGATCAAATAACCTTTTATGGAAAGTGGAGCATTTATTTGAAAATCTATAACTAGGGAAGTTAAATAGCTATTTTTAAATAAAAAAAGTAATTGAATGCTTGTTAGAGTCCAAAATGGACTGTAAGTGTTTGTGTTTAAGCCTTTCTCTTTTCGGTAAGGGACTAAGGTCTAAGGGTGATTATAAGGGAATGAAGGGACTTCAGATTCCTAACAAGTATTGCTTCTTTGGTAACACTTGATTTTAGGGGTTCGAAAGCCACAAAATAACAATATAAAGAACGATTCTTAAGAAAAAAGATAGAAATTAAGTCATTTGTGAAAGTGTGAAGTTCATGCAACCATGAATGTTATGTTTTCATTTTTCGCCGTCCTTTTATTTTCTGGTGTGTAGTGAAAAAGAAGAATATGAGTCGTGGATTTTGAATAGATCCTGGAAAATTGTGATAAGCTTGGCTTAGGTATTCTAAAACTTATGATTGAGGGACTTTCTGGTAAACATCCTTAGACATCAACAAGAAAAAATGCTAGTATCCTTATGTTTATGTTCTATTTTTCACTCTTAATGTTTTCTGTCTAAAATGCTGGAGATTTTGTTGCTTCTGATTATTTCTCTCCCCTTTTAACTCTATAGGTATCTAGTCCTCCATCTTCTAAGTATAGCCAAGAAGAAGTTACCACAAAAGTGGGATCCTATAGTCCAATAGATGCTGCACGTCGTCACATAGATGGTTTGAATGAGTTGAATTATTCATCACCGGAAGTTGGAGAAAGCACCTCCAAGTATAATGGAAGCAGGGTTGATTTGTCATGGAATGGTACTTCATCAAAATCTGAAGATACATCTGAAGTTGGACAAACAAGTTTTTCTGATTCTAACTTCCATGAAATAGGAGCCGTTGCTTCTGCAGTTTTGGAGAAGAGAGAAGGAGTAGACCTATCTCGTCCACTTGCATCTTCTCAAAATCTTCAAATTGAAAGTTTTAAGGATAAAAGTTACTCATTACTGGAAGACAAAGAAACCACTCTCAGTGATGATGAGGGCAGGACCAAATTGTCATATCAGGATCACTTTGGAACTCTTAAAGATATACAAGATGCTGAACGAGCAGATTTTCCTAATTCCAACTTTCATGATTTAGGGGCCATTGCTTCTACACTTTCAGAAAAAAGTGAAGGTATTGGTCTATCACCTCCAGAGGCATCTCCTGAATTCCTTGACATGAAAAGTTTCAAGGAAGAAAATCACTCATTACCTGAAGTTAAAGAAACCACTCTAAAGGATAATGAAGGTGGGGTCAAATCATTACATCAGGATCCCTATTCAACACCTCAAGATGCACCTGATGTTGAGGAAGCAGGTGTTCTTGATTCTAACCTCCAGGTTTTAGGAGCCATTGCTTCTGCGCTCTCGGAGAAGAGTGAAAAAATAGGTCCATCTCTTCCACAGACATCTCCTGAAGTGAAGGCTCTGCAATCACATGTACACTTAAGTGAAGAATCAGACTCTATTAATTGTAAAGCGGGGACTGATTTGAATCTATCACCTGTTCAAATCGATAAGACGAAGGATGTCTCTGTGGTTTTAGATATTGCAGTTATGAAGGACAATAATCTTGAAAAACCAACCCATGACGCTGAGTATGAACTTCAGGCTTTAAGCTTTCCGGAAAATACAAGGTCTGCTAGAGACGAGCTTTACTTATTTTATGAGAATACATCTGCATCAGACAACCTGGAGCATTTGCAGGGAATCAATGGCTCATCTACCAATGCATCTCGTTTGGAGAAAAACAACTTTCCTGTGACCATGAGGAATTCCTTTTCAAAAATGTTGCAAGAGGATAATAACCAGGCTGCAGGTCATGCTGACATCTCTGGAACTTGAGTTTCTTTCTAAGCAATGAATTTGCTCTTTGATTTGGCTTGGTGTTGCATGATTGTGCATCAAATATCTGACTTGCCCTTTAGGCTTTGATTTTTCCAGGCATTGGAGGACGTGGGCCTGTTGCATCCCATGCAGGCAGCTCCTTCCATGTGGGGAAAGACCCGCGGAAAGGTAGAAGAAGTGGGAAAAGTGATACAGGGGGACCTTCTTTGCGATATAACCGCCAAAATGTTTCTGATTTTTCGGATGTGCTTGCACTGCAAGATATCAGAGAAAACAACATACCTAGGGATATGAACTCTTACAATCGCCTGCTGAGAAGTGGCAGGTAGACTAAATTGATGTGCTAGATTTTCAGCTATATTAGTAGTTGGATGAGCAAAGTCCCAAAATTTTCAACTTACAGAGATAGAGGATTTGATCGGTTTTAACAGATTAATATTATGCATAGATTTTGGTGAGGCTGTAAGCGTTGGTCCTTCACCCTCACTTGGATGTAGGATTGTTCTGTAGTTTAACTCCATATACTTCTCTCTACCTCCTTTCTTCTTGCTGTTTATCTGTCAATAACATATTCGGTTTATCAGGTTAAGCGAGTGCGTGGAGTTGCTTGAAGACATGGATAGCAAAGATATATTGGATATGACTAAGGTAAAGCTATGATCCCTTTTGCCTTTAGTATATGCTCAGTTAGCATTCATTTTGGAATATAAGATATCTAAAAATCGAAAGTTATTTTTATTGTTCTGATCTTTTGGTGTTTTGTTTTCAGATTTATCATGCTAAATTCTTTGATTTCTGTCGAAGACAAAAGGCTGTTAAAGAAGCTTTTCGTTTTGCAAAGCTGATTCCAAACCCTACTCTTAGTACTTTCAATATGCTTATGTCTGTTTGTTCTGCTGCGCAAGATTCAGAGGGTAAGCTGAAGCTTGTCATATGTTCAGGTTTATTTTGTTTTATGTGTGTGGTCAACTTTATCTTTGTTTAATAGCAAATACATGCTGATGATTTCTGTATTGTTGTGGAATATGTATTGTGATCTAATTATGACTATGCATGTAGGAGCTTTTGAGGTTTGGCATCTGGTTCAGAAGGCTGGATTTAAAGCTGACTGTAAACTTTACACTACTCTGATATCAACCTGTGCCAAAAGTGGAAAAGTTGACACGATGTTTGAAGTGCGTCTGCTTCACTATTATCTTTTTTGTATAGCTTTCTAGGATGTAAAAACATTTTAGTTTTTGTCTAATAAGATTGTGCTTCCCTCTTCTTTTGTGTAATTTGCCTTTGGGTAATTTGTTTTTTCATTTGCAAGTCACAGTTTTTGTCCAAATTATTCTTGCTTTTCTGTTCTCTATGCCATGCTGTTTTTTTTTCCTCCTCGTTTTATATCTCTTACGTTACACTCTGGACTTTGTTCATCAGGTTTTTCATGAAATGATGAGTACTGGGGTGGAACCAAATGACCATACGTATGGAGCTCTTATTGATGGTTGTGCAAGAGCTGGTCAGGTAGCCAAAGCCTTTGGTGTTTATGGGATTTTAAGGTCTAAGGTATGTAGTTCTAGATCATCTAGAAATATATTTGGTTGATGCCTAGTCTACTTGAACCCGCTACCTCAGTACATCTAGAAGCCAATTGATAGCATACCTATATGCAGTAGAATGTGAAGCCAGATCGAGTTGTATTCAACGCTCTTATCACCGCGTGTGGCCAGTCTGGAGCAGTGGAACGTGCTTTTGATGTGCTGGCAGAAATGAGATCTGAAGTACAGCCTATCGACCCTGATCACATTACAATTGGTGCTCTGATAAGTGCCTGTATAAGTGCTGGTCAGGTAAGGAGTCTCTTCATTGTTTCACATTTAAGGTACAAAGTGCTTGTCCATTTACATTTTTATTGCTATGCTAATCAATCATTTTTAAATTTTAGACCCTGTCAGTAAATAAATCTCCATTTTTATAGGTTGATCGAGCGAAAGAAGTATATGATATGATAGACCAATTTGACATTAAAGGCACTCCAGAGCTTTATACCATCGCTGCTAATAGCTGCAGTCAGACTGGTGATTGGGATTTTGCATGCAAAATATATGCTGACATGAAGAGGAAGGGTGTTATCCCTGATGAGGTATGTCCCGCAACCAATTTCTAATTGCATGTTGCTATGCTCTGCACATTTTTGTACTAGCAGATTTCACAAACTAGATACTAATACTCTCTTCTGTGAGCTTTTTAGTCTTTCTAAAATGAAATAATCATCATGAATTTCAACAAACTACGAAGCCTTCATGTAATGATATAAAGTAAAAGAATACTATCTGATAATTGCATGGATTATAATTAAAAACTTAATAATCTAGTTTTCTGATAGATCTGCCAAGCATTAGAGCATCAATTGTTTCCTATGTCCCTGGTGGTTATTACACATTAAAGCTTCTCGTCTTTTATGCAGATGTTTTTCAGTGCTTTAATAGATGTTGCTGGGCATGCTGGTAACTTAGATGCTGCCTTTGAGGTTTTGCAAGATGCAAGAACTGATGGGATGAATCCAGGAATCATTGCATACAGCTCGTTGATGGGGGCCTGTAGCAATGTATGTGCCCCTATATTTTCTTAACTTCAGTTGTCATATACTGCTTTTATCAGCACTTATTGATAATTTTACATTGTGATGTCCTTGGAGTGGTCTCTGCAAAGATTACACGTTAGGGCATTCCATCTTACAGTTGATGACAAGAGCATCCAGATCTATTACTTTTCTGTATTAGTAGGCATGGTAAAGGAAAACATGGTAAATAATGAAAGCACACAACTTTAGCTTGCATTTAAGCATGCAGAATATAGTATGCATTAACAAGGCAGTCAGGAAATAGGGTCCACTTTTGTTAAAGCAGACCATATCTTATTACAATACAACTTAGTTCCACAATAGCTATGACGTTTAATTTGTTTAAGTTGCATTTAGAGAAATCACATGTTTTAAAGCTCTTGTCCTTCTCTGTAATATATGTAATGGAGCCTGTTGGACGGCCTCATGTTACACCAAGACCAAGTGTGGTGTTATCTGTCTACGATTTTTGTTCTTTCCTTAATTAGTGAACTATATCTGCACCTTGTTATGTAAGATTAGGAACTCTGAATTCTACTTAGCTGAAACACATGGTTGACATGGTATTTAGTATTTGAACTGAGCAAGATCATCTAGATCTGTATCTTTTTTGTAGTACTAGGCACAGAAAAGGAAAACATGGTAAGAAAATAAAGGGACACAACTCTAGCTGCTTCCATTCAGGGAGTATGACTATATGAGTTTCTTGAAATATACATATGTCATGAGAATGACTTCAATGTCAAAACTCTGGTTTCAGACCCGAAATTGGGAGAAGGCACTGGAGCTATTTGAGCAAATCAAAGCTATGAAATTGAATCCAACGGTTTCAACTGTGAATGCATTAATCACTGCCCTCTGTAAGTTACTCTGCTTAATTTGTCTACACAAAGACTTCTTTTTCTATTGCAAGTGTAGGTCAAATGGTGATCTATATTAGATCTTTTATTTAGCTAATCCATGCTTATGTTACGATTCAGTCACAACTCAGAGTCATTTTCCTCTCTAATAGGAGCATAATAGAAGAAAATAATAGAAGATAGAGCAGTACTTAGTACAACTGAGAGTTTGCCAATATGCATATTACATGAGACATCTCCAAGGTTCTCTCAGTTGCATTTGCATATAGTACTATATCTGATATTCTATCTTAATAACAGTGCTCTCTGGAAACTAATTCTTGGGCATATTTGGGCATATCCAGAAATTAAATTGATCCAAATAAATGGCACTGCAGGTGATGCTGGCCAAATGCAGAAGGCTCTGGATGTTCTGGCAGAAAGGCAGAAACTAGGCTTGCGCCCAAATGATGTCACTTACTCCATTCTTATAGCAGCAAGTGAAAGGTAATATCTCTTTGTTTCTTGTCTTCAGTAATTTCCATGATTTCATGATAAGACCTTTCTCCAAGGCTTCAGATATAGAAAGCTACTGCTCTCTTGGACTCTGAAGTTTATCATCAGATCTCATGTTCTTGTTCTTCATTATAACCCTGAAAGGCTCCTGATCTTACAAACGAAGATTTTTATGGTTCCTGTGCTTCGCAGAAATGATGACTTAGAAGTAGGCCTCACGCTCTTTTCTCAGGCAAAAGCTGATGGTGTCTCCTTCACGCAGATTATGTGTAAATGTCTTATAAGTAAGTTCAGAAAATCTATCAATCAGCGCAGTTTTTATTTTGCTTTAATGAAGCACCTTTGTCGATCTTCAATTCTTCATGCAAGTAAGATGCGTTCCAATATAATGTTTAAGAAGAGATGTTGCTGTGAACTCTAAAGTCCATACTCCATCTAGAAGATAGTCATTGAGAAAGGCAGCTATATTTAGTGTTCAGATGGTTTTCCTTCTGTAGGATATTATACATCCTCTGCATAGTTACTTGACTTACTTCAGCTCTATAGAAGCATCTATAGTTTCCTTACTGTTCTTTCAGAAACTTGATAAAGATCATCAATTATGCAGTAAAAATGATTGCAATGTAACTCTTTCTCAAGGCAAATTTAAACCAATAAATCTAAAGCTTTGAGGAACTTGATGTGTGGAATATGATGCTTTTATAGGTTTATTATTTACATAAACAAAAAAAGATTGCTATGTCTTTGTTCAGAAGTAATAAATAACAAATTAAAAGGGTACTTGGAGGTTAACATATGGAAGGAGAACTACACACAAAATATAGAAACCAATTACCGTGCCCTTTTGCAATCATGTATAAATTTGCTTACAAAATCAAAATAGTTGCTTTATAATTAGCTAATGCTGCAGCGAATACTGTAATTTTGTAGTGCTACCGTAAAATTGATAGTTCATTTATATGTAGTTTTGAAGGCTTGATGGAAATTTGTCCATTTGCAATGGAGCTGAATGATTGCTCTTATCTAATGATTGCTCTTATCTAATACTATGAAGTTGGAGATGCCTGTTGCCTTCCGCATCAAAGTCCAATGAAAACAGCCTCTCCGTTATTGCGAGAATATGGCTACATACATATAAGTTATCAGTTATGACCCTTCTTACCTCGCCTTAGGCTGGAGCTTTTTTAGAACTGTAGGGGTAATACTGATGTTGATTCCCGAATTGTATTTTACAATTCTTTAGAAATAGCACTATATATTAACACAATTTCTGCCACTGAGTATGGAAGTTATCAACGTGAATAAATAACACATTGAAGGTTTTTTTTATTCCCCTCATTATTTAAAGTGTTTTTCATTTTATGCTGTTAATGTGGACAACATATTCTTTTTTGATCGTGCTCTTGGAAATGGTACAGATTCTGCCTTTTATTTCTTAGACTTTACTTTTCTAGTTGTTTGTCTTGCGTTCTTGGTCATTGTGTCATTTTGTACATGAAATTTATATTTGCAGAAAGTTTCTTTTGTAATTGGTTTCTGTTGCTGCGATGTTTCTTATAGAAATGTGCTCTCGGAGATTTGAGAAGGCTTCTACAATTGGTGAGCCTGTTTTATCATTTACGTCTGGACGGCCGCAAATTGACAACAAATGGTACTCCATCCATCATGTAGATGTCGTTGGATTTATTTTGGGTTGCATACTTTCTCCTGTTATCTCTATTCTTTGATTTGCTTAAAAAGTGATAGAAATGGTTAAAACAAGGTCTCTTTTTCCCAAATTTTCTTCACTTGAACAGTATATGGCCAAAAAGGGGGGGTGCCCTGTACAGGTATTATCATAGAAGCTCAACTATGTTTGATCTTTCATGAAAAGAACTTAACCCTCTTTCCTATTATTTCTGATAGACATTTGTTGTCGAATTGAATGATTAGTCTATATTCTCTGTATCATGCACACTTGACTTTTTTGACTGATTAAGCAAGCCATGAGATATTTATATAGCGAAAAGTAACCTTAACATATACTACCTCCGTTTGTTTTTAATTGTTACACTTTCCTTTTTAAACCGTTTCACTTTATCCTTATATGTTAATATGTCACATCAACTTTATACACTTTTCTACCTCATATGTTCCCCCACCCATTTTATCAATCAACCCAAAACCTTTCTACCCACCTTATTTTCTCTCTCCTCCAATATTTTAATGGTTCTTTTACATCCTCAAAAATTAGATATGCTTTTGTTGTACTTCTCTCATGCTTTTTCGTAATACCAGGGTTCTCCCCCAAAGTGAAGTGTAACAATTATTTGTAAAAGGAGGGAGTGTACATTACACAAACATGCATATGCATACGCACACACATATATAAGGGGTAGATTCAGGTACAAAGGATCCTAAATCCTAGCATATAGGAGTTCATATTTTAATGTTTGTAGGGTTAAGTTAAGGTTATTTATTGCTTTATATGTCACGATCCTTTGTACCTGAAATTTCCCCATTAAAATGTCGTGCACGCACACATGCACATTCATACGCACATATGACATATATGTATGTGTGTAATACCCAAGCCATACTCTATCTTTGATTAACATATGAACAAAAAGACATTAGTATCTAAACTATGAGATCTAATACTCCCTCTGTATTTTTTTAGTATGCCTGTTTTGACCGTGCTCATTTGCCAATGCACTTTTTTGACCATAAATATCCTTCATTACATATTAATAAAAATTATAACAATTGAATGTAATAGAGACATAGAGTACTCAATAAGACGAATTAAACAGGACCTGGCATGACTATTTTTTTATCTTATATATTGAGACGAATTTAGAATATTCTCTCCAAACTGGGAATAGTGTCAATATTTTTCAAATGAGCGAACAAAATAAATACCGATGGAGTACACTTTTTCAAAAAAAAAAAAAAAAAACTGGCATTGGTTAACCAGAATTATAATTTCTAATGTTGTCATTTTAATTGGTTTCCAATTGAAAAGATCCTTAAGTTTCACTTATAAATAGTATAGGATGGAACTTTATGGGGAAAATTCGTGTTGCTTCCACTTTAGTGCATTATGTAGATATATAGTAGTATGTACGAGTGTTTCTTACAAGTTTGAGATTGAGGTGTTTCCCTTTTTTCTTTTTGTTTTCATCAGGGCATCCTTGGCTTTGATGATTTACCGTGAAATGATTGGAGCTGGTTTGGTCCCTTCTATGGAATTGCTTTCTCAAGTTTTAGGATGTTTGCAGCTACCAAAAGACGTATCCTTGAAGAAGAGGCTGATTGAGACTTTGGGAATCAATTCTGAAACATCACGAGGTGCAAACCTCTTTCCGTTGATAGATGGTTTTGCAGAATATGACCCTCGTGCTTTTTCATTGTTTGAGGTCAGCTTTATTCTAACTCCCTTCCATCTTTCCCCCACTACATGTTTGAAATTTTGCACTCTTCCATGCATGATGTTTGGGATCGTATGCTCGTTGTACATAGGTGTGTGGGTGAATTTCTTACATGACTTGAATTGGGTTAACACTTCCATTTTTTATCGATTTACGTATGTTCAAGAACTGATGTTTGTTGATCCAAAGAAACCTTCAATAAAGGATTCACATGAGAAAAATTATGGTTATCAAGCATTGTTTATGAGCTCTCATGTGGTCCTTTGACTTTTATATGATTTGTATTTTAAATCAGTGCAACATAGAGAAAGTGGAGGAATACCAAGGAATGTAGAGAGATAAAGTTGGGACCACAATAAAGTAGAGTAATTCAAGTGATGAAACACAAAAGTTGTGGTCCCCTCTTGCTTTTTGGTGGCATATTTGTAATAATATTGGACTTTTTTTACCATTTTGAGTTTGGTTACTACTTGTGATTATTCCAAATAAGGAAAGTGTTGCACTTTATTAAGAAACAGAGGTAGCATTTTTTTATCACGTTGTGAACTTTACCACCTTATACTTTTTTCTTTGAATTTTACCAACTTATGTTTATTTTACTCGCTAAAAATGATCACCTTGAATCATTATCCGATGGATTTTCGGGTGAAATGGGAACCACTTGCTGGAATGTTTCTTTTCCTCCCCATTTCCATCTTCTCTCCTTGATTTTGTCTTTATACCCCAAACCATGAGTTCACTTTACCCAAATCAATCTTAAAATTGAGATTTCTCCCATCAAATTTTGAGTTTAGGTCAGGACTAACACTTTAATTGCATTGCTTTGCTAAAGTGAGTTATGGGATTGAAATAAGTGGACTCATCAACCTCTTCATCTGAACCATTTAAACTTCTAAGCTCATCTGAATAACCCTCTTCCTCTTCTTGCAATCTGATCTCATCATCACCCTCTTCCTCATTAAATTATTTCACCTTTAATTGCAAACACCAATTAATGTTGTCTTTAAGCTCAAATTGAAGGTAAAAGCAGCAGTAAACCAAATTTGTTGTGTTTAGCAAATACTTCGGAAAACCCCAAACTTTACATGTACATAAGGTGATTCAGTTAGAATTGATCAATGATAAGTGAAATTGAACGTCACTTAAAGCAATAGCGAGCTCAGGACGAAAGTAATTTATCCCCAATTTAGCAAATTAAACGACAAAGAAAAACCCCAATTTTACCTAAGAACCCTAACCTAACAACTTTTAATCTCAATTCATACCTATTAGCAGTTTCAACTTTAAAGCGTCTGCAATTTCTCCCTATTCAGAGTAGCCTTTGAATGAGAAGTGTAAGCCCTAACTTAATTTCATATTTTGATGAGAGAACTCTCAATTTTGAAATTGATTTGGATAAAGTGAGCTCATAGTTTGGGGTATAAAGACAAAACCGGGAAGAGAGAAGATGAAAATAGGGGGAAAAGAAAATTTCAGGCAAGTAGGCCCCATTTCACCCTAAAATCCACCGGAATATGATTCAAGGTGGTCATTTTTAGCAGGTAAATAACATAAGGTGGTAAAATTTAATGAAAAAAGTATAAGGTGGTAAAGCTCAAAACATGGTTGTTGTGACAGATGCAATTAACGAAAAAAATAACAATGAACAATCGACACTAGAATTAACGTGGTTCACTAACAATGTGTTAGCTACGTCCACAGGCGGAGGAGAAACGGTTTTATTAGGTTTAGGAGAGAATACAGATTACAGAATAATAATGGAGGCAGAGGTTAATAATAGGGTTTATATAGTACCCTACTAATTAACCTAAACAGATGGGCCTAAACCCGGTCGGCGAGACCCCGTGCTAGGTTAATGCTAGCGCTAGATAAATAATTCAATGCATAGTTTAACAATGGTAAAACAAAGGTGGTAAAAACGAAAAATCCTTTAATATGCTGATCTCATGCCTAAATTTCTGGTAATTTAAACAACTCACCCTCTTTTAATGTAAACATATTGTAATACTTGTAAACCAATTTTGACGAGACTTGGCGCAGCCTCAATGTTCTTATCTCATTTTCTCTTATTTGCTTCTTTTATGCCATCTAAAATACTAGCTGGACTGATTTTTCCCTTTAGGAAGCTGCTTCAATTGGCATTGTACCTGGTGCTTCCTTTAAAGAAAGTCCGATTTTAATTGATGCTAGCAATTTGAACATTCACACAGCGGAGGTTAGTTTTCTTTCCCCTTCTAAATGATTATGAGTTTATGCACCATTAAGAATCTGTCAACTTTGTCTGACACCTTTCTAAGTTCCAAGACCAGCACGATTATGAAAGGAGCTCCACTAAGCACAACAGATATTGCTTTATATATAGCAATAAATATGTGTAGTTCAGTGCTCTTTGGATTTTGGCGAGTTATGTGTTCTCATTGTTGTTATGAGGTAATAGACATGATAATTAATCACCAGTATTCCACATCTTAATATGACTGTACGGCTCTATGATTTCAAAGATTTTTCCACACTTAGAACTCCATTGTTTAACAAACTCTGAATAAATTGATGTGCATTGAATCTGTTTATCATGGAATGAAACAGTGGGTTTCTAGATAGTTGTGTCGGGCTCTAGCTATCTCTAAATAATATGCTACCAGACTCGTCTTTGTCTCTCTCTTCATGAAAGTTCTTCAACTACACTATCTATTTGACTAGCCTAGGACTGTCGTATGCTCCTCTTTCTGTTGTTCACATGACACACACTTACCACAATCAAGATATCTACCGTCAAAAGTAAATACTTCCTCCGTTTTTTTTACTTGCATCATTTGTGTTTGCACAAGGACCAAGGAGAGGAGAGAGATAAAGAAGAAACCCAGTGCTAGGAGAGAGAAAGAGAGAATATATTACCGAAAATAGAAACGATGCAAGTAATATAAACGATAAGTAAAAAAAAACGGAGGAAGAATCAACCAAATTACTCTTCTCTGCATAACTGCCAAGATCAGCATTAAGAAATCCTTCCAGTTCGGCCTTGCTTTTCCTGAAGCAAAGTGCCAATGTGGACTCTCCTCTAAATAAAAGAAGCACAATCACAAATCTGTCTAATTACACCTTCTGACCTTGCTAATTGCCGCCCTCCCGAAGTCAATTCCTCTAGGTTTTTCATATTTGACTTTGAACATGATGTCTATGGGTCATAAATGCCGCCATTTGGGAGTACCATCACCAAGGTGACAATATGAACATGACCTTGGCATTGCCAAGGTGTGTTTGATTGAATCTGTAAGAGACAATCAATTCTTTGTATTTGTGTAAAAGAAGACGATTTTTTTTAGAAGAGGCTATAATTAGTGTAGGGAGGATGTGTATAACAGATAAGATTGATATTGAGATGGTTTGCATGTCTATCCTCCCAGAACTTTGTAAGAGAGACGAAGATATGTGTGTTCTGTAAGAGGGTGACTCTTGAGCGCTCAATCACATGAAAATTGCATGTCTTTAGCTAATTTCAAATCTTATTCTTGGTCATATAGTGGATAACTAAACTGTGATTTTTCTACGTATTGTGATAAGAGGTATTCCATGTAAACTTTTGGTTTGACGACAAATTTTGCTGGTGCATAATTATGCGCACTTTGTTGCCCAACAGAATTCTAAAGGAGGGCATACTTGAGGGCTGTTGCCTGTATTTAACTTCATCATCGATTTTGATACTTAATACTCATGGTTCACACTGCCTTGGGGGAAGGGGGGGTTTTGAGGACTAATACAGTCCTGGAATCGTAGATCTGTTACTGCTGGGCTAATCAGTTCTTGTTTACTGTATACTCTCAGGTATATATTCTAACAGTGTTGAAAGCACTCAAGCATCGTCTTGCTGCTGGTATGTTTATGCTTATATCTTTGGTGTTATTGTACGTTTTTATGCATATGCTCCATTTTCATGACTTCATATTGGTCTGCCTCGTCTTTTACATGAGACCTGCTTCTGTCAAGTATCTTGCTGATCTTAGAATGTATTGAATTGTCTCAACACATGTCTGTACTGTCAGCAAACGTATGCTTCAGTAGACCTGGGCCTGCTCTATTGAACAGGCACCTAATGATGGCTTCTTTATCCAAAAGCCTCTTTCTTTAATTTGAAAATTTGCATAATATTTTAAGATACCATGTCATATACTTCCACTATTCTTTTACAATTGCAATGTTATTATTTTTACACTATTCATATACTCCATCCATTCCTTATTGATGTACCTAGTTTGACTTGCACATTTGCCAATGCACATCTTTGACTAATAATATATGTAATTACGTATTAGTAAAAAAAATTAAAAAATTGATATTATTAAAGTACTCATTGAGACCGAACCAAATAAGACCTCGCATGACTATGTTTTTCTTATATATTGGGAAAATTTTAGAAGATTATATGTAACTCTAAATACTGCCAAGATTCCAAGTAGGAATATAAAAAAAAACGGAAGGAGTACTAAAAAAACTCCACATGTCTATGTTTTCTTTATATAAAAACCATAGTAGATGGTTGGATGATAATGTGTGTATAGTGTAAAAACTATAGAAATAGAACGGGGAAGTATGAATTAAGTTTTTTGTAATATATTATTCATTGGATTAGTTTCAATTCATATGTTCATAGTATCAACTTTTCATAATATTTACTAATTGAATATTAAAGATATTAAGCGTGCAAGTCAAAATGTTGCAATTATAAAAAGAACGGAAGTAGCAATTTTATCAGTATGCTGCAGGAAGCTTATGTGTTATTTGATATTGGCTTTCCTGTTCTCCCTTTCAGTCTTGCTTCTTCTTCAGTTGCTTTCTCTAAATTTACAATTCGTCTGGAATAAGATCATAAGAGTATGTAATGTATTTATGCTGAATTTTATATTGAATGTTTCATGTAGTTGTCTAGTGAAACACCACTATCAAGCATGTGTGTTTTTCCATTAATTCTCTTTGTCACTTATTACCACTTTATGGTGTGGGTATGTGTTCATATAAAAGGTGAGAGCACATCCTTGGTTGTGGACATGCAGCCATGAACATTCATATGGGAGCACATCCTTAGTTGTCTAGAGAAACACCACTATTAAGCATGTGTGTTTTTCCATTAATTCTCTTTATCACTTATTACAACTTTATGGTGTGGGTATGTGTTCATATAAAAGGTGAGAGCACATCCTTGGTTGTGGACATGCAGCCATGGACATTCATATGGGAGATTCTACATAAAGTTAGGCAAACTCATCTCGTCTCCTCTATATCTAACCTCTAGCCATAAGGGCTAATGCTTTTCCTAGCCTTGATCCTAGATTCACCAGCTTGTCATATACACTTCGAAGTGAGCTATTTTCGAATGCCATTTTTGTTTGTCTACCGCTCAGACAACTGAAAAGTATCACATATACAACAACCATTTTTGATATTTAACTTTGCTGAAGCTGCAGAATGCTATCAATTAAACTAGCCAAAAGGCATTGACTGTCAATTTGAATGCTTATGCAGGTGCCAAGGTGCCCAGCATAACCATTTCACTGCCCGTGGAGACAACAGACATTTCATGTCCTAAGGGAGAAAAAACAATCAATGTCTCAGCAAGGTGAGACATGCATCTTAGTATAAGCACTATAATAAGACTATGGCTTTGTTCTTTCCACATCAAATCTCTTAATCTGAACTTATTAGTCCTTGTCCAAATATCTCTGCCCTTACATGAACTATTGCCCCTTATAAAAACATATCTGAACTTATATGAACAAATGGTTTGTATTGTGCGGTGTGCCTGTGGGGATATATTAAACTACAAGTTAGAAAGAACCCTATAAGGTTGGAGAATTGCTTGAAAATGACCCCCAATGAATTTGGGTCTCTATAGGGATGGAGAGAGTACATATTAAGTGTCCAATACTGGCAAAACTAGCTCACGAAAAACGTTTGTGTCCTTTCTTATTGAACAGGATTAGTCAAGGAGTTGGATCTTTGTTTCGCAGAATACGACTTCCTTATCAAGGATCTGAATCAAGTGGTAAAATCAGAATCAGTGGACTTGCTGTAAAAAAATGGCTTCAGCCAAAATTAGTTTCTTCATCTAGTGTGAATTCTGCACAAACACAACTAGGCTTATCTCAATTAAGATTAGCCAAAGAAATTACACGTCAACAGCGCAAAATTCGTACTGGGAATCTTTCATTGGACTGAGAAAAAATCTGTAAGTTGAAGGCCCAAACATCATCTTCATAATGAGTTGTATATGTAAATTTTATTATATAGTTTAATCAGGTTATATCCACCAAGTTTTGATCTTCTAACAGCCTAAATGCCTAATAGGTCTATATGATCAAAAATAAAAAAGGACAGATCCTTTTGCTCAATCTCTTTTTACAAATTTTAATTCAACTAAATATGTCATAATTTAGTTGCATATTGGGGCTGAAAAGTCCCCAATGTTGCTCAACACCAAAATCCTTTAAATCTTCATCAAACATAGCAAAAATGAATCCTTCTAGAAATGCATCTGGTCTCTTTGGAGTCCCTCCAAAGCTATTAGCATGATGTATGAAATTTCGGTTGTAAGTAGCTGCAAGATCTGGAGTTGTGAAATTGCCATTTCCATCATGTGGCCAACCAGTCTCAGATATCACTATGTTAACGTCCTTCACACCCTCTTTCTCCATCGCCCAGAAGAAACCATCGAGCATGGCATCAAGGAGGTTGGAGTAACGCAAATCTCCATCGTTGATCAGTGGTTCAGGTGAACTGAATTGTGCATAATCTAATTGTATATTTTCTGGGTCTGCAGCATAGGGAAAATAAGGGTAGAGGTTTACTAACAGAGGGGACTTTTGTAATGATAGAAATTGTATAATTCCGCTGATGAAGGGGCGTGCACTATCTGAAAATGTGCCCTCTGAGGGAGGAAAAGAAGAGCCCAACACTGCTGAGTGCACCACAGTGGTTGCCCTTGTACCTAGTTACAGCAGAATAAGGATATAAATTAGTCAATAGAAATTCTCAAATGAGACATTTTCACTATAAGACCTTCTCACCCTTTATCTTAAGGGGCTCACTTTTTTTGTTTACGTTACTTTTCAAGTGATAAGGTCTTTTTGCGGACCAACTAGTTAACAAAACATCACTTTGCTAAGAAAAAAAAAGCTAAAAATAAAAATTACAAAAAAGTCAACACCCAGGAATTTTCTTTTTTGAAATTAGATATGAATTGTATGTTAGCTATGTTACTTGGACTATGATACTTGTGAGCCAGGATTATGTGTCCACTGTCCACTGTCCACTGTCCAATTTATTCATAAAAAAAGTTAAGACTTTTGCTTAATACCAATCTATTCATAAAATGAACAATCACATACCAAGATTGTTGCTCCTGAGAACATTTTGCAGATTCTGCATGGCAGGCAAAATAGATTCACTGAATTCTCCAGGGATGACCTCATTGCCGACAGTGATGTATGCTATGTTGATGTCGTTAACATAAGGCTTAACATTGGTCATAAACCATGTATTTGCTGCACCTTCACTTGATGCAAGAGTTGGTATATCGTTATTTCTAACACCCAACGTTAGTTCTATATTACTCCTTCTTAGAGCTTCGAGCACTTCAGGATATGGCTCAAATATCCTCATCTTCCGGACATTGTATCGTTTATAAAGATTCACGACATCCATTGGAGATGGTAGGTTATCCCCGTTAAGTCCATAGCAGACACCAACATTACCTCGGGTTCTCTTCCCGAGAGCTCCGAAACTTGCATGCAAAGTTAAAGATAGAATTAGCAGTGCCCTGAAATCTGCCATTAGTGATCTGTTTGGACTGACAGAAAGCAGAGTGGTGCTGCACTGCATTGCAAGATTCTAAGCTTTTAGACTCTAATATATATAAGCTGAACTACTTGTAAGCATTTAGAAAATTTCTTTCGTATTTAGAAATCAAAATCTCAAGAGAATTCAAAAGATTGCTTTCTCTTATTAAGGAGAGCAAGAAAGTATATGGTGGTACAGCACGTATGGAAAGTTTATTGTGTTCAGACTGCAGCATCTTCAACTAAAAAATGAGGGTAATTGAGTTAGGAATTTGCTTTTTTTTTTTTTTTTTTTTGAAAACTATCATTTTTTTAAAATAAATATTTAGAATTTTTTTCAGATGAAGTCAAGAATGGGTCTTTTTCTATTGCAAATCTGGCAAAATTTCTCTTGCTTGTGTGATTAACTCTAAAAAAACACAATGCAGATTTCTTCTTTTTATTTTTTTTATTTTTTATTTTATATTATTTTTATTGATTGAGAAGGCGCAGAAAGGACATGAACCCACTTTTTTCCCAGAACAATTGTAATGCATAAATAATTTACTGTGACGAACATTATTAAGCAGTTTTCTTTTCACTAGGCAAATATTGATTCTGACCTACCGAACTGCAATTCAAGAATAATTCAATATGAAATTAAAGTGGCAATCTTTTTTGAAGGATCAAAGGGACTTCGGGTGAACAAAAATGTATGTTATAGTTTAACTGAGTACTTATACTCCAATCCAGCCTCTTTAGGAAGATCCAGGACGTCTTGAGTTGAAAATTGTTCATTTTTTGGATGTTTTTATGAACAAAAATTACAGAATATTAGGCGTACTTGAGAATATGATTCTTAGTTTATGCGGCAATCTTGGGAGCCCTTGCATACTGATATGCTCATTTTTTAGGGGTTAATGACTTTGACATATAATTTCAACCATAACTACTGCGAACCAATTATTTCGACAGAAAATGATCACTTTCAGGTTATACAAATTAAAAATTATGTATATTTATAAGAGGCCTGGTTAATTTTTATTTTGTTTTATTATAGTCTAGGAAAAATGTTTCTTTTTTCTTTTTGCATTTGTTTTTGTGTGTGGTCATATTCTAGCTCAATCTGACAAACTAGGAAACCAAAAATAGGGAAATTGTTGTTCGAAAACTGAATCAATGAAGTATATAATTAGTATCACCCCACTGAATGATGCAGATAGGGGGAAAAGTTACATCTGTACTGTACAGTGTTTCTACTGGGTGCCAATAAGATCTAACAAAAACCCATTAAAATTAGAACTACTGAAACATCATCATGTTGTTCTTCAAATTTCCTAGTAGCACCTAAGCTCAGAAGTAAGATTAAAGAAAATTTCTTCAGTGCAAGGAATAGTGAGAGCGCCCATAGGGTGATTGAATCCGAACTCCTCTTCAGCGCGCTGCAGCAAGTCTTGAAATAAGGGGTGGCTCAAGTAAGAAAGTGGCACCATATATCTCTTCTTATCAGCTTGCTCTCCGACATAAACTGGGATGTACCCCTTTGGGACTACTTGCTGATTTTTAGTAAGAATTTGCTTGGCGTTAGAGAGAACAGAGGGGAACCGGATTGCCATTTTGTGAGAAAATTGAGCAAGAGAAGGAAAGAGATGAGTTGTTTGATTGAAACTTCAGAGGATTGATTTTTGCTTTTGCAAGTTTCAGTGTGATGCAAATGCAGAAGGCTGAAGGAGCTATATATAGATAATAACTTTGAAGGTGTTTTGGGTAATATGAGAAGTGACGAGTTTAAAACTGACCCACTTAATGAAGGCTTTCACATGGTTCTGTTTTGTTTAGCTTAGGATTGCCATGTTCTGCTACCTAAGCTCATTGTCTCGACCCACATGTTGTTCTTGAGGGGGACGCTCCACCAGAGTGACATGAGGGCTTTAATCTATCAGACTAATCTTATGGCTATGAGTACTGCATATATTTATTGGCTCCTGCTGGTGCTCTGTCACAATCAGTCCTTGCAAATGATATGCAACATGTCCATGTGAATGCATGCATTTGGTGTATATGAGGACCCAGATGCTTAGGTTTTAATCATTTCAATAAGGGGATTAGTTGCCTAACTGATTACTTGCTCATGATGTAACATTATTACGTTACTTAGACTGTGTTTATTCATTTCGGTGCAGAGAACCCAAGTCCGATTCTCAGAATATAGATATACAGTTACAACTTTTGCACCAAAAATTTACACAAAATGGTTCAAGCTCTGAGAATGCAGCATCATCTGTAGGGAGTGCTTTTCCCCATTTTGGGGCTTGATCTGGTTCTAATCTGGATTAGTTGATTTATAGTAGGCTCTAGAGTAAATGACCGTCAGTTGTTGTAGATGCCTTTGCATAATTTCACCGTGAAGAAGTGTTAAAACTTAAAACCCTCTTGACCTTACCTCAATTCTAGTCAATTCTAGTCCAATATGTAGATTCAACTTCAAGAACAACATAAAGAATAATGCATTCTACAGTGTTATCGTCTAGTATATATGAAGATATTCGGACTCCTAGTAAGCGAGTCAATATCCCTCGTTTTACATATATTGATGAACAAAGGATAAGGAAGAAGTTACTGAGTTGATTCAGTTAAGGAGTTGACTACTGCTAATTAAGATGAGGGATAGTGGCATCAAAACTTCATATGCTAACTGTTACGGAAGTCCTTTAGTTTTCCCTTCGTGAGTCACATTTGCATAACTTAATTGGTTTGGAAGTAACAGAAACTGGAGAATTGTTGCAGACTATGAAACAGACAACTAAAACAAAAAAGCTGAAAGTTGAGGCAATTTTCATATGAATTTGAGTCCATTAGGAAAAATATTGAGAACCACTCATCTGAATGATGCAGATGGGGAAAATTGTATATATGTACAATGTTAATTTGTCAGGGGAGAATACATTTGTAAGTGAAAAACTCCCACAAAAAATTAGAACAGTAAGTAAAACATCTTCGACTGTTCTTCATCTCCTCTGGTTAGCACTTCAGTTCAGAAGTTAGTTCCATGAATGTTTCTTCAGAGCAAGGGATCGTGAGACCACCCATAGGATGATTAAACCCGAACTCTTCTTCAGCGCGTTGTAACAAGTCTTGAAATGCCGGGTGGCTCAAGTAAGAAAGTGGCACCACATATCGTTTCTTATCAGCCTGATCACCTACATAAATTGGTAGACACCCTTTTGGTACTGCTGCTTGTTGATTTTTGGCACGAATTTGCTTTACATTAGAGACGACAGAAGGAAATCGAATAGCCATCTTTGTGATGAAAGCTTTCAAAGGAGAGAAAACTAGAGAGATGTTTTAAGCCTTTGCGTGTGATAATATTGAGTTTTTGCTAGAGAGAAGCTTTTGATTTTTGAGTGTGATGAAATTTGCAAAGCCTTAGGTACCTATTTATACTAGGCCGGATATTGATTGAGAGAAAATATTGAAGATAGAAATAGGTGACCCACCTCATACATCAAGCTAAGGTTTCTCACATGGCTTTGTTTCTTAGCCTTTCCTCTGTCCTCTCTATCAATATTGCATTCTCTTGGTCCACATGTTTCCCTTAAGGGACATGCTCCACCTCAATCCTAATAAACCCTGTAAAACTAGTGTTGGAACTAGTCTTATCTTTTTTTCAGGCTCCTATTTGTTGCTCTGTCACTTTCCATCCCTGTAAATCATAGGCTAAATATGGCACATGACCATGTGAATGTTATATCTTACGTAAATTTCGGGATCCCGGATGGTACTTATTGTTTTCCTTCCTAATCTAAGTGTGACCCATCTTGATCACGTTGTTACCTCATCCTATAATGCTTTATCTCATAGTTGTGATCAATTATCTCAAACAATATGTTAATAGTTTCCATAACCACTTATGTGTCGTTGATCCACTACTTGTATACTTGCGACCTTGACTTTGTGTACTGATTGTCTGAATATGGAGCTTCAACTTGGATAATTTGATTGATATATTGTATTCTATGATGTCATATAGTTATGGAGATGTCCTCAGTCCTGCCTGTTTGTTACTCATTGACCAGGAAATTGTCCGGAATGTTTGTGGCTAATCACTTAGATATAATTATATGGATAATAGTAGCAAATAAAGACATAATAAAGCAGATAAGAGGAGATAGATGGGTGATCAATTCTGATGTCGATTTTATGGTATAGATAGCCAAACCAATAATTTCTGATAGCAATTGTTAATGTTTGACTTGCTTATCAGTCTTTGTATATGGATTAGTTGATTATGAGTTTGTCTCTGCTAATCCTATCTTGTAGCTTTTCCACTCACTACTGGTGGTTTCTGTTCTCTGGCATTGGCTTTGGGGATTTCGGTCGAAAATTTATGCAATTTAAACTTTGTACCAGTGGAAGAATGATTAAAAATGCAAAATAGTTGGTTGGACTTTTATGATTCACAAGTCACAACTGGGAAACTGAAAAACTGAAAACAAGGCAACTGTAATCTGAGAATTGAATCAATAAATTTATAAATACTGAGAAACTCCCTACTTAATGATGCAGAAAGGCGAAAAAAGTTATGTACACTGTGTCTGTGGGTATCAATAAGAAAAAAAAAAACCCAATAGGTGAAACATATCGTTATATTCGTTGTACTTCATCTTGCTTAATCAGCACTTAAGTTTGGAAGTTATTTGAAGAAATTTCTTCAGGTGAGAGTGCCCATAGGATGATCGAACCTGAATTCTTTATCAGCACGCTATAGCAAGCAAAATGGCCGAAGTCGGGAACACGTATCTGTTCTTGTTAGCTTGTTCTCCCACATAAACTGGGATGTGCTCTTTTGGAACTACTTGCTGATTTTTTGTGATAATCTTCTTTGCATTGGAGAGTATGGAAGGGAGATGGATTGCCATTAATGCAAACAAAACCATGCCAGAGAAGGGGATTCACAAGATGGTCAAAGACTCGGGAAGCTATTCGGTTTTTTCTGGGACCTGTAGCGGGAAATATGTCTAATGGAGCTCTGAAAATGACCCCCTTAATCAAGGCTCTCACATGGATTTGCTTTGTTAGCTTTGAAACATCAAGCCCCTCTCTCTTGGCACACATTGCCTCAAATTCGATCCACATGGTGCTTTTGAAAAGGAGGCTTCACTTGTACGATGTAAGTTCCTTCATGAGCCTAGTCCTTTAGTACTGCATATATATCCAGATGCATATTAGGTGGTTTGTCAATGAAATGATATGCAACATGTCCATGTGAATGCACGTAGTTGATCTGTACAAGAACTCTTGTTCTGCTCTTAGACACCTTGATTTTACGAACTTATTTATACCCTAGTCTAACCATCATATTTGCCGTGGTATTCGAGCGTTACTGGTGTATTCACCAATGAGGTCATGGCCTCAGGTTAAAATTCCAATGTCCATGCTTAAATGTGTATCTTCAAATTGACATGCCTGCGCAGATGAATGACATTTGTGCACCTAGAAACGCTTAGTGTGTAATTGCCTTAGTAACCTTGCACCAAGACATTAATATTTGTTTAAACATACAGATGTTTTAATATGACTTAGTAATGAATGAGAGAGAGGATACCAAGTTTACTCAGCCACAAGCGAAGAATGAGTGCTGGAGAATGTGACGGCTAGGAGAACGTCATATTCAGAGAGGATAGGCCATGAAATATTGATGCATCAGGAAAATGATACTAATGTAGTGATTAGAGATACATCTTATTGTACCGATGGCCGATGGTGGAGACATTGTTACATAGTGTAACATTCAAGAATTAGTGAACCTTCAATAGAGGTCTTTCTATAATTGTTTTCTCAAGTTGCTTGCAATGTCAAATCATTGCAAAAAAATAAATTTCGAATCCTAGTTTGCCAAAAGAGTGTAGATTGTCCAAAAACTAAACAGAAGCTCATTCTTTTAGTGTATATATATATCTTTTAAGTTGGTTTGTTGTTTGTGCTAAAAAGTAGAAACTGTAGAACTGCTTCAGAACCATGACCATGAGGACAGGCAATAAAATAATTAGAAGACTAAAGACAGTATTTATCCGTAATCTGAGTTCTTGAAAAATGTATTAAAGGCCACCCCTCTGAATGATGCAGATTGGGGGAAAATTACATTGTATTTTGTACAGTGTTAATTTATCCTATGTTAATAAAGTTCACCAAGAAAAAATGATCCTCCAAAAATAATTAGAAGAGTCATTGAAACATTGCTGGTTGCTCTTCATATCTTTCTATTAGCATTTCAGTTCAGAAGTTAGTTGAAAGAACGTTTCTGTGGTGCAAGGAATCGTCAGACAACCCATAGGATGATTAAAACCGTACTCCTCTTCAGCGCGTTGTAGCAAGTTCTGGAATGTAGGGTGGCTCAAGTAAGAAAGTGGCACCACATATCTCTTCTTTTGAGCTTGTTCTCCTACATAAACTGGGACGTACCCCTTTGGAACTACTTGCTGATTTTTGGTAAGAATTTGCTTTGCGGTTGAGAGAACAGAAGGGAAACGAATAGCCATGTTGTTGGGAGGGAACTGAGCAAGTAAGAGAGAAAAATTAGAGATGTATGGAATTCGGCTCTTTGCAGGAGATAAGTTTTGAATGTGATGCAATTCCAAAGGCTTCTGCAGCTATTTATACTAGAGGTGAATGTGATATCTTAGAGGTGTAGGGAGAAATCTTGTGGATGAAAATGGATGACCCACCTAATTAAGGCTCTCACATGCCTTTGTTTCGAGAGCTTCTCAGTCTCATATTTTACTAGTCTTGGCAGCATTCCAGCATACCCATGTGAATGTCATATACTTGTGCAAACATCAGGACCCGGATCACCAGATGCGAATTGAGGTACGATTCGTTTTGATTTACTTGTTGTCTCACCTGTGTTGCTTATCTTGTAGTTGTACACTTGTACTGAATTTAATTTGGCAATATGTTCAATTCATAGTTTCCGTAACCACATATGTAATGATTCCAGAAAAAAAGAATTTGACTACTCTGCCAAGCAACATGTTAAGTATATATAGGTTTCGTTTTCGAAAATATAGCTTTAATCAACTTGGATTTTTTTCGACACTGACTACTCTGAAGAGCAAGTCAACACATTGTTCAAAGTTCAAGAAAGGTCCCGACCCCAAGAGATAACAAATAAAATATCGAGTCCGAAAAGTTGGAGGGTGTTCTTTGATGAAATAAGCCCATTTGAAGTGCTAGTCAGGATAAGTCTTAGAAGGTTAGGATGGACATTGCAAGCTGTCTGAACTCTGACCCTTGCCTTCTCATAGTGGATTAACAAAGTAACGGCAGATCCATATAAGTGGGTTCAGGCCTTCAGATCCAGAGAGGAATTGAAAAACGGCAGGTGATATTTACAAGAACTGTGATGTCATTGTTATGCTGGATATATACTTATTCAGATGGATATGCTTCGGTAATCTGGATGCTAGACTTTTTAGTAACATGATTTAGTAATTTACTTTTGTACCTCTGATCTCTCATGTAAGGTACCTGAATTCCAGTTTATCAGTTAGATTAGCAATGTGTTCGACTGAAGAGAGGCAAGCTCTACTGATCTCTTTCTCCTAGTCACATTCACAATTTTTTTTTGATAAAATACTATTAGCCAATTTGCCGATTCAGAAATGATACGATGTCTTCTTCATCTGTCATTGAGCTAACTTCGAAGTTCAAATGTAAGTAAGATAGCTCATTCTTTGCTCGTTGCACAGAATAGTTAGGCCATCCTTATACTGATGAGCTCGTATTGAATGGAAAGAAGTCTGGATAAGAGACGATAGGTTTATACTGATGAGAAATGTGTTTTTTTTTTAATTATACGACACTGGACAAGGAAAGATGCTGTTCCAATAGTAATTTTGAATATAAGTATCAGGAAACGCAAAATTTCCGCAGAAATTTACAGTAAGAACCAAATCTCTGAATATTGACATTGGAAAATTTAGAAAATAGACAATTAAATTTATAATCTGAAAACAGAATCTATGAGTTTCTGAACATTAATAACACCTCACTGAGTGACCCACAGGGGGGAGTTAGATCATCTCTCTGTACATGTTTCCTATGGATTACATCCAAAACCCACAAATTTTAGAGCAGAAAGTGGACCGATTTGCCATTCGGTATTAAAAATTGCAGGACTGCTGCAGGACCATGAGGATAGAGAATATAGAAGTAAAAGCAATAGTTAACCAAAACTTGTTAACTAGAAAACAGAGAATTGTAATCCAGAACCTGAGTCATTCAAAAAGTATATTAAAAGCCACCCCTCTGAATGATGCAGATGGGGGAAAAAGTATATTGTATTCTATACAGTGTTAATTTGTCCTAGGTTAATAAACTTCTTTAAGCAAAAAAGTGATTAGAACAATCCAAGAAGCTTTGCTGGCTGTTCTTCATGTCTTCTCATTAGCATTGTAGTTCAGATGTCAGTTTAGAGAAAGTTTCAGTAGTGCAAGGAATCGTCAAAACACCCATAGAATGATTAAACCCAAACTCTTCTTCAGCACGTTGTAGCAAGTTTTGGAATGTAGGGTGGCTTAAGTATGACAGTGGCACCATATATCTTTTCTTGTCAGCTTGTTCTCCTACATAAACTGGGATATAACCTTTTGGAACTAATTGCTGATTTTTGGAAAGAATATGCTTTGCATGAGTGAGCACAGAAGGGAAACGAATAGCCATATCGTTGGGAGGAAACTTAGCAAGAGAGAAAGAAAATGGGCTTTTTTTTTAACTCTTTGTAGGGAGTGGAGTTTTGAATTTGATACAATTTGAAAGGCTTTGGTAGCTATTTATGCTAGAAGTGAATTCCCACAATTCAAATCCTTACAGATCTAGGGAAAGATATTGTGGAGAAAATGGATGACCCACTTAGTTAAAGCTCCCACTTACCTTTGTTTTGTTAGCTTCTCTATCTCATATGTATATAATCTTGGCAGCATACCCATGTGAATGTTGTATAAACTGGAGTAAACATCAGGACCCAGACTACCAGCTATCAATTGAGGAATGATTCAGTTTGATCTGCTTGTCTCACCGCGTACATTGGTTTAGCTTAAAGTTGTACACTTGTACTGAATTATATGAGGCGGCAATCGGCATGTGCAGAATATAGTTCCCAAAACCATTGTTTATTGAGTCATTGACTACTTTGTCGAGCAACACGTTAAGTATATAGTTGCCTTATCTAACAATGTAGCTTCGATCAACTTGGTTAGTTGGATATTGACTGTGCTGCTGAGTAAGTCAAGCTATAATTATTTCCATATTCGGACTTTAGAAGTTGCACACCACATTGCTTGAAGTACCCCGGAAAGATCTTAAAATGGTGTGTTCTACGGGGATTGATATAGTTAGATAGATGGTATTGTCCGAAGGTCAAAAGAGCTCTTGGAAGATTAGGAAGGTCAGATCAAGCTGGCTGACCAATGTCAAGCTATTATATGTTTTCTTTACTTGCTTGGTATGTCAAACTAAAGTATTTTCTTCCTGAGGCATTGAACCAATGTCAGGTGCTATTACAAGAACTTCAATGTCAAAACTAAAGGACTGGATGTCATATAGGGTAAGTGATGCTGGACTTATCATTAATATGGACAAATTTGATGATCTCTATTCTGAAGTTGTGCGGAACATGATTTAGTTGTTTGTTAGTTCAATTTAATCAGTTGGAAAGATCTTTTCTTCTTCATCTGTCATGGAGCTAAATCCAAAGTTTAGGCGGGAAGAATGGTAGTGACTGTCATTGAGCTAAAAATTCAGAATTTTAACCTAAGGTAGTTAGAGCTTTGGTTTCTGCATACAATGATAAGACAATCCTTGGAATGATTGAACTTAAATCTCTACTTCAGCTCGGTGAGGCAAATCTTGATCTGGAAAGCAGGCTGGATAAGGGAAGGTCAGTTTTGCACTGATAAAAAATGTGTTGTTGTCTTCTTGATTATATGAGGCTGGACAAGGAAATATGGTTTTACGATTAGATTATGTCAGGTTGGATATGAAATATAGTATTCCATCCTCGCTAGTCGCTAGTTACATTATACCATTTTGTTTTTAAGTATCGGGAAATTCAAAATTACTGCAGGACTTAAATTAGAACAAAATCTCTGAAATCTGACACTTCAGGAAAATTCAATATAAGGAAAATTAATGCAAATAGATATGATCTGAAAGTTGAATCAATGAATTTCTAATTAATGAGTACCAACCCACTGAATGATCCAGATGAGGGAAAAAGTTCATCATTCTGTACAACGTTTCCTGGGTAAAAAACTAGATCTAAAAAAACCCACAAAGAATTAGAGCAACAAGTGAAACATCCTGTTGTATTTCTATTAGCACCTGAGTTCAGAAGTAAGATTAAAGAACGTTTCTTGAGTGCAAGGAATGGTAAGAGCACCCATGGGATGATTAAACCCGAACTCTTCCTCAGCATGCTGTAGCAAGTCTTGGAATATGGGGTGGCTCAAGTATGAAAGTGGCACCACATGTCTTTTCTTATCAGCTTGCTCTCCCACATATTGAGAACCACTCATCTGAATGATGCAGATGGGAAAAATTGTATATCTGTACAATGTTAATTTGTCCTGGGAGAATACATCTGTAAGTAAAAAAAACTCCCACAAAAAATTAGAACAGCAAGTAAAACATCTCTGACTGTTCTTCAGTTCGTCTTGTTAGCACTTCAATTCAGAAGTTAGCTCCATGAACGTTTCCTCAGAGCAAGGGATCGTGAGAGCACCCATAGGATGATTAAACCCGAACTCTTCTTCAGTGCGTTGTAATAAGTCTTGAAACGCCGGGTGGCTCAAGTAAGAAAGTGGCACCACATAACGTTTCTTAGCAGCTTTATCACCTACATAAATTGGTACACACCCTTTTGGTACGAATTTGCTTTGTATTAGAGACGACAGAAGGGAATCGAATAGCCATATTTGTGATGAAATCTTTCAAAAGAGAGAAAACTAAGGAGATGTTTTAAGCCTTTGAGTGTGATAATATTGAATTTTTGCTAAAGAGAAGCTTTTTAATTTTGAGTGTGATGAAATTTGCAAAGCTTTAGGTAGCTATTTATACTACAGCGGATATTGATCATATATCTCACAGGTTGAGAGAATCAAGCTAAGATAGAAATAGATGACCCACCTTATAAATCAAGCTAAGGTTTTTGTCACATGGCTTTATTTCTTAGCATTTCTTTTGTCTTCTGTATCAATATTGCATTATCTTGGTCCACATGTTTCCCTTAAGGGATATGCTCCACCACAAAACCTAATCAACCCTGTAAAACTAGTATTGGTACCAGTCTTATCTTTTTATTTCAGGCTCCTATTTGTTGCTCTGTCTCTTTCGATCCCTGTAAATCGAAGACTAAATATGGCACATGACCATGTGAATGTCATATTTTACGTAAATTTTGGAACCCCCGGATGGTACTAATTGTTTTCCTTCCTAATCTAAGTGTGACCAATCTTGATCACATTGTTACCTCATCCTATAATGATTTATCTCATAGTTGTACTCAATCATCTCAGACAATATGTTATAGTTTCCATGGCCACTTATGTGGGCTTGTGACCTTGACTTTGTATACTGATTGTCTGAATATGTAGCTTCAGCTTGGATAATTTGATTAATATTTTGAATTCTATGATGTCAATATGTCATTTAGTAATGGATATGTCTTCAGTTCTTATCTGTTGCTCATTGACCAGGAATTTGTCCGGAAAATGTTCCAAGTTGGCTTGGTGGCTAATCACTTAGATATGATTATATGAATAACAGATATAGATAAAGACATGATAAAGCAGATAAGAGGAGATGAATGGGTGATCAATTCTAATATCAATTTTATGGTATAGATAGCCAAACCAATCATTTCTGATAGCAATTGTTAATGTTTGACTTGCTTATCGGTCTTTATATCTGGATCAGTTTATTATGAGTGTCTCTGCTAATCCTAACTTTTTGCTTTTCCACTCACTACTAGTGGCCTATGAAGGTTTTTTGTTCGCTGGGTGGCTTTGGGGCTTTCGTTTGACAATTTATGTAAAGTTTTGTACCAGTGAAAGAGTAATAGAAAATGCAAAATACTTGGTTGGACTTTTATGTATCACAACTGGGAAACTGAGAAACTGAACAAGGCAATTGTAATCTGAGAACTGAATCAATGAATTTATAGATACATACTGAGAAACGCCCTACTTAATGATGCAGAAGTGCGAAAAAAGTTATGTACACTGTGTCTGTGGGTATCAATAAGATAACAAAAAACCAACAAAATTAGATCAATCAACAAGTGAAACATATCATTATTTGTTGTACTTCATCTTGTTCAATTAGCACTTAAGTTTGGAAGTTTGAAGAAATTTCTTCAGTGCAAGGAATGGTAAGAGTGCCCATAGGATGATTGAACCTGAATTCTTTATCAGCACGCTGTAGCACGCAAAAAGGCTGAAGTAGGAACACGTATCTCTTCTTGTTAGCTTGTTCTCCCACATAAACTGGGATGTCCCTTTTGGAACTACTTGCTGATTTTTTGTGATAATCTTCTTTGCATTAGAGAGTATGGAAGGGAGATGGATTGCCATTAATGCAAACAAAACCGTGCAAGAGAAGGAGATTGACAAGATGGTCAATTTTGGGAGGAATTTGGATTTAGCAAAGACTCGGGAAGCTATTCGGCTTTTTCTGGGACCTGCAGTGGGTTTGCTTAATGACCCGCTTAATCAAGACTCTCACATGGATTTGCTTTGTTAGCTTTGAAACATCAAGCCCCTCTCTCTTGGCACACATTGCCTCAAATTCGATCCACATGGTGCTTTTGAAAAGGAGGCTTCACTTGTACGATGTAAGTTCCTTCATGAGCCTAGTCCTTTAGTACTCACATATATCCAGGTGCATATTATGTAGTTTGTCAATCAAATGATATGTAACATGTCCATGTGAATGCACGTAGTTGATCTGTACAAGTAAGAACTCTTGTTCTACTTTTAGACACCTAGATTTTACAAACTTATTGATAACCTAGTCTAACCATCATATTTGCCGTGGTATTCGAGCGTTACTGGTGTATTCACCAATGAGGTCATGGCCTCAGGTTAAAATTCCATGTCCCTACTTAAATGTGTATCTTCAAATTGACATGCCTGCGCAGATGAATGACATCTGTGCACCCAGAAACGCTTAGTGTGTAATTGCCTTAGTAACGTTGCACCAAGACATTAATATTTGTTTGAACATAAGAATGTTTTAATATGTAGGTTCAAGTAGACTAATATGACTTAGTAATGAATGAGATAGAGGGTACCAAGTTTACTCCGTCACAAGCGAAGAATGAGTGCTGAGAATGTGACCGCTAGGAGAACGTCATATTTAGAGAGGATAGGCCATGAAATCTTGATGCATCAGGAAAATGATACTAATGTAGTGATAAGAGATACATCTGATTGTACTGATGGCCGATGGGGGAGACATTGTTACATAGTGTAACATTCAAGAATTAGTGAACCTTCAATAGAGGTATTTCTATAATTGTTTTCTCAAGTTGCTTGCAATGTCAAATCTTTGCAAAAAAAAAATTCGATTCCTAGTTTGCCAAAAGAGTGAAGATCGTCCAAAAATTAAACAGAAGCTCATTCTTTTATGCTTACAGATATATATATCTTGTAACCTGGTTTGTTGTTTGTGCTTTAAAGTAGAAACTGTAGAACTGCTGCAGGACCATGACCATGAGGACAGGCAATAGAAAATTTAGAAGACTAAAGACATTATCCGTAATCTGAGTTCTTGAAAAATATATTAAAGGCCACCCCTCTGAATGATGCAGATTGGGGGAAAATTACATTGTATTTTGTATGTTAATAATAATTTATCCTATGTTAATAAACTTCATCAAGAAAAAATGATGATCCAAAAATAATTAGAACAGTCATTGAAACATTGCTGGTTGCTCTTCATATCTTTCCATTAGCATTTCAGTTCAGAAGTTAGTTGAAAGAACGTTTCTGTGGTGCAAGGAATCGTCAGACAACCCATAGGATGATTAAAACCGTACTCCTCTTCAGCGCGTTGTAGCAAGTTCTGGAATGTAGGGTGGCTCAAGTAAGAAAGTGGCACCACATATCTCTTCTTTTCAGCTTGTTCTCCTACATAAACTGGGACATACCCCTTTGGAACTACTTGCTGATTTTTGGTAAGAATTTGCCTTGCGGTTGAGAGAACAGAAGGGAAACGAATAGCCATATCGTTGGGAGGAAACTGAGCAGGTAAGAAAGGAAAATTAGAGATGTAAAAGAAAAGGCTTTGATGGTTTCGGCTCTTTGCAGTAGATAAGTTTTGAATGTGATGCAATTCGAAAGGCTTATGTAGCTATTTATACTAGAGGAGTAGAGGTGAATGTGATATCAGAGATGTAGGGAGAAACTTTGTGGATGAAAATGGATGACCCACCTAATTAAGGCTCTCACATGCCTTTGATTGTTTTGAGAGCTTCTCAATCTCATATTTAACTAGTCTTGGCAGCATTCCAGCATGCCCATGTGAATGTTATATACTTGTGTAAACATCAGGACCTGGATCACCAGATGCCAATTGAGGTACGATTCGTTTTGATTTACTACTTGTCTCACCTGTGTTGCTTATCTTGTAGTTGTACACTTGTACTGAATTAAATTTTGCAATATGTTCAGTTCATAGTTTCCGTAACCACCTATGTTATAATTCAAGAAAAAAGGGAAAGTGACTACTCTGCCTAGCAACATGCTAAGTATATAGTTTTCGTTTTCGAAAATATAGCTTCAATCAACTTGGATTTTTTCGATACTGACTACTCTGAAGAGCACGTCAACACATTGTTCAAAGTACACAGAAAGGTCCGACCCCAAGAGATAACAAATAAAATATCGAGTCCGAAATGGGGAGGGTGTTCTTTGATGAAATAAGCCCACTTGAAGTGCTAATCAGGATAAGTCTCAGAAGGTTAAGATGGAATTTGCAAGCTGTCTGAACTCTGACTCTTGCTTTCATAGTGGATTAATAAAGTAACAATGGTTGATAATAGATCATCTCAGTGGGTTCAGGACTTTAGATCGGGGAGTAGGAATATCAGGGGTATAAATTGTTATTTTTTTCTTTTTGCATGTGTACTATGTCAAACTGGAGAGGAATCTGAAAAATGGCAGGTGCTATTTACAAGAACTGTGATGTCATAAAGGTAGTTATGCTGGATTTATTATTGTTCAGATGGACATACTTTGATAATCTGGATTCTAGTTTTTTTTAGTAACATGATTTAGTAATTTATTTTTGTACCTCGTAACTCTCATGTTAGTTATCTGAGTTCCAGTTAATCAGTTTGATTACCAATGTGTTCGGCTGAAAATAGGCAAGCTCTACTAGTCTACTGATCTATTTCTCCTAGTCGCGTTCACACAATTTTTCATAAAATACTATTAGCCAATTTGGAGATTCAGAAATGATATAATGTCTTCTTCATCTGTCATTGAGCTAACTTAAAAGTTCAAATGTAAGTAAGATAGTTCAATCTTTGCTCACAGCAGGGAATAGTTATGCCATGCTTTACACTGATGAACTCGCCTTGAATGGAAAGAAGTATGGATAAGAAACGATAGTTTTACACCGATGAGAAATGTGTGTTTTTTTTAATTATATGAGGCTGGACAAGGAAAGATGGTTTTCCATTAGTCGCATTATCCCGTTTTGATTATAAGTATCAGGAAACACAAAATACCTGCAGAAGTTTCAATCAGAACCAAATCTATGAATACTGACACTGGGAAATTTATAAAATAGGCAATTAAGTACAATCTGAAAACAGAATCTCTGAATTTCTGAACATTAGTAACACCTCACTGAGTGACCCAGAGGGGGGAGTTAGATTATCTCTCTGTACATGTTTCCTATGGATTACATCTAAAACCCCCAAATATTAGAGCAGCAAGTGAACCATGAGGAAACTGCAGAAATGCTGCAAAACAGGTTTGCTATTCTGTTATAAAAAACTGCAGGACTGCTGCAGGACCAAGAGGATAGAGATATAAAAGTAAAGGCAATAGTTAACCAAAACTTGTTAACTAGAACACAGAGGAATCAGGAAATTGTAATCTGGAATTCGAGTCATTCAAAAAATATATTAAAAGCCACCCCTCTGAATGATGCAGATGGGGGGTAAAAGTACTTTGTATTCTATACAGTGTTAATTTGTCCTACGTTAATAAACTTCTTTAAGCAAAAAAAGTGATTTGAACAATCCATGAAGCTTTGCTGGCTGTTCTTCATGTCCTTTTATTAGCATTGCAGTTCAGATGTCAGTTTAGAAAAAGTTTCAGTAGTGCAAGGAATCGTCAAAATACCCATAGAATGATTAAACCCAAACTCTTCTTCAGCACGTTGTAGCAAGTTTTGGAATGTAGGATGGCTTAAGTATGAAAGTGGCACCACATATCTTTTCTTTTCAGCTTGGTCTCCTACATAAACTGGGATATAACCTTTTGGAACTACTTGCTGATTTTTGGAAAGAATATGCTTTGCATGAGCGAGCACAGAAGGGAAACGAATAGCCATATAGTTGGGAGGAAACTTAGCAAGAGAGAAAGAAAATCGGCTTTTTGTAACTCTTTATAGGGGGTGGAGTTTTGAGTTTGATGCAATTTCAGAGGCTTTGGTAGCTATTTATGCTAGAAGTGAATTCCCACGATTCAAATCCTTACAGATCTAGGGAAAAATAATATTGTGGATGAAAATGGATGACCCACTTAGTTAAGGCTCTCAGTTGCCTTTGTTTTCTTAGGCCTTAGCTTCTCTATCTCATAGGTATATAATCTTGGCAGCATACCCATGTGAATGTTATATAAATTGGGGTAAACATCGGGACCCAGACTACCAGCTATCGATTGAGGTATGATTCAGTTTGATCTGCTTGTCTCACCATCTACATTGCTTTAGCTTAAAGTTGTACACTTGTACTCAATTATATGAGGCAACATGTTCAGAATATAGTTCCCAAAACCATTGTTTATTGAGTCATTGACTACTTTGTCGAGCAACACGTTAAGCATATAGTTGTCTTATCTAACAATGTAGCTTCGATCAACTTGGTTAGCTGAATATTGACAATGATGCTGAGTAAGTCAAGCTATAATTCTTTCCATATTCAGATTTCAGAAGTTGCACATCACATTGCTTGAAGTACCCCGAAATGATCTTAAATTGGTGTGGTCTACGGGGATAGATATAGTTAGATAGATGGTATAGTCCGAAGGTCAAAATAGCTCTTGGAAGATTAAGAAGGATAGAGCAAGCTGGCTGACCCTTCCTTTGCTAAGTGACATGGCAAAAGTGAGAATTAATGTCAAGCTATTATATGTTTTCGTTACTTGCTAGGTATGTCAAACTAAAGTAAAATTTCTTCCTGAGGCATTGAACCAATGACAGGTGCTATTACAAGAACTTTAATGTCAAAACTAAAGGACTGAATGTCATATAGGGTAAGTGATGCTGGACTTATCATTAATATGGACAAATCTGATGATCTGTATTTTGAAGTTGTGCGGAATATGATTTAGTTGTTTGTTAGTTCAATTTAATCAGTTGGAAAGATCTTTTCTTCTTCATCTGTCATGGAGCTAAATCCAAAGTTTAGGCGGGAAGAATGGTAGTTACTGTCATTGAGCTAAAAATTCAAAATTTTAACCTAAGGAAGGTAGTTAGAGCTTTGCTTTCTGCATACAATGATAAGACAGTCCTTGGAATGATTGAACTTAAATCTCTACTTCAGCTCGGCGAGGCAAATCTTGATCTGGAAAGCAGGCTGGATAAGGGAAGGTCAGTTTTGAAAGATGTGTTCTTGTCTTCTTGATTATATGAGGATGGACAAGGAAAGATGGTTTTACGATTAGATTATGTCAGGTTGGATAAGAAAGATAGTATTCCATCCTCGCTAGTCGCTAGTTACATTATAACATTTTGTTTTTAAGTATCGGGAAATTCAAAATTACTGCAGGACTTAAATTGGAACCAAATCTCTGAAATCTGACACTTCAGGAAAATTCAATATAAGGCAAATTAATGCAAATAGATATGATCTGAATAGGCTGTTTAAACCTTAAACCTTAATTTGCAATGACATGCCTTTTTAACCAAAAAAAAAAGATATGATCTGAAAGTTGAATCAATGAATTTCTAATTAATGAGTACCACCCCACTGAATGATCCAGATGAGGGAAAAAGTTACATCATCATTCTGTACAACGTTTCCTGGGTAAAACTAGATCTAGAAAAACCCACAAAAAATTAGAGCAACAAGTGAAACATCCTGTTGTATTTCAATTAGCACCTGAGTTCCGAAGTAAGATTAAAGAACGTTTCTTCAGTGCAAGGAATGGTAAGAGCACCCATGGGATGATTAAACCCGAACTCTTCCTCAGCATGCTGTAGCAAGTCTTGGAATATGGGGTGGCTCAAGTATGAAAGTGGCACCACATGTCTTTTCTTATCAGCTTGCTCTCCCACATATACTGGGATATGCCCCTTTGGAACTACTTGCTGATTTTTAGTAAGAATTTGCTTTGCATTAGACAGTACAGAAGGAAACCGGATTGCCATTTTTTGTAAGGAAAGTGATAAGATGTTGAAACTTGGGAGCTAGGATTGTATATGGCTATTGCAAGTTGAGTGTGATGCAATTGCGAAGGGCCAATGAAACTATTTATAATAGATGAATTTCCCTGTTAACTGAAAGCTTGAAGTGCTCAAAACAGACCCACCTAATTGGAGACTCTGATCACATGGCTTTGTTTTCTTAGCTAAGCAATGCCAAACCCTTGTGATGTCTTAGCTTGACGCTCATTTTCTCGGCCCACATGTTGGTCATGAGGGTGATGCTTCACCTGAACAACATGAGGGCTTTTCTCAAGCTTGTCCTTCAAGTACTGGATTTATTTCTTGGGTCCTATTGATTTCTCTGTCACTGTCAATACTTGCAAGTGATATGTGACATGTTCTCGTGAACGCATACATTTGGTATATTGAGGACCCAGATGCTGAGGTTCTATTCTTTTCCATTAGGCAATTTGTTACCTCACTGAATGCACTTGACTATGATGTAACGTTAGGTTAGCTGGACCTTCTTTGCTCTGGTGCAAGCAACCTCTATCAGACTCTCAAACACCTAAACATAGTTAAAATTTTGCTCCAACAATTTACACCACAAAAATAGGAAGTTGGCTTTACCAAAAAATTAGGAAGTTGGCTTTCTGAAAAAGTAGTTTAATTCTCATAGATGCCTTGGTATTAAATAGTTGTTCCTACTTACAAAAGGGTGTTGCCTAATAACAAATTTTGAATTTTTTATGTCTCATGATCCTATCTATAATTCCTAGTAAATATACATTCATTTTTAACTTTTAACTGACTTTTGTGCATTAAATCTTTCTCTGGATAACCCAGAAAAAGGAAATCTATAACATCATATAAAGTTATAAACTATAAAGTCCGTATATAGTATATATGAAAGATATTCCGACTTCTGAATCCTTATAAGGTAGAAGATACTAACAATGTGTTCTCTTGACCTTAATTTTACCGAACTTATCAGAACTGAAATCTAAACTTATCCGAACTCATTTGAACCTATTAGAGCTTATTGACAAAGGAAAAGGAAGAAGGAAAGTATTTGACAACTAAAATGGGATGGAGGGAGTAGCATATATGATATTCGGAGTCCTGGTAATCGAGTCAATATCATCATTATATATTGATGGACGAAGTATAAGGAAGAAGGTACCGAATTGATTCAGTTATAAGGAGTTGGCTAGTGCTAATTAAGATGAGGGATTGTGACATCAAAATTTCATGTGTTAACTGTTAAGGAAGTCCCATAGTTTTCCCTTTGTGAGTCGCATTCTAATAATTTGGTTCAGGAGTAACAGAAACTGGAGAACTGTTGCAGACTATGAAAGAAGACAACTAAAACAAGAAGGCTGAAAAGTTAAGGCAATTTTCATACAAAAGTGAGTCCATTAGAAAAGATATTGAGAACCACTCATCTGAATGATGCAGATGGGGAAAATTGTATATCTGTACAATGTTAATTTGTCCTGGGAGAACACATATGTAAGTAAAAAATATCCCACAAAAAATTAGAACAGTAAGTAAAACATCTCTGACTATTCTTCATTTCGTCTGGTTAGCACTTCAGTTCAGAAGTTAGTTCCATGAATGTTTCCTCAGAGCAAGGGATCGTGAGACAGCCCATAGGATGATTAAACCCGAACTCTTCTTCAGTGCGTTGTAATAAGTCTTGAAACGCCGGGTGGCTCAAGTAAGAAAGTGGCACCACATATCGTTTCTTAGCAACTTGATCACCTACATAAATTGGTACACACCCTTTTGGTACTGCTGCTTGTTGATTTTTGGCACGAATTTGCTTTGTATTAGAGACGACAGAAGGGAACCGAATAGCCATCTTTGTGATGAAATCTTTCAAAAGAGAGAAAACTAAGGAGATGTTTTAAGCCTTTGAGTGTGATAATATTGAATTTTTGCTAAAGAGAAGCTTTTCAATTTTAAGTGTGATGAAATTTGCAAAGCTTTAGGTAGCTATTTATACTACAGCGGATATTGATCATATTTCTCAGAGGTTGAGAGAATCAAGCTAAGATAGAAATAGATGACCCACCTTATCTCAGAGGTTGTCACATGGCTTTGTTTCTTAGCCTTTCTTCTGTCTTCTCTATCAATATTGCATTATCTTGGTCCACATCTTTCCCTTAAGGGACATGCTCCACCACAAAACCTAATCAACCCTGTAAAACTAGTATTGGTACCAGTCTTATCTTTTTATTTCAGGCTCCTATTTGTTGCTCTGTCTCTTTCAATCCCTGTAAATCGAAGACTAAATATGGCACATGACCATGTGAATGTCATATTTTACGTAAATTTCGGGACCCCCGTTTGGTACTAATTGTTTTCCTTCCTAATCTAAGTGTGACCAATCTTGATCACATTGTTACCTCATCCTATAATGATTTATCTCATAGTTGTACTCAATCATTTCAGACAATATGTTAGCAACAATAGTATCATTGGAGTAGATACGCAAATCACTTTAAATACAAGAAGCCGAGTAGGCGGAGTGGTCCGAGTGGAGAGGAAAAAAAAAAAGATTGAACTTCAAATTTTTTCGGGAGATATTCTCAATGAAAAATTTGAGAAAAATTATACATTCTCGTGATTTGTATCCAAAACTCACTTCGACAGGGTAGAAATATCTAAATTTTCTATTTTTAGATACTTTTTCAGACCTATTGCCGATACTAAGTAGCAGTCAAAATTGTTTATCTATTCTTCATGATATTATGCACGGATCAGATATATCATGGCGAATTCTTCAGATAGTTTCCATGGCCTCTTCTATGGGCTTGCGACCTTGACTTTGTATACTGATTGTCTGAATATGTAGCTTCAGCTTGGATACTTTCATTAATATTTTGAATTCTATGATGTCAATATGTCATTTAGTAATGGATATGTCTTCAGTCCTTCCTATCTGTTGCTCATTGACCAGGAATTTGTCCGGAAAATGTTCCAAGTTGGTTTGGTGGCTAATCACTTAGATATGATTAATTGAATAACACTAGTAGATAAAGACATGACAAAGCAGATAAGAGGAGATGGATGGGTGATCAATTCTAATATCAATTTTATGGTATATATAATGAAACCAATCATTTCTGATAGCAATTGTTAATGTTTGACTTGCGTTTCAGTGTTTATATCTAGATCAGTTATTATGAGTTTGTCTCTGCTAATCCTAACTTTTTGCTTTTCCACTCACTACTAGTTATGAAGCTTTTCTATTCGCTGGGTTGGCTTTGGGGCTTTCGTTCGACAATTTATGTAAAGTTTTGTACCAGTGAAAGAGTAATAGAAAATGCAAAATAGTTGGTTGGACTTTTATGTATCACAACTGGGAAACTGAAAAACTGAACAAAGCAATTGTAACCTGAGAACTGAATCAATGAATTTATTAAAACATACTGAGAAACGCCCTACTTATTGATGCAGAAGGGCGAAAAAAGTTATATACACTGTGTGTCTATGTCTGTGGGTATCAATAAGATAATAAAAAACCAACAAAATTAGAACAATCAACAAGTGAAACAAATCATTATTTGTTGTACTTCATATTGTTCAATTAGCACTTAAGTTTGGAAGTTTGTTTGAAGAAATTTCTTCAGTGCAAGAAATGGTAAGAGTGCCCATAAGATGATTGAACCTGAATTCTTTATCAGCACGCTGTAGCACGCAAAATGGCTGAAGTAGGAACACGTATCTCTTCTTGTCAGCTTGTTCTCCCACATAAACTGGGATGTCCCTTTTGGAACTACTTGCTGATTTTTTGTGATAATCTTCTTTGCATTAGAGAGTATAGAAGGGAGATGGATTGCCATTAATGCAAACAAAACCGTGCAAGAGAAGGATATATGTCTAATGGAACTCTGAAAATGACCCGCTTAATCAAGGCTCTCACATGGATTTGCTTTGTTTGCTTTGAAACATCCCTTCTCTCTTGGCACACATTGCCTCAAATTCGATCCACATGGTGCTTTTGAAAAGGAGGCTTCACTTGTACGATGTAAGTTCCTTCATGAGCCTAGTCCTTTAGTACTCACATATATTCAGGTGCATATTATGTGGTCTGTCAATCAAATGATATGTAACATGTCCATGTGAATGCACGTAGTTGATCTGTACAAGTAAGAACTCTTGTTCCACTCTTAGACACCTAGATTTTACTAAACTTAGTAATACCCTAGTCTAACCATCATATTTCTCCTGGTATTCGAGCATTACTGGTGTACGTGTATTCACCAACGAGGTCATGGTCTCAGGTTAAAATTCCATGTCGCTGCTTAAATGTGTATCTTCAAATTGACATGCCTGCGCAGATGAATTAATGCGTGCATTGTGCTCCCAAAAGCACAATGAGAATTGGCTTCCCACAATATAAAATAGAACATTTACGAATATAAAAACGAACATTTACGTATACAAAACACGAACATTTTATTGTTGAAATGGAACATTACAAAATTTCACTTACGAAAACGAACATTTTCCTTGTTGAAATGAAACATTACAAGAATTCATTTACGAAAACGAAAATTTTACCGTTTAAGTGGAACATTACTAGAATCCAATTACGAAAATGAACATTTTATTGTTGGAGTGGAACATTACTAGAATTCAATTACTTAAATAGAACATTTGCTTATCAAATATAGAACATATTTTCAGGGAAAATAGAACAAATTTTTTTGCTGGAAAATAATCTCTAAAAAAACATTTTTTAAAATAGAACATTTGTTCATCGAAAATAGAACAATTTTCACGAAAAATAGAACATAATTTTCTCTTGAAAAAATAAGCTTTAAAACGAACATTTGTTGAAATAGAACATTTCTTTATTGAAAATAGAACATTTTTTACTGGAAAATATAACATATTTTTTCTTTGAAAAATAAGCTTAAAACGAACATTTGTTGAAATGGAACGTTTCTTTATTGAAAATAGAACATTTTTTTACGGAAAATGGAACATATTTTATTCTTTGAAAAATATCTTAAAACGAACATTTGTTGAAATGGAACATTTACTCATCAGAAATAGAACAAATTCACTGGGTGCATGGTGCGCACCGTGCTCCTGGGAGCACAATAGAATTTTCACAGATGAATGACATCTGTGCACCCAGAAACCCTTAGTGTGTAATTGCCTTAGTAACCTGGAACCAAGACATTAATATTTGTTTGAACATAAGAATGTTTTAATATGTAGGTTCAAGTAGACTAATATGACTCAGTAATGAACGAGATAGAGGGTACCAAGTTTACTCAGTCACAAGGGAAGAATGAGTGCTGAGAATGTGACGGCTAGGAGAACGTCATATTTATAGAGGATAGGCCATGAAATCTTGATGCATCAGGAAAATAATACTAATGTACTGTTCAAAGATACATCTGATTGTACTGATGTCCGATGGGGGAGTCATTGTTACATAGTGTAACTGTAACATTCAAGAACTAGGGAACCTTCAAGAGAGGTCTTTCTATAATTGTTTTCTCAAGTTGTTTGCAATGTCAAATCTTTGCAAAAAAAAAATTTTTGAATCCTAGTTTGCCGAAAGAGTGTAGATCGTCCAAACTTACGTGTATATATATATCTTTTAACCTGGTTTGTTGTTTGTGCTAGAAAGTAGAAACTGTAGAACTGCTGCAGGACCATGACCATGAGGACAGGCAATAGAAAATTTAGAAGACTAAAGACCGTAGTTATCCGTAATCTGAGTTCTTGAAAAATATATTAAACGCCACCCCTCTGATTGATGCAGATTGGAGGAAAATTACATTGTATTTTGTACAGTGTTAATTTATCCTATGTTAATAAACTTCATCAAGAAAAAATGATGATCCAAAAATAATTAGAACAGTCATTGTATCATAGCTGGTTGCTCTTCATATCTTTCCATTAGCAGTTCAGTTCAGAAGTTAGTTTAAAGAACGTTTCTGTGGTGCAAGGAATCGTCAGACAACCCATAGGATGATTAAAACCGTACTCTTCTTCAGCCCGTTGTAGCAAGTTCTGGAATGTAGGGTGGCTCAAGTAAGAAAGTGGCACCACATATCTCTTCTTTTGAGCTTGTTCTCCTACATAAACTGGGACGTACCCCTTTGGAACTACTTGCTGATTTTTGGTAAGAATTTGCTTTGCGGTTGAGAGAACAGTAGGGAAACGAACAGCCATGTTGTTGGGAGGGAACTGAGCAAGTAAGAGAGGAAATTTAGAGATGTAAAAGGAAAGGCTTGGATGGAATTCGGCTCTTTGCAGGAGATAAGTTTTGAATGTGATGCAATTCCAAAGGCTTCTGTAGCTATTTATACTAGAGGAGTAGAGGTGAGTGTGATATCTTAGAGATGTAGGGAGAAATTTTGTGGATGAAAATGGATGACCCACCTAATTAAGGCTCTCACATGCCTTTGATTGTTTTGAGAGCTTCTCAATCTCATATTTAACTAGTCTTGGCAGCATTCCAGCATGCCCATGTGAATGTCATATACTTGTGTAAACATCAGGACCCGGATCACCAGATGCCAATTGAGGTACGATTCGTTTTGATTTACTTGTTGTCTCACCTGTGTTGCTTATCTTGTAGTTGTACACTTGTACTGAATTTAATTTGGCAATATGTTCAATTCATAGTTTCCGTAACCACCTATGTAATGATTCAAGAAAAAAAGAAATTGACTACTCTGCCAAGCAACATGTTAAGTATATATAGTTTTCGTTTTCGAAAATATAGCTTCAATCAACTTGGATTTTTTGGATCCTGACTACTCTGAAGAGCAAGTCAACACATTGTTCAAAGTACACAGGAAAGTCCGACCCCAAGAGATAACAAATAAAATATCGAGTCTGAAAGTGTTCTTTGATGAAATAAGCCCATTTGAAGTGCTAGTCAGGATATCAGAAGCTTAGGATGGACCTTGCAAGCTGTCTGAACTCTGAAGTCTGACCCTTGCCTTTTCATAGTGAATTAACAAAGTAACAATAGTTGGTAATAGATCATATAAGTGGGTTTAGGACTTCAGATCAGGGAGTAGGAATATCAGGAGTTAAAAGTGTTTTTTTTTTTTTCTTTTTGCCTGTGTACTATGTCAAACCAGAGAGGAATCTGAAAAACGGCGGGTGCTATTTACAAGAACTGTGATGACATAGTTATGCTGGATTTATGCTTATTCAGATGGACAAACTTCGGTAATTTGGATTCTAGACTTCTTAATGACATGATTTAGGAAGTTATTTTTGTACCTCGGATCTCTCATGTTAGACCTGAATTACAGTTTATCAGTTGGACTAGCAATGTGTTCGACTGAAGAGAGGCAAGCTCTACTGATCTCTTTCTCCTAGGCACATTCACAATTTTTTTTTTTTTGATAAAATACTATTAGCCAATTTGCCGATTCAGAAATGATATAATGTCTTCTTCATCTGTCATTGAGCTAACTTCGAAGTTCAAATGTAAGTAAGATAGTTCAATCTTTACTCGCTGCACAGAATAGTTAGGCCATCCTTTACACTGATGAGCTCGTATTGAATGGAAAGAAGTCTGGATAAGAAACGATAGTTTTATACTGATGGGAAATGTGTTTTTTTTTTAATTACACGAGGTTGGACAAGGAAATATGGTTTTCCAATAGCCATTTTGAATATAAGTATCAGGAAACGCAAAATTTTCGCAGAAATTTACAGTAAGAACCAAATCTCTGAATACTGACACTGGAAAATTTAGAAAATAGACAATTAAATATATAATCTGAAAACAGAATCTATGAGTTTCTGAACATTAGCAACACCTCACTGAGTGACCCAGATGGGGGAAGTTAGATCATCTCTCTGTACATGTTCCCTATGGATTACATCTAAAACCCACAAATATTAGAGCAGCAAGTGAGCCATGAGGAAACTGCAGAAATGCTGCAAAACAGGTTTGCTATTCTGTATAAACTGCAGGACTGCTGCAGGACCATGAGGATAGAGAATATAAAAGTAAAGGCAATAGTTAACCAAAACTTGTTAACTAGAACACAGAGAAATCAGAGAATTGTAATCCAGAATTCGAGTCATTCAAAGAATATATTAAAAGCCACCCCTCTGAATGATGCAGATGGGGGAAAAGTACATTGTATTCTGTACAGTGTCAATTTTTCCTATGTTAATAAACTTCTTTAAGCAAAAAGTGATTAGAACAATTCATGAAGCTTTGCGGGCTGTTCTTGATGTCGTTTCTCATCAGCATTGCAGTTCAGATGTCAGTTTAGAGAAAGTTTCAGTAGTGCAAGGAATCGTCAAAACACCCATAGAATGATTAAACCCAAACTCTTCTTCAGCACGTTGTAGCAAGTTTTGGAATGTAGGATGGCTTAAGTATGAGAGTGGCACCACATATCTTTTCTTTTCAGCTTGGTCTCCTACATAAACTGGGATATAACCTTTTGGAACTACTTGCTGATTTTTGGAAAGAATATGCTTTGCATGAGCGAGCACAGAATGGAAACGAATAGCCATATAGTTGGGAGGAAACTTAGCAAGAGAGAAAGAAAATGGGCTTTTGTAACTCTTTGTAGGGGGTGGAGTTTTGAGTTTGATGCAATTTCAAAGGCTTTGGTAGCTATTTATGCTAGAAGTGAATTCCCACGATTCAAATCCTTACAGATCTAGGGAAAAATATTATGGATGAAAATGGATGACCCACTTAGTTAAGGCTCTCACTTGCCTTTGTTTTCTTAGGCCTTAGCTTCTCTATCTCATATGTATATAATCTTGGCAGCATACCCATGTGAATGTTATATAAATTGGGGTAAACATCAGGACCCAGACTACCAGCTATCGATTGAGGTATGATTCAGTTTGATCTGCTTGTCTCACCACCTACATTGCTTTAGCATAAAGTTGTACACTTGTACTCAATTATATGAGGCGACATGTTCAGAATAAAGTTTGCAAAACCATTGTTTATTGAGTCATTGACTACTTTGTCGAGCAACACGTTAAGCATATAGCTGCCTTATCTAACAATGTAGCTTCGATCAACTTGGTTAGTTGGATATTGACTATGCTGCTGAGTAAGTCAAGCAATAATTCTTTCCATATTCGGATTTCAGAAGTTGCACATCACATTGCTTGAAGTACCCCGGAAAGATCTTAAAATGGTGTGGTCTACGGGGATAGATATAGTTAGATAGATGGTATAGTCCGAAGGTCAAAAGAGCTCTTGGAAGATTAGGTAGGACGGAGCAAGCCGGCTGACCCTTCCCTTTGCTAAGTGACATGGCAAAAGTGAGAATGCCAAGTTAATATGTGTTTGTTTACTTGCTTGGTATGTCAAACTAAAGCAAAATTTCTTCCTGAGGCATTGAATCAATGGCAGGTGCTATTACAAGAACTTCAATGTCAAAACAAAAGGAGTGGATGTCATAAAGGGTAAGTGATGCTGGACTTCTTATCACTAATATGGACAAATTTGATAATCTGGATTCTGAACTTGCACGGAACATGAATTAGTTGTTTGTTAGTTCAATTTAATCTATTGGAATAGCATTGTGTTTGACTAAAAATAGGCAAGCTATACTGATGTCTTCTTCCTAATCACGTTAACACAATATTCATTTCAAATAAACAGATTATTATCCAGTGTGGAGATTGAGGAATGAGAATATATTTAAAACTTTTAAAGATCCTTTCTTCTTCATCTGTCATCGAGCTAAATCCAAACTTTAGACATAAGTACGGTAGTTACTGTCATTGAGTTAGATATTCGAAATTTTAATGCAAGGAAGGTAGTTAAAGCTTTGCTTTCTGCATACAATGATTTGACCGTCCTTGGGATGATTGAACTTAAATCTCTGCTTCAGCTTGGTGGAGCAAATTTTCATCTAGAAAGCAGGCTGTATAAAGAAAGGTAGTTATGCACTGATCAAAGATGTGTTCTTGATTATATGAGGCTGGACAAGAAAATTAAAGATAGGTATTACACTGATTTAATTATGTTAGGTAGGATAAGGAAAGATAGTATTCCATCCGTTCTAGTTATATTATACCATTTTGTTTTAAAGTATCAGGAAATTCAAAATTACTGCAGGACTTAAATTCGAACCAAATCTCTGAAATCTGACACTTCAGGAAAATTCAATATAAGGCAAATGATTGCAAATATATATATGATCTGAGAACTGAATCAATGAATTTCTAATTAGTGAGTACCACCCAATTGAATGATCCAGATGGGGGAAAAAGTTATATCATCATCCTGTACACTGTTTTCTGGGTAAAACACTAAAACTAGATCTAAGAAACCCACAAAAATTAGAACAAGAAGTGAAACATCCTGTTGTATTTCTATTAGCACCTAAATTCAGAAGTAAGATTAAAGAACGTTTCTTCAGTGCAAGGAATGGTAAGAGCACCCATGGGATGATTGAACCCGAACTCTTCCTCAGCGCGCTGTAGCAAGTCTTGGAATACAGGATTACTCAAGTATGAAAGTGGCACCACATGTCTTTTCTTATCAGCTTGCTCTCCCACATATACTGGGACATGCCCCTTTGGAACTACTTGCTGATTTTTAGTAAGAATTTGCTTCGCATTAAACAGTACAGAAGGAAACCGGATTGCCATTTTATGTAAGGAAAGTGAGAAGATGTTGAAACTTGGGAGCTAGGATTGTATATGGCTTTTGCAAGTTGAGTGTGATGCAATTGCAGAGGGCCAATGAACCTATTTATAATAGATGAATTGCCCTGTTAACTGAAAGCTTGAAGTGCTCAAAACAGACCCACCTAATTGGAGACTCTGATCACATGGCTTTGTTTTCTTAGCTAAGCAATGCCAAACCCTTCTGATGTCTTAGCTTGATGCTCATTTTTTCGGCCCACATGTTGGTCATGAGGGGCGATGCTTCACCTGAACAACATGAGGGCTTTTCTCAAGGTTGTCCTTCATGTATTGGATTTATTTCTTGGCTCTCATTGAATTCTCTGTCACTGTCAATACTTGCAAATGATATGTGACATGTTCTCGTGAACGCATACATTTGGTATATTGAGGACCCAGATGCTGAGCTTTTATTCTTTTTCATAGGCAATTTGTTACCTCACTGATTGCACTTGAATATGATGTAACATTAGGTTAGCTGGACTGTCTTTTTCTCTGGTGCAAGGAAACTCTATCCAGATTCTCAAACACATATATATATATATAGTTTAAAATTTTGCTCCAACAATTTACACCAAAAATTTAGGAAGTTTGCTTCCTGAAAACTTATTAATTCTAATAGATGTCTTGTTATCTAATAGGTGTTCCTACTTACACATGGCTGTTGCTTCTTAACAAACTTTGGATATCTTATGTCTGATGTTAATATGTATCATTCCTAGTAAATATATATTCGTTTTAACTTTTAACTGACTTTTGTGCTTTAGCTCTTTCTCTGGACAACCCAGAAAAAGGAAATCTGCAACATTATATAAATGATTGAGTCAGTATCTATTAGTATATATGAAAGATATTCCGACTTCCGACTCCGTATAAGGTAGAAGATACTAACGGTGTGCTCTCTTGACTTGAACTTTTGGACTTCTCAAAACTGAAATCTAAACTTATGCGAACTCATTGGAACTTATTACAGCTTATGAAAGCCTATTCTATAACCTATTGGAACGTATATGAACTTAGTTTTCCTTAAACTTGATTTTCTAAGGTGAACGCACCCTAAGTTGAAATATCAATTAATGATGGTTTCACTTTGATGGGAGATTCAATACTATGATTTTCGTATACTATAGACTATTTTGATGTTCAATATCTGGTGGAACAGAAATGTGTTATACAGTAAATTAGCAAACTCTTACTCTTTTCTTCCTGATTAGAGATAAAATAAATACCATATATGATACAGATAATGATGGAATTTATTCGTATTGCATAATATATTGCATAAAGGTTTTTTAGCATCATTTTCAAACTACAGGAGTCAGGACAGTCCAATGATGCAATTATTTTGAAGCGGATGGAGTAAGATTGTTCTTATCGTATCTTTGAGCTACATGGATATTTACGCCATCCATTGAATGGCTGAACTCAAACTCTTCTTTTTTATTCTGCTACAAATGATGGTTTTTAGCCTAATACTTTGGCACTCATGTTAGTCACACTCTTGTATGTTTGAGTCGTAGAGTATTAACAACTTTAGATCTGTTGCAGGACTATATATGAAAAATGACAATAAAATTTGAGAGAGATAAGACAGAAAAAGAAGGCAATTATGCTGAGAATTGTGAGTCCATATAAGAATATTGTGAACCACTCATCTGAATGATGCAGATGAGGAAAACTTTAGTATATCTGTACAATGTTACTTCTTTTTTTTCTCTGAAAGAGGATCTGTACAATGTTACTTTGTCTTGGGAGAATACATCTTACAAGAAAAAAAAAGTAAGAACTCCCACAAAATTAGAATTAGTGAGTGAAACATCCCTTACTGTTCTTCATAATATTTCAGAAGTTAGTTCAATAAATGTCTCTTTAGAGCAGGGAATCATGAGACCTCCCATTGAATAATTAAACCCGAATTCTTCTTCAGCAAGTTGTAACAAGTCTTGAAATGCAGGATGGCTTAAGTAAGAAAGCGGCACCACGTATCTCTTTCTATCACCCTGATCACCTACATAAACTGGTATACACCCCTTTGGTACTTCTGCTCGTTGATTTGTAGCATGAATTTGCTTTGCACCAGAGACTACAGAAGGGAATCGGATAGCCATTTTTGTAATGAAATTGTTCAAAAGAGAGAAAACTTAAGAGATTGTTTGAGCCTTTTGAAACTTTGCTAGCTTTTAAGTGTGATGAGATTTGCAAAGCCTTAGGTAGGTATTTATACTAAGACGAACGGTACACACTTCCTTAGAGCTTTAAAGAGATAGAAAGAGATGACCGCATCATGCATCAAGCTAAGGGGACTTGCACATGGCTTTATTTTCTTAGCCTTTCCTCGGTCCACATGTTGTCCTTGAGTTAGATGCTCCACCTGAATCCTAATCAACCTTGTAATGGAACTAATCTTATCTCTTTATTTCAGGCTCTTATTTGTTTCTCTGTCATTTTCACTGCCTGCAGATTATAGGCCAAACATGGCCATGTGTTTTCCGAATCCTATGTAAACATCAAGATCTTCATACTCTTAGACAACATGTTAGTATATATTGGATTAATATCTAGCATTCTATGTTGTTACATAGCTATGAATTAAGATGATGGCGTCACTCTTGCCAAGCAAATTAAGATGTAATTGTTTTCTAACGTGATGTTGATATATAATTTCCCAGCATATTGCTCATTGACAAGGAAAGTCACCGAAATGGTCCTAAGTTAACTTGGCTATAATTCAATGGAGTGTGTCATTAGAATGTGAATATATAGCTGACCAAGTGACTGCATAGTGCATATTTAGTTTACAACCAATAAAGGTTGTTTATGGGATTGAAGTTGATCTTTCCATATAAGAGAAAGATGACAAAGTCCTTTTCAATGTACAGCAAATGTTAAAGAGTGCCGAATATACTTTTGGTTTGAAATTTTCAGCTGTGCTTTTGATTTTTGCAAAGAAAACTGTCCTTCTCTTAGGAATCGTGATACAGTTTAATATTCTGGTGATTGCAATGTTAAACCTGTTCTGCCTTGACAGGAAGCTGTGAGATTGTCATAAAATCAACATTATCATGCTAGCCCTGTAACTAGAGAGTAGAGGCTGTTTTTTTTTTTTTTTTCCGTATGCTAAAGCTCCGTTGGAGAGCATTAGTAAATGCAAAATTGTAAGATCCCCAAATCTAAAATCTGACAAACTGGGAAACTGAAAATAAGGCAATAATATTCAGGAAAAGTGAATCAATGAATTTATAGATATTGAGTACCACCCTATTGAATGACACAGAAAGAATAAAAAAGTTACATCTGTACAGTGTTTTATCTGGCTAGCAATAAAAGAATAAAGAACCCACAAAATTTAGTACAAGAATCAGCTAGTAAAACATCATCTAAATGTTGTATTTCATCATGTTCAATTAGCACTTAAGTCCGGAAGTTAAACTGAAGAATGTTTCTTGAGTGCAAAGAATGGTAAGAGCGCCCATAGGATGATTAAACCCAAACTCTTCTTCAGTGCGCTGTAGCAAGTCTAGAAATGCAGGGTGGCTTAAGTAAGAAAGTGGCACCACATATCTCCTCTTATCAGCTTGTTCACCCACATAAACTGGAATGTGCCCTTTTGGAACTACTTGCTGATGTTTGGTAATAATCTGCTTTGCATTAGAGAGTACAGCAGGGAAACGGATTGCCATTTCTGTAAGGAAATCGTGCTACAAATGGAAAGAGATCAGATGTTGAAACTTGAGAGGAGTTTGGATCTAGCAAGAAAGATACTTGAATGTGACTGTGAATCTGTGATATAGTTGCAAAGACTTGGGAAGCTATTTATAGTAGGGGAGTTTTCCGCGTTTTCTAGGATCTGTGCATTAGGAAATGTGTAATGAAGAGTTGAAGAGTTCGAGAACGAGTGACCCACGTATTGAATACTTTCACATGGATTCATATAGTTAGCTTGAAAGTTCAAGCCCCTGTTTTTTGACCCCCATTGACTCGATCCACATGTTGCTTCCGTGAAGGATCAAGGATGTAAGGTCGTCGGTCAGGCTAGCTACTTAATCCTTTTAAGTACTGCATAGATTTTCTGAAGTTCATTGGGTGCTCTGTCAGTATATTCTTGAAAATACTGTGGATGAATGTACTATTGTACTTAGTGTGTACAATCAGGCCTAGGAACCTTGATGCTAAGTTTTTACTCTCATTACAATTCTAGGTAAGTTGCTGCCTTACTGCTTGATGTTGATGCATATGTTATGTGACCTGGTCTCATTTGGTTCTGGAACAAAGAACCCGTTTTTCATTACTCTCAGACACCTTGATACTACTTAAGATTTATGTATGCCAAAACTAAAAGTGTTACATAAATACAAAACTTAGTTAACACTGATCAAGAGGTCTATCAGATCTTCTAGCGCTGCTAAATGTATATATTTTTACTGTCCCTATGCTTCATATGAACCACACAGAAGAAATTAGTTTAGTTTGACATGCTTTGCTGCACAAGACATGTATAATCGTCGAATTACACTCAATTACGTGGGTTCAAGTTTGATAATAAGATAGCCGATTCTGTAATCTTACTGTGTTACCTAGTATATACAAATATGTCTGGATACCAGCTAAGAATGACTGAATGAGGAAGAGGGTACCAAGGTAAATGTGGTAAGAGATTGACTGAATGCTAAGAATGTGATGGCTAGCAATAGTTATTAGCTGGACCTACATCCAGCTAAAGGAAGCTAGTCCCGGTTGTACATTCTTTGTATTATACTTGTATGTGTTTTAATGATGCATCTACATCTTTTTTCCTGCATGTTCATATGTTCTTTTCATAGATATTCTTTTTTATGACATAGGCATGTTTTTCTCTCTTAAGGCAAAGTTGTTTACAGGCGTTGAGAGGAGATATTATTACAGAATGTAATATTAGATTTTAAGTGATATAACATTCTAAGGGATAAAAATAGTTGCTTGCAAAATCAAGTCATTGCAATTTATTTTTCTGATCTGGTTTGCTGAAATAGTGTAGCTAGAACTTAGAATATCAAATCTCTGCAAATTCTTGATCTTCTATGCTTACGAACATTCTTCTCGATCGTCGTTTAGTTTTTCCATTCGCGTTAGTAAAACTATTATTCAGTTTAACAGTTGAAGAGTATCAGAAAACTCAAGTATTTGAGTACCACAAACAATGACAATACAAAAATTTGATACACTAGAAAAGTACTGAGAAGTAAAGGCAAAAGTTAGAAATTCAAGTCCTTGAAAGAAATATATTAAACCACCCTTCTGAATGATGCAGATAGGGGGAAAAGTATACTGTATTCTGTACAGTATTGATTGGTACTGGGTTAATAAACATCTTTAAGAGAAGAAAACAAAAAGCTCCTAAAAGAATTAGAATAGTTAGTGAAACATTGATGGTTGTTCTTCATATCATTCCATTAGCACTTGAGTTCAGAAGTTAGTCTAAAGAACGTTTCTGCAGTGCAAGGGATCGTCAGACAACCCATAGGATGATTAAACCCGAACTCTTCTTCAGCACGTTGTAGCAAGTTTTGGAATGTAGGGTGGCTTAAGTATGAAAGTGGCACCACATATTTCGTCTTTTCAGCTTGTTCTCCTACATAAACTGGGATATATCCTTTTGGAACTACTTGCTGATTTTTGGAAAGAATTTGCTTTGCATGAGCGAGCATAGAAGGGATACGGATAGCCATATCGTTGGAAGGAAACTGCGCAAAGAGAGAAGAAAAAGGGCTTTTTATAACTCTTTGTAGGGGATGGAGTTTTGAGTTTGATGAAATTTCAAAGGCTTTGGTAGCTATTTATACAAGAGGTAAATTGCCGCGATTCCTTAGGAATGTGTGGAGAAACTTTGTGGATGAAAATGGATGACCCACCTAACTAAGGCTCTCACATGCCTTTGTTTTGAGAGCTTCTCAATCTCATATATCTATATAATCTTGGCAGCATACCCATGTGAATGTTGTATATACTGGGGTAAACATCAGGACCCAGATGCTAACTAAGGTATGACTCATTCTTATAAATTATCTTAGCTTGTTGCTTCACCTATATTGCTTTATCTTTTATAGAAAATATGTTTACATATAGTTTCATAACTACCTGTATAATGACCAAGAAAACGGAAGCTACCTACATGTCATGGTTGGTGCACTACAGGTATGCTTGTTTTGGCTTGTATCTCATAATATAGCTTCAGCTTGGATTTTTTTCATGAATGTTTTTGCATTCTGTAGTTGATATGATTACTCTGCTAAGCATGTCAACATGCATATAATTATTTCCACATTAAGTTGACAAGGAAAGTACCTGCCAAAGATCCCAATCGATTGAGCTTGGTCTCGTAATATTATTTTTGAGAAAGTGAAGGTACAAGAACAATGCACATCTTTAATTCTAATAGATTCGGCTGCATGAGTCAAGATTTTGTCTCTGGTGGTCGTCGAGTATGTCCACATAAAAGAAAGGGACGGTTGAAGATGAACAATTGAACATATAGAAAATCTAGTCAAGGACACCCAATAGTATTAGGAGTACTAATTGACTAATTGTTATTTTTTGACTAGCTTGCTATGTCAAACTAGTGAGCACACCGTCTCTTCTAAGGACTTAAGCATATGCCAAGCGCTATTTCTAAGAAGTTCGATTGAACATACTAGGATCTTTCTGCCTGACATTAATAAACATGTGGCGGATAGCCGATGTCACAAGGTATTAATGCTGGGTTTCTTGTTTGTTAGGAAGGTGATGTGAACTTCCATTATTGCATCGTTCTACTGGGAACATCAATGGAGAAATATTGATAATATGTAATATGGAGTTTAGAATAGCATGTTTTAGTTAGTTGTATTCATTTCACTCATTCTACTTATTATGTTCCAGGTTATCTTGAACAGTTGGAATAGAAATGTTTAAGACTTATTATGTTCCAGGTTAATTTGAACAGTTGGAATAGAGATGTTTAAGACTGAAAATTGGCACTCTACACCTTTTTTCTTAGTCTTATATTTATGGAGTACTCCAACAAAAAACGTTAGTGCAGAAATCAAACATGAAGTACGATGGTTGAAGTTTTCCTTGCTCTATGGAATAGCTAACTAGGCCGCCTATTAGATGATTGATCTCACACTTCTTTTTGAGCTCACGAAGCAAATATGTTTTGGAAAAAAGGCTAACAAATGAAGGTCTGTTTTACACTGATTAGAGACGATGTGAATATGTGATTTGATTATACCAATTGGGCAAAATCTATTAGTAGTACTCGGTGTATATAGCATATTTTTTCGACTATGGAAGTTCTTTTTCTATAATGTTACTTTGAACAATGTTTTAGTCCAGCCAAGAGCCAACAAAATTCATTGGAGACTTGGATTTCTGAATGCAAATATCTCTAGGATGCTTCAAATTAGTCTATGTTATCATACCTGATGATATACATCACTTTACAATTTATATGCTAGAAAAATGGTTATCTTTCATCTATTACTAGTTTTCCATCCTTTTTAGTCCTATTCCACCATTTATTTGAGAGTATCAGAAAATGCAAGTTTGCTGCAGGACTTTCTGTACGAAGCAAATGTCTGAAATCTGACACACTTGGAGACTACAAATAAGGCCAATAAAGATATAATCTGAAAATTGAATAAATGAATTTATATAATGAGCACCACCCCACTGGATGATCCAGATGGGGGGGAAAAGTTACATCATCAATCTATACAGTGTTTCTTCTGTGGGTATGCATTAGATCTAAAAAAACCCACTAAAAATTAGCACAGCTAGTGAAAAAACTTGTTATACTATTAGCACCGAAGTTCAGAAGTAAGATTAGAGAATGTTTCTTGAGTGCAAGGAATGGTGAGAGCCCCCATGGGATGATTGAACCCGAACTCCTCTTCAGCGCGCTGTAACAAGTCTTGAAATACGGGGTGGCTCAAGTAAGAAAGCGGCACCACATATCTCTTCTTATTTGCTTGATCTCCCACATATACTGGGATATGCCCCTTTGGAACTACTTGCTGGTTTTTTGTAAGAATTTGCTTTGCATTAGACAGCACAGAAGGAAACCGGATTGCCATTTTTTGTAAGGAAAGTGATAAGATGTTGAAACTTGGGAGCTAGGATTGTATTTGGCTTTGCAAGTTGAGTGTGATGCAATTGCAGAAGGCCTAAGAAGCTATTTATAATAGATGAATTGGCCTGTTAACTGGAAGCTTGAAGTGTCCAAAACAGACCCATCTAATTGGAGACTGTGATCACATGGCTTTGTTTTCTTAGCTAAGCAATGCCAAGCCCTTCTCTCTTAGCTTGATGCTCATTCTCTCGGCCCACATGTTGCTTATGAGGGCGATGCTTCACCTGATAACGTGAGGTCTTTATATTGTCAAGCTTGTCCTACGCGTACTGAATATATTTTCTGGCTCTTATTGGGTTCTCTGTCACTGTTGTAAATGATACTCCATGTGACATGTCCTTGTAAATATATGCACTTCGTATATATCTAAGGACCCCAAGATGCTAAAGTTCTACATCATTTTGGTGGTGTTACTTGTTTTGATTAGGTGACTTGTTTGCCTTACTGATAAACGTCTTAACGATGATTTTTCTATAACTCAGACTCGGATAATTCTGGTATGATGAACTTGTATCTAACGCTCAATTATGCTGACATAACTAGAAGTTCTGCGCCAATAATTAATCCAGGACAATAATTAACTAAAAGTTCTGCCCTGTTCAAGGATATTATATCCTGATATGCATGAAATTTATCTTTAGGTGGTGTCAGCCTGCCAGGTGCCTTGATAATTATCATCATCCCAAGATTCTAGTCTTGTTAACTTCTCAAAGGTCAATATCATGACTTGATGTTCTCTACATCATTCTGTCATTAGCACTTTAGTTCAGCAGTTAATTAAAGAATGTTTCTGAAGCGCAAGGAATTAGCAGACCGCCCTTAGGATGATTAAAACCGAACTCTTCTATAGCGTGTTGTAACAATTCTAGAAATGCAGGGTGGCTTAAGCAAGAAAACAGATACCTCTTCTTTGGTAGGTATTTATACTAAGGTGAATTGCCGCGTTTTCTTAGCATGCTAGGCAGAATTTCTGTGGATGGAAATGAATGACCCACCAAATGAAGGCTTTCACAAGGCTGAGTTCTTTTCTTAATGCCAAAACCTTCATAATGCAACAAGTAATTATTGGAATCAATTTGTTTGCTCTATCACTGCCAATGCTTTTGATTTATTAGCAAAACATTGCCATGTGAATGGTATATACCAAGTAAACATAAGGACCCAATGTGCTAATTAAGGCAGGACACATCTTAATTAACTTGTTTGTCTCACCTATCTCTTTATCTGAACTTGGACAATATACTATAACTCTATAAGTATATATTATAGTTGCTATAACTACCTGTTTGTCATCGTTGGTCCATTGTTAGTATACTTGTTCTGGTCTTGTATTTGAATATGTAGTTTTCATTTGAATAATTGGATTTATATCTTCCATTACATACTATAGCTTTGTGTGCCTCCTGCCAGTTAGTCAGCATATAAAAATTTTCCATGTCTGGTTAATGACAAGGGTTCTGAAAATGGTTTAATATTATTTAAGTTGACTACTAAATGATTATCTGTCTGCTGAGAATTAATGTAAAAAAGCATTGGGAAAAGGAAGTGACAGTCATAAAAGATGGAGCATGTAAGCTAAAATCAGGCATTCTGGGGTAGGCTGGCAATCGGGTTGGGTCAATTTCAGGTTGACCTGATTCTAATTTCAGGTCGAAAATCATAACCCGAATCCGACCTTACCGATTTCGGGTTGACCCGAAACCAACCCAAAATGACATGAAATGAAATTCAACTATACACGCTTTGTTATGAAAGTATTGGTTAATGACCTGAAATGAAATTTAGGTGATCCAAAAAATAGGTTTGGCCCAATACAAATAAGAATAACAAAAAATAGGTTGTAATAAGTTATGAAAGTTTGGGTTAATTTCAGGTTGACCGGACCTGAAAATAACCCGACTTCTAAATCAGGTTATTCGGGTTATTTTCAGGTTCAAAAAGTCAACCCGAACCTAACCCATTATATTTTCAGGTCGGGTTGGGTCGACCCATTTTTTATTTCATGTTGAAAATTTCAACCCAAACCCGGAATTTTCAGGTCGGGTTATCGGGTTGGGTCAACTTTTACCAGCCCTATTCTGGGGTGATTGAATCAATAGTCTAATGTAAAAATCGCTTTAAATTATCATTCGCAGATTGTTTTATACTTCCTCTGTGTCAAAATACTTGCTACATTTTCCTAAAATGGAATGTCATAATACTTGTTAGTTGCTTTATATCATAAATGAACTTCTTTTTACCCCTAATCTTTCTAAAGTACTCCTAAAAAGTTGGTGGTCTATGTAGCACCTAAATTGAATTAGATATATATGTTATGTTGACCCCAAAATAGCTCCAAAGGCCACTATATGTCCCTTTCTTAGGTATGGACATGATTTCAAACGGTCTCTCATAGTCCTAGGATGCATCCTATGGGGTTTGTTGCCTTGCTTCAGGAATGTCCAAAAGCGTAAATAATTAACCTTTAAATTTGGCTTTTTTTTACTTTTCCATACCCCGCAATATCTTTTATTCGGCACCTTCCCAACAGATTCCTTGGCATGACTTTCGATGGTTGGGACCTTCCACATTGTCTTACAATGTTTTCTACAACTTGTTTTGTATATTTCAAGTTCAACCCCGAAATAGCTCTAATGCCATCGTATTCTCTTTCTTAGGCATTAATATAATTTCAATTGGTCTCTTATGACCCTACCATGCATCTCATAAGGTTTGCAACCTGAACCCTGAAAATGTTCAAAAGCGTGAATTTTAGCCTTTAGATTTGGCTATTTTGAATCTATTTTTGGACATTTTGGGACACGGCATTGGTTTATCAGGACCTTCCTGGGTGCTTTAGGTTACCTTGGGATAGTTTTAGGGTGTTTGAGAACCTCTTCATTGACTTAAAATGCCTTCTCTAGCTTATTTTATCTATTTCTAGTTCAACTCTAAAATAGCTCTAAATGCCACTATCTTCTTGTTCATAGACGTGAATATGATTCTAAATTGTCTTCTATAACCCTATGATAAATCCCTTGGGCTTTGTTGCCCGGACACCGACGATGTCCACAAGCATTGATAATAGACTTCAGAATTTGCTATTTCTGACTTCTTCCGGAACATGTGATATTTTTTATCCACGACATTTCCTAGAGCCCTAAGATGCCTTAGGATGATACATATGTGGTTGGAAGCCTTTACATTGCTTAAAATGCAGTTTATAGCTTATTTTATATCTTTTTTGAACCGAAAATAACTCAGAATGCCATCATATGTAATGTTGGAAGCCTTTACATTGCTTAAAATGCAGTTTATAGCTTATTTTATATCTTTTTTGAACCGAAAATAACTCAGAATGCCATCATATGCGTGTCATTAGACATGGATATGATTTCAAATGATCCTTCATGACACTATGATCCATCGTCATATATGAGATATATTGCTCGGGTCCTGAGAATGTCCGATAGTATGAATTTAGCGTTCAAATTGGCTATTTGAGGCTATTTTTGGTCATTTTCGCCCCCACATTTTTATTTGGGAACTTCTCGAGGGCATCATGAAGCCTTGGGATAATTCTCAAATGGTTGAGATCCTCAATATTACCTCATAATGAACTTCCTCTATTTTTCTTTATTAAAACGTTTTAACTTTTACGCTTGCCAATACACTACTTTGACTATTTGTGAAATTATAAAAAGGTAAAATCTTGTACATATATATTGAAATGAATCCAACAACATCAAGCTCACACGCTAATGTTTGTATTATATAAAAGTATTAGTCACAGTTTGCAATAAAAGTAAGCACATAAATAATAGTGCAAAAGTCAAAACTTTGCAACTAAAAAAATGAAAAAGTATTCTACAACTTGTTTTTTATATTTCAAATTCAAATCCGAGATAACTCTATATATCATCATATGCTCTCGTTATTTGGCATGGATATAATTTAAATAGTCTTCTACGGCCCTATGATGCGTCATATGAGGTTTATCCCGAGTCATGAGAATGTTCGAAATTGTGAATCATATATAGCCTTCAAATTTGGCTATCTTAAGGTTATTTCTGAACTTTTTCGGATCCCATGTTGTCAATATCCTACCTTTTTGAGGGCTCGAGATGCCTTGAGATGATTCTCGGATGGTTAAGGCCTATTTTAAGATGTTCAGAAATAACCTTAAGATAGCCAAATTTGAAGGCTTAAAATTCTTCCACAAGATGCATCCTTAATTATGACCTTAAATAGGAGTCCACCGGATTTTTTATTTTTTAGTAAAAAAAAGTTTAAGGGTTGAAAAAAGTTTAAAAGTTAGAAAGCTAAAAACCTAATCTTTATTGCGTTTAGGATTAGAATTATTAAAAGTTAATGTATTGAATTAATAGATATGTTTAAATCTAGGCAAAAAAAAATATTTTAAAAATATACAGATTATTCCAGTCCAACCGGTCTGGACCGGAATATTTCGATCCTGTCCCTGTCCACAGAATTCCCAAATTCTAGTCCAACCGGTTCCGATCCGATCCTAGACCGGTGCACACCTCTAGATAATACATGTCAAGTAAAAAAAGAATAAACAGTAAATAATCTTTAGCAATCGGTATCAATAATTTTAGTCTCAAATTTTTTGTATACCATATACTTATATGAACATTCATACTAATTGGTTAAGATTAAATATATTTTAGAAATTAAATGGAAAAGCCATTGGCCACATGGCTAATATCAATTTTGCAACCAAAAAGATTTGGCTGAAAATAATTTTTTTCTTCATTCTTTATTTGTTTGAACGCTATGACTTTTAAGCTTGTCAATTCACTACTTTTATCATCAAAATCTTTAACCATTTACTTCCTCTGTTTTTGTAAAGATCTAGCTCCTATTTCCTGTAATAACAAGGCAAGGAGGAGAGCAAGTGTGAAAGTGGTCCTTTTGTTTATTTAGATAGTAAAGAAAATGTGGTTGTGAGATAGTGTAAAATTATATGGGCCTAATAAGTGGGGGGAGTAGTATGCAAAAAACAAATTTTACTAAATAAGAAATAAAATAAGAGTCGGAAGATAATTTGAAAACGCACTTGAACGAAGTAGGATGATTTTTAAAACACAAACGGAATATATGTGAAAATTGTAAAAAGTTGATATAGTGAGAATATAAATTTAATGACTTACGTACAATAATTTATTTTATATATTAGTCAAAAATTCTGATCAATATTAATATATATAAATAGTTTAAAAGTCAAAACGTTGCACTTAAAAAAAATTAAGTAGTTGACATTTCACGAGTATGTGCAAGATTATGTATTTGCTTTAAATAATATAAACCTTACTTATAATGAGGTTGAGGTGGTGGAGTAGTGGCATCGCTTCCCACCTCATATCCCTGAGTTCTAGGGATCAAACCTCATGGGACTCATTTGAGGAATTCTCCTAATCCCCCTCAAGTGAGTCCCCTTCATCTTACCTTAAAAAAAACCTTACTTATAATTGTGCAGAAATAAAATATAATGTAGAGATAACAGCCCGTGTAATATCTGATAATATACTCTGAAAAAGACGAATTTGTTAGATTTGTATACCATGAGGTAATCTGATTGCGCTAATGTTCACTCGATAGTCGATAGTAATTATCTCATAAAAGTAACATCTTTACCTCAGAATAATAGTAGAAATCTCAAAGGGTGATGCACAGTTATAGACATACATACATTGTAACACCCTGACAATTCTCTCTTTTCCAAAAATACTTTTTTTTAATACAAAACATAGAGAATCATCAAAGCATTATCGCCCGTGTGAAAACGTATCGGCTTATTCATAATTTTGCAGCGGAAAACATAATAATAAACTTTATAAATAAAACTTAGTCAACTCCAAAAGTCAAACCAACAAAAATCAAAGTCAACTTAAAACCAACACCAACTGCTGCTGCCCCTCACCCCCTCTCCCTCTACTCCACCGCTGCTGCCCCCCCCCCTCCCCTTCCCCGTCAGTTGCTCCCCACCCCCTCCCCTTCCCCGTCGCTGCTCCCCGTCAATTTCCTCACCCCCCCCCTCCCTTCCCCTTCCCCCGTCGATTTCCCCACCCTGCCCCCTCCCCCTCCCCTCCCCTTCCCAGTCGATTTCCCTCCCCGCGATTTCTTCTCACTCCTCCCCTGTCGTTTTCCCCCGCCATCCGTGAAATTAGGTCGGATCTCGGACTTGCTGGCATTATTAGTATCGGACTTCGACGGGGAGCAGCGATGGGGAAGGGGAGGGGGGGAAATCGACGGGGAGCAAGATGGGAAGGGGAGGGGGAAATCGACTTGGGGAGCAACGATGGGAAGGGGAGGGAGGGTGGGGTGGGGAGCAGCGAGGGGAAGGGAGGGGGGGGTGGGGAGGAGCAAGAAGGGAAGGGGAGGAGGAGGGGAGCAACGACGGGGAATGGGAGGGGGGGGATGGGGGTGGGGGTGGGGGTGGGGGTGGGGTGGGGGCGGCGGCGTGAAGTAGAGGGGGAGGGGAGGGGGTGGGGGGCGCAGCGACGAGGAAGGGGGAGGGGGAGGGGGAGGGGAGCAGCGACGGGGAAGGGGAGGGGGGTGGGGGGTTGGGGCAGCGGCGTGAAGTAGAGGGGAAGGGGGGGTGGGGGGGGGGACTGGCCGGGTTGAGGGAGGGGGGTGAGTGGAGGGGTTGGGGGTGGGGTGGAGGGGGTGGGTTAGATTAGGGTTAGGGGTTAGGGTATGGGTTAGGGTTAGATTAGGGTTAGGGTTAGATTAGGGTTAGGGTTAGATTAGAATTAGGGTTAGGGCTTAATGATAAAGCTATCGGTGAGTTAACGGAAGTTAGAAAAAGGGCATTTGGTGAACGTTTTCGAAAACTCAAGGGTATATGGTGAATTTTTGGAACATTGAGGGTATATGGTGAATTTTTTAATTTGTCGGGGGTATTTGGTGAAAAAACCGTTAAAATAAAAATAGGACACGGTGATCAATCCGGTCCCAGGAAAAGCCATGTGCTACCACCATGTACTCCAACTCCTAATTGTCCAACACTTCAGACGTGCACAAGTCTAAAGCTATTGCTATCCAAGTTCCACTTTACATGATTAACCAGTTACTACTTGTTATGACTCACAAGTAAAACAAACATTATAATCATTCAACAATCATAAACTTCCATTTTTATCTTAGGATTAGATAAGTGATCACACAACTCAACAACCCAAGATTAATTCCAACTTTAATCCAAACTTCCTTTATTTGTTGAACATAGCCAACAACCAAACTACCTTTCATAGGTATAAAAATATCAACTTACCAAATAAGGCCCTCGGTCCTTATAAAGCAGTGAAATACTCAAAAGGGAACAAATGATCAATCATGATCCAAACCAATATATATATATATATATATATATATATATATATATATATATATATATATATATATATATATATATATATATATATATATATATATATATATATATATATATATTAATTCCCCCATGTGAATTAATAAAATAAAGTTCCCAACCATATGCTTGCATCAATCTTCCATACAAACATCATATAAATCTCATAATATAAATCTCATAATCAACATGTCTCACACAACGGCATAAAACATGCAAATCCAACATAATAGAAATCATATATGAACTCAACATAGTTCCTATACATGATACTACATAATTTTCATCCTTAAAATCATGATACTAAACCAATCAACACATAGGTATGTACGTACCTTGTGTAGACAAATTGAGAGGCCACTTTCACAACCTTAAAAGTCACCTACAGAGAATTCTCCGCCTAAAACAACCAATATAAATTCACAATCAATCCTTTATGAATTTACAGCAATAATAAAATACTTTAAACCCTTCTTAAAAGTGTTTAAAACCTTCCCCATCATAAAAACTTGATTATTAAACCTCCTAGTATATTACTACTACTACACTAGTTGCTAAAAACTCTCAAAAACTCATGATTTAAAATCATAAAACTCCATATCAATACTCTCTTTAAATTTCCAGCAATATATTATATGTTAAAACTCCCTTAAAATATATTTGAACATATTTAAAATCATAAAAATAATCAAATTCATAACCTATAATATACTACTATGATTTCCCACCTTTAAAACCCTAAAAATCCATGCTTTGATAATTAAAAATTCAATTCAAACCTAATATGCAAATCTGAATTTTATTTCTTCAATACATAAATTATATAAACTTAGATTCATAAATAAATCATCAAAACAAATCTTAAAAACATAAACTTTGAATAAAATAAAACTTGAGGAGGAAAAAATAAACCAAAGCAAAGGAAGAAGAGAAGGGACGCCGACGGGGAGGCAGCGACGGCTTCCGGCGGTCAGTAAACAGCCGACGGGACGGCAGCAGCCGACGAGGAAAGAAGTGAAGGCCGAAGGAAAGGGAGGACGAAAAACGAAGATAGAGAAAAGAAATAAGGAGGGCCGAAATTGTGGGAGGAAGGAGGAGAGAGAAAATAATTGTGTGGGAAAATTTGGGGGTTTATGGGGTTTTTTATAGTTTCTTCTTGTGGGCTTAGGAAAAGGTAATTGGGCTCAAACTAACATTTTCCAAATCAAAAAGTGTTTGGGTTCCTCAAACCCAATTAGGAATCCTTTTCCAAATCCGAAAAGTGTTTCAAACCTTTCAAATATTTTTCAAAGCATGACTTAATAAAATATTTGACTTCCTTAAATCATTAAAATAATTCCTTTGACTTTTAAATAGTCAACCTTTGAAGAAATAAATCATTTAAATACTAAAATATACTTAAATATAAATAACTATACATTAAAATATATTTATAAAATTCATAAATTTACAGGGGATTACATACATACTCCAAAGATTAAAAAAAAATTACTATATTATAGAAATATACTGTACAAGTGTGGAGAATAATTGTGTTAACCTAATTAGGTTAAACCTGGCATTCAATATATATAGTGTTTATAATACAGACCTAAGACTATGAAAAGTCCCTTCTATTCTTTTACATACAATATTACTCTAATAAATGTCAGGGTTAACCTAATTAGGTTAACACAATTACTCTCCACACTTGTACATGGTATCACAGCCTAGGTTTCTTTAAAAAAAAATTTCTATATTCCTTCAACCGCTTCCCTTGGTCTCTCCTACGCCATGGACGACGGCTCCTCTACTTCTCTCATGCCCACATCTGCCGACCTATATATTTTCCGCTGCTCAGGCCACCTTTGCGTCGCCAACGGCAGGGCGTGCAACCGTATCGCCTGCCTCGCTGGCCTCGATGGGTGCTGCTGCATCTTTGCAGCCCTCTTTCGGCGCTGCTCAATCGCAGCTTATGCTAGGCTCCTACTCGCAGTCTTTCTCGGTTGCCCCAGGCACTCCGACGCAGCCGTCCTCCTCCACCACGCGCACACCATTGCGCTATCCGCCGGGTTTTGCTGTCATGCCGCAGTCCTCCTTCAACCCGCAATTCGCTGCCATGCCGCATCCCTCGACACTTTCGTCGTCTATATTTGCTCTCCCGCAAATTTCCGCTCCTAATCTCAGTAACTTGGTAACTATCACTCTTTCTTCCCCTGAGGATGATTTGTTGTGGAAAATACAAATTACTTGTTTACTTCTTTCACATCAATTACTTGGTATGGTTGAAGGCACTATTTCAATTCCCCCTGCTCATTTTTTTATGAACATGGTGTTTCGGTTCCTAATGCTCAATTCTATGAATATTTACGTGTTGATCAACAAATAAAATCTTGGATTTTTGCCACATTATCTCGTGATGTCTTTGTTGATGTTCATGATTTATCTACTTCTGTGGAAATTTGGACTCGTTTGCAAACTAGATTTATGCATGCTAGTATGGCAAGATCAATGGAATTGAAAGGTCGTCTCACACACATTAAAAAGGGTGATTCTCAGACTATGGATGGTTATTTGCGTGAGATTAAGGTTATAGCTGATTCTTTAGCTGCTATTCAATGTCTTGTTTCCAATCAAGATTTGGTTCAGTACACTTTATTTGGTTTGGATCGTGATACGGACTACGATCACATTGTCACTACTTTGTTGCATTACCCATTTCCTTTGAGTTTTGATGATTTACTTCCCAAGCTCTTGCTTCATGAGCAACATATCAAGAGTTCTAGGGAGGGGTTGGATTCTTCCTCTCATCATGCTTTGGTTGCGGTTCAGTCATCTGGTTCTAGTAATTCCTCTACTAAGAACAATTCTGGCGGCCGAAATAAAGGCAAAAACAATAAAAACAAAGGTGGTAATTAACAATGGTGGCCGCAACAACAATAATCGTGGCAATGGTGGTCACAACAATGCTCGTGGTTCTAGTAACCAAAACAACAATGCTAATCGGGGACGTCAGAATGGTATGAGTAAATATTCTAACTTGTCATTTCCTAGTATGCCTTGCATTGATTTTATTACTAATGGTCTGTCCTTAGCAGGAAATACTTCGAAAAGTGGCAATTTAAACTCTACCCCTACTTCCGATACTTGTGGTCTTTGTTGGTTTCCAGGTCATCAAGCTGCTTATTATCCTCAAAGATTCAATTTAGCTTTGTTCCCTCTTCCTCGGATAGTGTCACTCGAGCCTTAGCTGCACTGTCTGTTGGTGGTGAAGTAAATGACTCAGTTTGGTACCCGGATTCGGGAGCTGCATCTCACATGACTCCTTAGGATGATAAGCTTTCTGCTATTCTTCCTTACTCTGGGTCAAGTTCTGTTGTAGTTGGTAATGGTACCTCTCTCCCAATTAAAAGTGTTGGTAATAATTTAACATTAAAAACTGCAAGTCGTCCTCTTACCTTATCTTCTGTTTGTCATGTGCCTAATCTGAAACATAATTTATTATCAGTTAACAAGTTGTGACACTTCCATGTTCACTCTCAAATTTCGTGGTCATCTGATTATACTTCTCTTATATGTTGATGACATTATTCTTACTGGTAGTAGCTCTGCTCTTATCCACAAATTCATCTCTGTCCTTTCTTCTCAGTTTGCTATGAAGGATTTAGGGGATCTTCATTATTTTCTAGGTGTTGAGGTTGTGCGTACCCCATCTGGTTTATTTCTGTCTCAAAATAAGTATGTGTCTGATTTACTTTGTAAATTTCATCTTCATACTGTTAAACCAGTTCGCACGCCTGTTGTCTCTAGAGTTACATTGTCTCTTCTTGACGGAGAACTTCTTGCTGATCTCACAGATTATCGTAGTATGGTTGGTGCTTTGCAATACTTAACTATGACTCGTCCAGATATTGCTTATGCTGTTAATATGGTGTCTCAGTTTATGCATGCTCCTCGTACTACTCATCTTCATGCTGTGAAAAGAATTTTCAGATATCTACAGGGCACTTTGGAGTTTGGACTTTTCTTACATAGCAGCAGTTCTCCTACTGTTGTTATTGCCTACTCTGATGCAGATTGGGCGGGTTGTCCTGATACTCGCCGCTCCACTACTGGTTATGCTGTTTTTCTTGGGAAGAACTTGATTTCCTGGCGCTCGAAAAAGCAACCTACTGTCTCTAAATCCTCCACTGAAGCTGAATATCGTGCAGTTGCCTACACTGCTGCTGAAACTATTTGGCTCAAGCAACTTCTTGTTGATCTTGGTTATTTTCTTCGACGACCTGTGATATTGTATTGTGATAATGTTTCTGCTACTTATCTCACTGCTAATCCAGTTCATCATGATCGAAGCAAACATATTGATGTTGATTACCATTTTGTTCGTGAAATGGTTGCCAAGGGAGGGCTTATTGTTCGTCATGTTCCTACTCAGTCTCAGGTTGCTGATATTTTAACTAAAGGCCTATCTACTGACTTGTTTACTAAACATCGTTCCAATCTATCCGTTGTTTCACCCAGTAAAGATTGAGGGGGTGTATTAGAGTAATATTGTATGTAAAAGGATAGAAGAGACTTTTCATAGTCTTAGGTCTGTATTATAAACAGTATATATATTGAATGACAGGGTTAACCTAATTAGGTTAACACAATTATTCTCCACACTTGTACATATACATTGATCGATCAACAACCATCATCAACCCACTCCTTACATTAATGGAGTGGGTAAAAAATATGCACAAGGAATTCTATTTCTTGTTGCATCAGCTAACAAAGCACGAAACAATACTAACCAATAATTAACTATGTAGCGCACAACTAACAAATGAGGTTTTGAAAACGAATACGTCTCAGAAACCGAAAAACCTTAAGTTCCAACTATTTCCGGTTCCAGTAGCACGGAGTTGACTGAGGTTTGGGGAACGAAAACGTTTTGAAAACTTAACTCAGGCTAGTTTCTGCGCTTCATAGTTAACAAAGAAAAATAAGGAAAAAAATAGCAGAAGAACAGTTATTTGAGTTTACAATGCAAGCTATACTAAATTAATGAAATCTTCTCTTGTTCTTCATGTATGTTTGATCATTGGGCTAGTAACTCAATCGCGCCGTAAGATCATTGAAGATTTGCTCGCTACATGGAATGGTGAGACCGCCCATCGGATGATTGAACTCGAATTCTTCTTCAGCTCGACGTAGCAAGTCTAAGAAAGAAGGGTGGTTAATGAAAGACAAAGGTATTACATATCTTTTCTTTTCATCATCTCCTACGTAAACAGCAATGTGGCCTTTTGGAACTGATTTTTGCTGGTTTCTATTGAGGGATGAATGAAGTTTGAGCATTTGCTTTGTGTTTGAGATCACATTATAAAATCTAAAACCCATTTTTGGTGAACTAATTTTGTTTCAACTTTAATTTGAAGGTAATGGCTAGCTACTATTTATATAGAGTGCAATACCATTCGTGTCGCCAACAGAAATATGGGAATGCAACATTTGATATTAAATAACATATAGTATAAGTATATGGGAAATGATATTCATAGCCCTTAGAGCTATGTATAAGGTGTTTAAAATGGAAATAAAAAATCAAGTCAAGCATTTATTACTTAGATTAATGTGTAATCTTGTCTTATTTTTCCAAATTGTTTCCTTTATTAGAAATATATTAAATGCTTATACATAGCCCTAAGGGCTACATATAACAATACCGTAAATATATAAACCAAAGTTCACATGACATTTTGTGCAATTGGCAACCATATCTTAAGTAAAAACTGGCCTACATTTGTTTTTGGAACTTGATGATTGTTGTCCGAATTTATTGACATACAAAGCCTTTCCAGCATCCAAGTTCCAACAGTTTGTTGTCAGTTAATTGATGTCCTCGGGGTATATTATATTGTAAAGTTGTTATATACTTTGCTTCAGAAAAATAATGCACGAAAATGGACTCATCACCCATTTGTTTGGCAAGTTGAAGATAACTCATCTTATCTATATTAACGAAATGATTTTCTTCTCTTTGGTCGGTGATCTCTGTCTTTTATTTCATCCCACGTCAGAGAAAAAAAGGAAACTTTCCCATCTGATTAGGAAATTTTTGTACGGTAAATGTAGTAAACAAAAGCAATTAGCTATGCCATATTATATTAATTTTGTTGAGTAAATGTACAAATAAATAGCTAAACTTATACACTTGATGCATATGTAAGAAAAACCCTTATAAATAGTATCTGTTAGACTTTTGTATACTAGCTTTCTATGCATGCGATGCGTGCGACGATAATTTTGAGCATAACTGTTACTCAGTAGTAAAACAAATCAAAAACGAAAGTTCGTATCTAAGTTCACCTCCATTTTGTGAATAAGATTTTTTATAGGCGTGCATAAAGAGAGATATATAAAACAATAAAAGATTATGGAACCAACTTATAGTAGTAAGATAATTCTAAGTCAACCAACTATCATGTAGCATAACAATTTTAAGAACCAACTTATAGTAGTAAGATAAATCTAAGGCAACCAACAATCATGTAGCATAACAATTTTAAGAACCAACTTATGGTAGTAAGATAAATCAAAGTCAGCCAACTATCATGTAGCATAACAATTTTAAGTCAATTAGCACTATCAATTAGCATAACAATTTGAAGTCATTAAGCGTGCATAACAATTAGCAATTTTAAGTCAAAGCTCTCATTTTATAACAAACCCATATTCTCTCTATTACTCAGTAGCTACTCATTTTTCTCTCTCTTCAATTCTTAGCTACTGAACCCATATTTCCCAAACCCATATTTCTCCCAAATCAAACCACTACTCCCCCAATTCAATTGAACATCATCTTCATCAATTTTCCAAATAAACCACTACTCCCCCAATTCAATTGAACATCATCTTCATCAATTTTCCCAAATTAAACCACTACTCCCCCAATTCCCAAACCCATAAAATCTGAATTTCACGCAATATTTTTTTTCTCTATATTCAATTGAACATCATCTTCATCACTTTCCCCCAAATCAAACCACACACTCAATTTTTTTTTCTCTCTCTCTATCTATTCAATTGAGATCATCGATTATTAGCTGAGGATTATCTCAAGCAAGTCGTGGAGTTGGCTTTGGCGGTCAGCCGATCATGGCAATTGGCTTTCGCTCAGCCCGTCATGGATCACCGAGCTTGCTTGCGGTCATGGCGCAATCTTTGTAGAATTTATCTTGAAATTCGATTTCCCCCAAATTACGGTATATGTTAAAATTCGATTATGGGCACATATTTTTTGATTTTAATATATGGGTTTAAAAGTATTTTTTTCTCAAATTCTTTTTAATATATGGGAACAAAAACAATTCGAGTTCTCATATTTTGTCTCAAATTTTTTTTAATATATGGGCATGAATATTGAAGTTATTTTTGAGGAAATTTGATTTTTTTTCGACCATTTATGATGTAATTTTAATTTGAATTTCAACTATTTTCGAATTTAATTTTAAATAAACTGTAAAATACAGCACATATAGTAAGAGTTACTGTAATTTGAGTTTAATTTTACTCAAACATATTACATATTCTTAAGATTTACTGAACATAGAACCGTACACATAATTTTATTTTCAATAACGAACTGTGTACCTGATTAACAGTAAAGAATCGGCAAATTTGAGAGTTCCGTATTTGAGAATGTCGTGAAGCTCCAATCTATGAAGAGAACTGATTTTTTTTTTGGAGTTTGTGTTTGTAATTGAGTTTGTGTTATGGAAATTTTGATTTGAGAGGTTGTTATCACGTGTAAATTTTTTTGTTATGTATGTGGTATTAATGTTTGGTAAGTTCTTGATTATGAATCTTTTTGATTGAATCTTTTTTATTGGTAAGTTTATGTGATTGAACATTATATGAGTTGATTAGAGATTTGGTTGATTTTTTTTGTTTTGGCAAGTTGATGCGTGGAATTGGGGTTGATTAGCTGCCAGAGGTTGTTTGTGGAAACTTGGAATGTAATATCTATGTTGTGGAGGGGCATTTAAGTAAATTCCAAGGGGGACACCATTGCTCCCCCCTTGGCTTATATAATAGAGATATGTTGCGCTATTTATTAGATTTGTGCTTTGCAACTTATTTTTGATTATATGAGCTTCTCTTAATTATTGGCAAAATTCGTTGCAACACCCCAATATGACTTGGATGCATGTAACACCACAAACTTTGGCTAGTAGCCAAAATATCACGAATTTTGGACTTTTGGTGCAACATTTATCATTAATGATGCCTAAGGTGGAGTCTCCGGCCAAAAATTGACCTCCGGCATCATTAATGATACGCCTTTGCACCATGGCTAATAGTTTATGAGATTCTTGCTACTAGTCAATGCTTGTGGTGTTTATGCACCCAAATCATAGGCATTCTAACCGACTACACCGGCAAGTACAATACCTTGCAAAGTATATAAACTAATGATAAGTATTGGATTTCAAGGATAACCGACCATATGATTGTACTATTATAACCATGATTAGTTACAGCGGGGATCGATTGTAGTGAATTGTAAAGCAAAAGCATCAAAAATAATTTGGGGCCTGTTTGGTCTCACTATCAGTTTCTTGGTTTTGGTTTTATGAAAATAAAAGTCATTATATGATATAAGGGGTGGAGTCGACCGTGTGACTTAAGCCAATAAAATGGTGGAGTCGACCGTGTGACTTAAGGTTACAAGTTAAATGTCTAACCAACTACACCAAATAAGTTCGGTAGATTAATAAAAACATGGAACAAGTTTCAAGTGTTCCTCAAAAAAAACAAATGTCAAGTGTACTACGGCGGACCTGTATTCTCCTTTTCTGGTCCTACGGCGGAACTGTATTTTAATGGATGTACGTAAGCTGATAATAAGAAGGCAGGGTAAGTGGGTAACCACTTGTTACATTCTCGACTTGAATATAAGTGAAGATACATAGTATTAAACAATGAGGTGTATTTTCCAAAGTCGTATATTATACTATATATATATATATTTTTTTTTAAGGTAAGGAGAAGGCGCCCTAATCGGACCGAAACCTCACTCAGGTCAACCCGGCCCGGGTTTGCAGGCAAGGACCCTTGGGAGTAGGGGGGAATGGTAAGGGGAAATCCCCACCCCCAAAGTGCCACTAGTGGGGTTTGATCCCACAACCTCAAGGTTGTGAGATACAAACCAAACCACTAGACCAAGTACTACTTGGTTGTATATTATACTATATTGCCCATAGTTTTTTTGTTGTATGATTATTATCCTCCATGTTTTCTGTAATACAAAAAAGCTATTGTAGAATAGTTGGTTAGTGTCTTCGTATTTCAAATGAGAGGTTGCGTGTTCGAGTCTTCACACATACATTTTGAGAATGAGGGAGTGGAATGGTGGTAAGCCATTTCATCTTCCACCCACAGGTTGTGGGTTCGATTCTCATCGGGGGGGTTTGGGGGATTTGGGGTAGATTGTATTTAGGTGCCCTGTGAGATGGCGTTAATGTAATTTATCTTACCAAATTTTAAAAAAAAATGTTTTCTGTAATACTACTATATGGTATATTTATTTTATAGTTTGTGATCCTGCTGATGGTTATGTAAGTATTATTGTATATTCAAGCGCCAACCCCCTCCCCCCCAATATTGAAATTTGCTTCCACCAAGATTTGAACCTTGGTCTCCCATGTGGGAAATAGGAAGCCATACCATTGGACCCAATGGTCCTTGGTATATATATATATATATGTACAAGATTGGCTAATTGTAACTGTAGTGATACAAAGATTATACAATAATACTTACATTACATAATTAGCAAGATCAAAAACTATAAATATAACAAATTTTTCTTACCATATGAAGTATTACTAAACGTGGAGGATATTAACCATACTTCATACACATATAATAAAACTACGCAGAATTGGCCTGATCAACATCATAAACTATGGTTTGGGTGCACCCAATACCACAAACTTTGACTAGTAGCCAAAACACCACAAACTATTAGCTTGGGTGCAGTGCGTGTCATAAACTAAAGATAAATACTGGATTTCAAGGATAACCGGCCATATATTGTACTCCCTCCGTCCCATAATATAGTGCTTCATTTCTATTTTAGGTGTCCCAAAATATAGTGCTTGTTATATATTTAATTCCATATTTTTTTCGTGATTTACCTAGAAAAACCGTGTCATCATCATTTATTTGCTTCTTGAAATTAGTTTTTTTGCTTTGTTTATTCAACCCAAGGGTTACATTTAATGCTCTTTCACCAATTATTCTCCATTCTCTCTCCTAAAATCACTTTTTTCCATACAACATTTATTTAAATTAGTAGAAAGTCTTTACTTTTCTTTTCTCATTGATTCCATTTACCATAATTCCCGTGAAAAAATGGAATCAAGCACTATATTATGAGACGGAGGGAGTACTATTATAACCATGATTAGTTACAACCGGGATCGGCTGTAGTAGATCGTAAAGCAAAAGCATTAAAAATAATTTGGGGTCCGTACGCTGTTACTGTCAGTTTCTAGGTTTTGGTTTTATGGAGATAAAAATCATATGATAATGATATAAGGGGTATAATCAACTTAAAATTAATCAAACTTGTACAAAACATGTCAATTTTCAAAACTGACAACAGAAAATTAGAAACTACTTTTCTGGTTTGTTTATCAAAAAACTGAAAATTGGAAACTGAAAATGATAACGAACAAGCCCTTGTACTCTCTGTCTCCCTCCATGGCTCAATCCCATAATATAGTGCTTACATTTCTTTCTAGGTGTCCCAAAATATCGTGTCTATTTTATTTTTTTATCAATTTGTTTGGACTAATTTATCCTCAATTTTTACACAAACTTTCTAAAATACCCCTACCTTGCTTTCAAAATGTGTACCCCTATTTATTGCTCTCCAACATTCCAACTTTCCAAGGAACATTTATTACTAGTCATTTATGACACACTGCACCCAAGCCAATACTTTATGACACGCACTGCACCCAAGCCAATAGTTTGTGGTGTTTTGGCTACTAGTCAAAGTTTGTGGTGTTGGGTGCACCCAGACCATAGTTTATGATGTTGATCCGACCAATTTTGCCTAGTTTTATTATATGTGTATGAAGTATGGTTAATATCCTCCACGTTTAGTAATACTTCATATGGTAAGAAAAATTTGTTATATTTATAGTTTTTGATCTTGCTGATGGTTATGTAATGTAAGTATTATTGTATAATCTTTGTATCACTACAGTTACAGTTAGCCAATCTTGTACATATATATACCAAGAACCCTTGGGTCCAATGGTATGGCTTCCTATCTCCCACATGGGAGACCAATGTTCAAATCTTGGTGGAAGCAAATTTCAATATTGTTTGGGGGGTTTGGGGCTTGTTGGGCCTCAGGTGAGTGGCCTTGTGTGAGGACAGAGTAAAGAATCCTTTCTTACCACGGGTTCCCGAAAGGGAGCCCAAAAAAATCTTGTACTTATATATTCTCCTTATCCATGAGAAATGATCAAGTATCATTTCGTTCACTTGCATGTCATATTAATACTAATACTCTCTCCATAATAAAATCATTTTTGCTATAATAATCAGTAGATACAGGAATCAAGAAAATCATCAAAAAGCTAACGGAAAGTGATTTTTTTATTTGACTATGAGATAGTTAGCTATTTAAAAATTTGAGTACGATTCTGTAAATCAAGTTAACCGATTGTTAAGGTAAAGACTTTAATAAGAGTGGATAAAAATAAGAAAATGTTAAACAAAAAAGAGATGAAATAAAAATAGAGGAAATGTTTAATGAAATGGAAGAAACGGAAATAGACGAGGATTTCATGAAATGGAGGGTTATATAGCTTGACAAATATTTTGTGGTCGTTAATAATAGAAATGCAAGGTGACAGTGAGGTGCGTTCTCGAAGAACTTAATTGATTTTATCCAAATTCATTGGAATGAACTTGTTAATTATAAGGCGTTAGATTTAGGATTTTTTAACAAGAATAATACAAACTTTTGCCCGTTCTCTCGCAATAATACAAACTTTTGATTATTATTTAATAATACAAATTTTACATCAAAATTCTTCCAGTAGGGCAATACCGGTTGTTAACTTGTTGGAGGAGGTAAACAAGTTGACGTGGCACTCTCTAGGACACGTGTCGCTTTTTTATTGGTTGATTTTTTAAATTTGAAAAACAAAAAAAAGGAATTTTTTCTTTCTCCCTCACCCACCCCACCCCACCCCACCCCCGACTAGTCTGCCCGGCCTTCCCCCAAAGACCTCCACATAAGCCCCCCCCCCCCCCCTCCCCCATCCCGAAACCACAACCGCCACCAACCTTCACGATTTCCACCACCTCCTCCCTCGTTAGAGTCGCTGCCACCATCTCTAGCCTTATCAAAGTCGCACTCCCCTCCCTGAAATTGAAACCCTAGAACAAAGAATTTCAAGTTGAGCTTGAAAACTCGGATCTAAAGCAAAAATGGTGAAAGATGGAAGGTAGGTATGGTGATGGTTATAGGGTGGGTGAGGGTTGGGTGGGGTGGGTCCGAATTGGGTGGTTATCGTGGGGTTTCCGATCTTGGTGGTGGTGAGAGGGTGGTTACTGGGTGGGGTTTTGGTGGCCACGAGTTGGGTGAGATGGGTTTTGGGTGGTTATGGTGGGGTTTCAGATCTTGGTGGTGGTGAGAGGGTGGTTACGGCCCTTACGAGGTGGGTTTTCGGTGGCTGCAAGTTGGGTGGAATGGGTTTTGGGTGGTTATGGTGGGGTTTTGGATCTTGACTGGTGGTGGTGAGATGGTGGTTACGGGGTGGGGTTTCTGGTGGGGGAGGGGGTGGGGTTGGAGGTGTAAGGAGTTGGGTTCGGGTGGGGGAGGGTGGGATTGGAGGTGGGAGGAGTTGGGTTCGGGGGGGGACGTTTCGTGGTCGGGAAGGCGGTTTCGTGGTGGGGGAGGGGGTGGTGAGGGTGGTTTCATCCGTGGGGGTGGGGGTGGGGGTGGGTTTCAGATTTTCAGTTGGTTGGCTAGGGGGGAGGAGGAAGAGATTTTGGAGTTAAAAAAAAATTTACCTGTTTTACAGGTTAACGGTCAACTTGACCTATTGGAGGAATTTTGATGTAAAGTTTGTATTATTAAATAATAATCAAAAGTTTGTATTATTGCGAGAGAACGACCAAAAGTTTGTATTATTCTTGTTAAAAAATCCTTAGATTTAATCTGAATGTAACTCAACTAATCTGAAGTTAATTAAGGGCTCGTTCGGTGTGGTTTTCAATTTTTGGTATTTTGTTTTTGAAAGTCATATAATATATGTCCTATAATGAACCAAAAATTAGTGAAACTTATTGGAAACATGATGATTTTGAAAACTGACAAGTAAAAAGTGAAAACCACTTTTTCTAGTTTTAAAAAGAACAGAAAACAAAAAACAAAAAATGATAACGAACATGCCCTAAACTTTACAGAAATAATACTAGACTTGAAACTTATATTTTTAAGGTAAAGGGAATGCACCTAAGTCCGATAGTTTTTCTACTTCTAACTTTACACCATTTAATTTCCTTTTGGCATCAAAATTTACACTTAGGGAGTGCAACATAAATGTTTTAACCTACGGTTTTAGGATGAAGAAGTGTTGGAAATTCAGTACTATTGGAGTCTCCAGGGGTAATCTTGGTATTTTCATACCTATGCCTCTTCCATTTTATACTCAGGTAACACCATTTTATAAGTACCAGTTGGTACTTACGTATGTACTATTATAATACCATTTGAAAGAGGCACATGTACCAAATGCTACCGATGGAAAGATGCACAAGTACTAAATTACCTTGGTGGAGCCTTTTCAGGACTCCACATATTAATTGCAAAGACAAGCTCGTTTTAGGATGAGGGCATGCAGCAGGAGAAAGTATTGGTAAATCATTGTTGGAATCTTCTAAAAGTCTCCAACAAAGGTATTTTGGTAATTTTACAGGTTGGAGGTACCAAAGTAATATGTAAGTTGGTACCAAAGCGCCATCAAGTTGGTACCAAAATTTTAATTTTACTTTGTTACCAAGTAAGAGTCACTTTTGTCTTCATACCAAACTGAAAATTTTGGTATCAACTTACTGTAATTTGGTACTAGCTTACCTTTACTTTGATACCTCCAAGGCTCCAATCTATAAGATTACTCTAATACCCTTGTTAATAATGAGATACCAAATCAAGCTCATGGGGGAGCTCGCAATGATAATCAAATATAGGTTTGCTCATGTCTGTACCAGCAAGCTAAGTACAATACTTACAAAAGTTTATAAACTAAAGATAAGTGTCGGGTACTTTGAATCGTAAGTTTATGGTAATTTTAAGCTCTTTTTCATCAAAAAAAAAAAGATAAGTGCCGGATTTCAAGGATAACGGGTCATATAATTGTAATATTAAAAAGATGATTGTTTTTGGTTGGTACATGCAGGAAATTAGGAAATCCTTCTCTCAGGAAAACTTCCTAATTTGTCAAAATAAATAAGTTAGGAAAGACAATTGTCGCTTGCCTAGTTGATAATAGACGCTGAATTGGGAAGAGAATGCCCTAGTTTTGATAAATGATCAACAACTCGATTGGCTTCATGAAAAATGTGAGTGAACTAAATTGTCCAAAATCCTTTACTGATTTGGAGAATATTCTTGATGAGGTAATCTAGCTTCCAAGGGCATTTAGATTTTCCGTGAATGATGTTGATAAGGACTTGGTTGTCCCCTTCAACCAAAAGTTGGGGGATGTTTAGACTTTTAGCGGTGAGGAGACCAACACAGAGCGCGAGAGTTTCTGATACGAGAGGCATGGTATGATTAGTTTTTACCTCAAAAAAAATAAACCATGATTAGTTACAGTGGGGCACGGGACCGGGATTGTAGTAGATTGTAAAATAAAAGCATTAAAAAGAACTAGCTAGGTAGGAACTTACGGTCCGTTTGGTAGTTGGTTATAAATGGTGGTAATGGGAATGAATTTGTATGTAATTTTGTGAAGAAAATCATGGTTCATTCCCATGGTAATGCTAATTTATCCTATAGTGTCTATTTTTCTTCTTGAATTTTCATTCCCATCCAATACCACCTTGTTAGGTGGTAATGAGTGGTAATGAAAATTAGGGGTGAGTTTGCTTTTCCATGGAGAAAATCATAAACTTGGGGATTGAAATTGCCTCCCCATGGAGATTTTAAGGGTGCTTCCCTTGTAAGCTATACTTAAAATTCATTCCCATTACCGCAATTTATTAACGACTACCAAACGGGCCATTAAGGTCTTAATAAGGAACTTGATCCAATAAAATATAGAAGTATCCCCTCAAGAAAAAATATGTAGAAGTATATTTTAAACTTGAATCTGAGATCTCTTCCACTTCCTATCTTTTATCCACAGATTGTGGGTTGATTCTTATCAAAGGGGATTGGGGGAGCTTTAGGGTGGGTTGTACTTAGGTGTCCTATAAGAGGGCGTTAATATAATTTATCTTACTAAATATAAAAGTTAAAAGTAAGGTAGTTAATTCCCTCAAAACACAAATCCTAACAACAATTTCTTGTATTGTTTTTTTTTACTTACTTGTCTCCTAAGAAATTGCCTAAGAGACCTTCTCCGCAAGACTTTTCTTACTTCATTAATGACTAAAAGTTAAAGTTTCTCTGCAGTCTATATATGAAACTTTTTTTATTGTGTATTCTCAAATTTCAAATATCTATGAAACAGTAATCTAATTAAGATATTGGGATTAATCTCAGAGGTTCGAAATTATGGAACTTGACAATAGGATTTTGAATACTTATAAAAACCTGCACATATACAGAATTGTCAAAACTCAAGACCTAAGTATTTTTCAATTATACTACCATATGCATGTTTTATACAGGATTGCTCAAAGAAAGACATAATGAAAGTAAATGGGGATTTTCTATAGGATATTCATGTGTTTCTACGTTTTCTACGTTGCACCCTAATGTTTTATTCTTCCATGTTGTACCTTGAACTTTTTGTTTGTTCTATGTGCTACCGCTCCATTATGTCCAATCCTTTTACACCGAATAGTTCTCTCTCTTCTAATGTAAGTCCAAACAACTAAAATAATTAAGAAGCTAACGGTAAACTTAACGTTGACTTAATGCATGGAGGGGTACAATATAGCTAGAACAAACAAAAAGTTCAAGGATATAATTTGGAAGAAAAAAAAACATTAGGGGTATAACATAGAAACACAAGGGTGTCATATAGAAAATCAGAAGTTGTGTATAATTGACTTGGTGATTAGCCATAAAACATCTAATATTATAGGTTGAGGATTCAAGTCTTATAATAAGCACTTTTCATATGTATGAATATATATTGTTGGTCACATATGTGAAGTTTGACTTTCAGATAACTTTTATTTGAGACCCTTATTATTGAAAACAGAATAGAGAAGTAGTGTATAAAATGGGAGTATATAAAATCTAGGGGTCCTGATATAAGTTGCATTCAATTTTTTGCTCACATGGTTTTGTTGAGTGAAGGCAAAGCTTATCTCCACCAATATGTCTTTCTCAAGTTGGGTTGAAGTTAGAAAATTTAAAATCAGAATTTTATTAACAAAAAACCCTACCATCTCTCCTCAGCCGTTTTCTCTCAAACCCCACACTCCAGCGAAACCCTAGCGGCGCCTGAACCATAAGGGGCTCGACGACCGCCTGAGCCACTTTGGCAAGGTGGCCGTCGAGCCCCTCCCCCTTTTCCCCTCATATTGCTAGTTATCGGGTGTTCGAAGTAGTTTTAGGTTGAAGGCGGTGTCCGTGTTCTGGTGTCTCCGCCTGCGTCGAGGTGCGTCGAGCGTCGCCGGAAGTCGCGTCGTTCTTGTAGGCTGCGCCGCTGGTTTGTCGTCCTCCTTCCCTGGTTTGTCGCCTGTTCCCCTAGTTTTTCTTCACCCCCATTCCCCTGCTTCCCTGGTTTCATAGTCGTTCAAGTTTTCCCTTCCCTAGTTTAGTTTACGGTTGGTTCCAGGTTTAGGCGTCCCGAAGCGTCAAGTCTTCCCCTCCCCCGTCCCCCCGGGTTTAGTTTAGGTCTCCCCTCCCCGTCCCCGGTTCTCGATAGTCGAGGAATTTAAGGTCCGAGTCTCCCCTTCCCCGCTCCCTTGTTCTAGCGTTAAGGTGGTTAGTCTTAGTATCCCCTTCCCCAACCCCTGCTTGCGTTCGTTGTCAGTTTGGTTAGGTTATCAAGGAAGCTTTCATAAGGTACGTGATGTTTTTGAAGGTAGGACGGTGTAGTTCCAAGCGTGGTGTTATGCGCCTTTTGGTTGTTTGGTTAGTTTGTTGCGTTTATGCTATTTGTTTTAGCTATAGTTTAGGTTTATCCAGTTTCAAGTATGCATATGTAAAGGTTCGCGTGTTGGGTTCAACGAGAGGAGATTGTCGGTTTAACTAGGTGTTGTGGTTCGATCTTTTGGTTTAGAGATTGCCAAGTTGGATCTTAGGATCCGTAGTTCAGGTGAGTTTCTTAGTTGGAATTCACCCCCAGTTCATGTGATGACTTTCGGAGTCATTACAGTTCAAAAATGCATCTTGTGGGAGGCCCTCCAATTTATTTTGGGGCAAGTTACGACCTCCACGCATTTTGAGTTTCAGTCTCGTGAGACTAAACTCTGGAAACCCTCTCAGAAGGGTCTGAAGTCACCAAAGGACGTGACTTCGTTGTTACTTCAATCAGTAGAATCCCAGGAAGCTAATTTCATTCAAGGGCCTTGGGATTTATTGTCTAGAAGACATCGACGTCTACTAGATGAGTTGCCGCAATCCATTTCTGCAGATCGTCTCGATTTTATCTTTCAACAGGTCCCCTCTCATATCGGGTCTTCTTCAAGACATTCAACCCATCCTTACCTACATTCGGTCGTGGCAAGTTTACGTTGGACTGGATTTGTAATAGTTTGCTTTTGTTTAATAGAGTTTGTAAGAGCAAATGAAGCTCCTTTAGTTTTGTTTGCTTGTGTTATGTGTGGTTGTATTAGTATTAGGTTGTACTTTCTTTTTTAAATTAATGCACGTTTTCTCGATGTTAAAAAAAAAAAAAAAATTTGTCTTTCTCCAGGCATAACGGTTGTTAAAGTTTGCCCCACCTTTTGAATGTTATCAGACGTATCATTATTCCTCATCATAATGTGCAACTACTTGAGATACCTTGATTTAATGCAGGACGCGACACACCTAAATTTGACTGGAATCTGCAATTGGACTCCATAAAGTGTTCAACAACCAATGGCCAAATGTTGAAAAAGAACACACAGGAAGCATTGCCATGCAGATACACACTCCCTCAGTATTTACCAATTGGAAAATGTTTAACTATGATGACATTATGCACATATCACATTGTTGGCATTTTGGTTGATTTTATGGTAGATTCTTTATTAACTTCCTATAATTTATCCTCATATTTTTCCGAAAAATCTCTAAAATGATAATCATTTTTCCCAAAAAAGTAAAACTTGTCGAGGATACAAATTAGAAATCCCTCCCAAAGATAATATATACACCATACTTCATCTGATCACTTAGCATGATCAATAAGAATACTAAGCAGATTTTAGATATTTGACCAAGTCAAAACTCTATCAAAATTGAAACTGAAAAATGGTCTTTGATGAAATAGCTTACTAAAGTAGCTTGTAGCAGTTGAGGTCATATTTTTGAGAATACCAAAAGAATTTAGCTTTTGCAGTGTATGTAGCTTTCACCCATATCATAGCTCTAGAAGATGGAATAGTTAGTGAACGCTACTAATTGTTTTAGAAGCTATTTTTTGATAGCTAACTTTTTTTTTTTTTTGAAAGGTTTTGATAGCTAACTTCGAACAACTATATTTAATACTTCCTAGCAACTAGTACAACAACTATTAACTACTAAAACAGTTAATAATTTCCATAACAACTATTGCTACCGATAAATAAGGAAGTAGTATACTCCTACATTGTCTCACGCAATTTCAAATGAGTTGACCCGAATTGGAGTATCTTTTGTAACGTTGTCCATCCATCAACTATCAATTCACTAACAAAAAATACAATAAGGTCAAAATTATATTGTAAATATATACACTATAAATATAAAAATTTATAAAATAAACAAACAAGGCTCAGTTCTTCAACGAATAATGTTCTCTTAGTGATAATACAACTTTTACAGACGTTTTCAATCAATTCGAAGTTCGAACACAAATACACCCAATGGGCAATGACCCAACAAGGCGAAAAATAAACAAACAGAATTGTACAGCCAAAATGTATCATTCAATATTACACAACACTTAGAAAAACTCCAGGAAATGCTGCACAAAATTATAGTATTTAAAGAAGATCTTTGTCAAATATGTGTAATTTGAACCTTTTCAGGAAGCTCTTCAGGAATCTTTGTCAATCTTTCACAATATTTTACCTCCAAGTATTTGAGGTTCAGCATTGCACCTTTTTCTACATTCAAATCTTGCAAATTTTTCAAGCCATTAAGCCTCAAATAAGTAAGTTGAGGGAAGCCTAAAGCAGAGCAAATCATCTTTTCCCCCACGTATGCTTGGTGATCAAGGCAAAGACTTTTTAACGTAGTAAGCTTCTCTAGTACCGGCATTGGATCTTCCATAATCCCACAAAAATCTAGGACCAATTTCTTCAAATTTGGAGGAAATTCGATGTCATTTATCGTAACTGAAACCTCTCCTTTTAGCTCGAGTTTGATCAAGTTGTCGAAACTCATCAACGAGTTCGCTTGCTCTTTGCCGATTATAGCTCTAAATACAGTTAGGCCAAACACAATCTTAGGCGATTTTTGAATGAATTCAATGTGCTCATTCTCAGGCATGTACCTAATTGAGGCCTTTCTCAGATTTTTCATCGCGAGGACATCTTCGAGTATGAAATGGTTTACATTTTTAAGTGTTAATAAGTTGTTCAAGTTGTCTAATCTTAGTTTTTCAGAATCTTTGATGGTGAAGTAGCAAGGAAGGTATAAATGTCTTAACCTTTCAAAGCACCACAAAACATTAGGTATCTCTAACCTTACCTTTGCTCGTAAATCAAGTGTTTCAAGCCACCTTAAACAACCCAATGTTGGTGGTACTTTTGTAAGAAGCATATCCCTTAAGCTTAAGTACCTCAAATAAATCAAGTCCCCAATTTCCTTAGGCAAGGTCTTGGAACTTACTACGACTCCTTGAAAGTCTAAGACGCGAAGCAACTGAGAGTCTCGACAAAGAGCTTTAACCGATGCATGATTCACTTCTGGTCTCTCTTTTTGTGAAGGGAACAATAAAAGAGACCTAAGGATGGAAATTTTTGGAGGAAGTGGAATTTGATCTTTACCTTCTTGTCCCAAGTATATGGCCAATCGACGTATTTTCCCATTTACTACTTCGTTGGAATCAAAGTCCCTTATGCTTAGGAAATTTTCTTCTTTGGATACTTTTAAGCATAAATCTCGCATAAGGTCATGCATTCTACAAGATTTTACACTACCATTTGAAGATTTTCTTTGTGATACTTGAACCAAACCTCTCTCCAACAACTCACTTAAGCAATTCTCAGCAAAATCTTCTAATGATTCACCCCTACAAACTTCGCCATTCATTAATACCACAATACCTTCAGCTACCCACATGTTGCATAAGTTCTTAGTAGGAATATCGAAATTTTCTGGAAAGTTTCCTAGATGGAGGAAGCAATTCTTTAGGTAATATGGTAAGGCATAATAGCACACTTCCATTACTTTTTCATATGATTGTTGTTCGTGATGTTTTCCGTTGTGGTGAGAACTCAAGAGATCAAGAAGGATTTTCCACTCTTCTGGTGTTTCCTTGGTTACCATAAGACCTCCAAGAGCAATAATTGCCAATATAATGGAATCCCTTGGCATAATTTCAACATTTTTTTTACCATTTCCATCATTTTTGGAGTACCTATATTTGCAATGCAAGTTTCATGAATATATAGTATGGGTTAGTACTTAGTAGAATATCAGAAGGAAATAATTGCAAATAAATGGGGAGACTTAACGGGAGGAACCCCAAACTTAGCGAGAAAAAGATTAAAGATAGTGTTAAAATGTGGAGAAATCAGATTGCGGAGAACTTGACACAATAATCCAAGTTTATTTACAATCTCAAGTTTGAGTGTTTGACTACACCTTCCTATACTTGACACAACCCAGTTACCCAAACTTGGTCAATATAAAAGGGGAAAAGTCATGTGTCATACTCTAATTGGTCATGGTAGACTGGTCGGTGAAAAGAGATAAAAACGAGAATTTGGACCCAAAAAAGAGAGTAACGTATAACGTGTGAAACAAAAAGGTCACCTGGGAGGTTATGATTGATATGAGAAGGATACCCGCAAATTTGACATATTTAAAATATACTTGGAATTTATGATGTCGAATTTCCTAAATAGTAAACGGTAGGTAATTAAGTGCAATGTGAAGGAAACAAAGGAAAATATTTGGTTGACCCTTACCATCATTTCCAAAGATTTGTGCTGGAATACTACCCAACTTTGATTGAAGAAGCTCCAAACTCTGATCATAACTTAAACATTTAATCTCATGAATCATTGCTCCCTCGTACATTTTCTCAGCCACCTGCCTATTTTCTGTTGTGAACAAAAATTTGCTTCCTGAATCCATATCATCATCTCCAGGAAATGCTGCTTTTATACCGTCCCAAATCTCCCAACTCCATACATTATCTAAAACCACCAAACACTTCTTTTCTAGAAGAACTTCATATACCTCATTAATCAACTCTTGATCAGTCATTATGCCAATCTCATCATTCGATTTCGTTGCGAAACAGGTTAAAATCCCTCTCAAAAGACCACCAAATTTCCAATTTCGAGGCACGTGAACCCAGGAAAACCTGTTAAAATGTTTCCTAATTACATGATCAAAGTAAACTTCCTTTGCCAAAGTAGTCTTCCCTACACCACTTTTACCCCATACACCAATTACCCTGTTTTTCCCTGTCTCACCCACCAAATCACCCACAATCTTCTTCACTTGATCATCCAACCCAACAATTTTTTCTTCCTTAATGACATCTAGTCCATGTACTCTAGATGTCAAAGAATCGTAATCCGACCTCGTGATCTTAAATCCATAAGCTTGAAGCCTTGAAGTTAACGTAGCGATTTTAGCTCGTAAAGCCTCAATATTATTACTAGCATCATGAATGGCTTTAGCCTCCCCAAAAACCCATAAGTACCTTTCAAGTTTACTCTTGATCACAGTTGTTTTTCCTGCATGCTCTTGATTTTGGTGACTTATGAGTTTGTAAAGGAAGAATTCTACAATATCCTCAGCCTCATACGCGATTTCTTGTATTTGAATCACCCACCTACTAACTCTTGGATCAACATATCTACATAAATCAGCTTCCCTTAAGAAACAATGCAGCCAATCGAGCTCGTCTCGAAGCTGCTCTGCCTTTTCTTCGATCGCACGTAGATTTTGTTCTTCTTCTGTGAGGAGATTTCCTAGACGTTGCACAGCTGATTGAACAGAGGACTCTGCCATGGTAGCAGGGGAAATGTTGGTTTCTTTTAAGACTTTTTGGGTGATGTTTTTGTGGGCATTTTCATTAAGGAAATGTGATTGGAGTTATGATAATCTTTACTTCCCTCTTTCATGTTGAAGAATTCAATTAGGACTAAGCTGGTAGCCGGCCTTTGTTGATTTATCTACTCCTACTTGTTAGTTGATTTATTTTTCTTTTGATTTACGTGCAAAGAACTCAGTTTAGTGGCCGAGGGAGCATTGTCATGGTTGGTCTTGGTCACATCTATACTAATATATTAAAAGACGTTCCTAAGAATGTGCATGTCTTACGTAATGAGACTTTCTCCCGCCGCTATAATCGCGAATCTTTCCATTTTCGTGTCAAATCCCTCAACTAAAAAAATAATGTTGTGTAGTTACAAGGTATCGAACACGTGACCTTGAAATGAAAAGTGAGAGCTTAACTATTGATCCAACATAAAATCATTGTTTAGTATTTCAAAATAAAATATAATAAGAACTTGTAATTATATCTCATTAAAAGTCTTACACAAGTAGTTAGATACCTAACACATTAATGGTAATGAAAATAGACTATTGTAGACATAAACTCTTACTCGAATTTCTTTGTATTTTTCAAATTATGACGTTAATTTTTTTCCTCACAAGACAAAAAATTACGAAAGAACAACTAGGGGCATGTAGGGACACTCACTAGTTATTTTATAAAATCAATACAAAACAAAACAAATTAAAACAAAAACTGAATTGCTAAACGCCGCCATAAAATTTCTTACTAACGCTCTAAATACGTTTTTTTTACTGTATTTGTATATCCCCTTAATACTTTCACTCACTTCCCCTTCCCCTTCCCCTTCCCCTTCTTCCACCACTATAAATTGTACCACTAGTACACCACCACCACCTATTTTCCGGCGAGTGTCACTTCTCCGGCCAGCTTGAGATTATTGGTAACCCAAAAATTGAATATAATTTTTTTTATTTAAAATATGGTAGAGGGAATAGAAAAGGAAAGGTATAAAATACAGTATGAAAATATAGGGCGTTAATAGGAAATTTTAGAGCGTCGAATAGCAAAACTCAAAAAACCCTTAACGCGTGCAAAGAACTCAGTTCAGTCTTTCTCTCTTTCCCTCGCCACAGCCAGACTTCGTCCTGTAGGCTCTAGTCCTCTTCATCCAGCCCTGCCGTTGCCGTCTTCCCGACAGCTTCAGCCTTCAGCGGTTCAGCCCTTCACGCGAGTTCGGCGCCCAGTTCATTCGACAGACAGTAAGTTTTATTCTAGGTTTTTTATTTTTATTTTTCAATTTTCATACTTTATATATATATATATATATATATATATTAGATTCTTAGATTATTTGAATATGTACATGTAAAATGTTGATAACTTGATATTATTCATTAGTTAGGGGCTTTTTGAAATTGAATTCAAAATCAATATGAATTTTTACTTTTTTTTTTTAGAGATTTTGCAATTTAAAGCAAGATTAAATTGTTAATTTTTTTCAATTGGTATGTGTTAACAAATAATATGTATGAGTGCAGTATGACTTTGTGTCTTATTTGATTGAAATCAAATATGACAATTGATTAATAATGTTTAGCTAAGTAGATGAAGCTACAGTAATTCCTTAAATTCATAATATTACTACTTGTCTACTTTTATATGTCATTAGAGATTGAGAGGAATCTCTCCATTTTTCACGTATATAAGAAATTGCTCTGGAAATAGATGGACTACAAACGAAGAATCTTACTTATTTGTTCTAAAAGTAATCAACTTCTCTCCAATTAAAGACTCAAGGATGAACATAATCCAACTACAGCATGAATATTGTGAAAGGCACTGTGTTGATGATGTGAGTATATCAAATAAGTGTCAGTGTTATCAATTTTATTCCCACAGTTCAGAAAGACACACTCCATACTCAAGGAATCGAATTCTACCTATCTGTTCAACCATCAACAAGGTAAGTGATTACACATTCTAGCAAACTATTCTGATAATACATTGTTAAAAAGAAACCAAATAGTCAATTCAGAAACAGGAAACAACAATATGAATGAAGTTCCAACAGTTTTCCATACAAAATAAGTTTCATTGTTACAGTACCGGCTGTTAAAATTAGGTCCGCTTGTCTAGGGCTCGATCTTGGTACCAGTCCATAACAATCAAAGTCGAATCGCGAACCTATTAATGAAGCAAATTCGATGAAGCAACAATTGGTACCGTAGAGAAGCGGCCATAACAAAAAACATTCCGAGTTGAATCCAAATCCCGTCCATATCTCATTCCTTAAACTCACTCACTTGACATAGCTCAGTGGTGCATGGAACAGAGCTACGAGCGAAAAACAAGATCTTCAAAGAGGGATCCAAACCCTCTTTGTCTCAATTCACAATGAAATATAATTCCACAAGATTCACCCTAAGCGCCAATTGTTCTAATCGTCGAATATCATTGAGAAACAAGAACTTTTTTTTTTGTTATTATTGGTTGTATGATTATGCATATTTTGGTTGTAAGACTTGTGTATTGAACAGTTTTTGTGAACTTTTTTTCCACAACTTTTGTGTTTGTTGTTCGTCCGTACCCCCATATTTAAATTTCTGGGTCCGCCACTGTTATGCTAACTTGTTGAAGTTGACATTTTTAAAATATACATGGACACTAATTCGACAAAATATTAAATGATAACATTTACTTTATGTGTGTTAGAAACAAACGTAATAATAGTCAAAACGTTGCAATTATAGAAGGATGGAGGAAGTAGCTATTAGCTTTTATTAGCTTATGAACTGTGGAATTGTTTATGTATTAACTTAGTTTGTGATGATACTTATTTAGGAGCCTAATTTTATATTCAAATGTTCCAAGGCTTATGATCATTCTGGAATCTGGACCTTGTGAGATGCTAATTCACTATCGTTCGTTTTACACTTATTAGGTTTGGTTCATGTGAGGAATTGTTTGTGCTGAGCTCAATGGCTGCACAGATTGAAGTGCTTGAGGAAAGGCTGAAGTCTTTTCTTTGTCAGTTGCAAGCTGAATCTGGAATTCTTGACCGGATCATATATAAAAACAAGAATCAGCATCGGAGATGCTCTTATTTTCAGTATCTATTAAAGGTTCTTCTGCTAAATGTTGCTATGATTACAAATTTCATTTAATTTTGTTTTGGTTTGTTGGATCATGTTTATGGTTTTTGTAATTTATACATATCAAATTCATGCTACTGGTTTTTACCTTTTGTTACCATCACTATTTTTGCATTTCCTTGTGATATAGGTAAGAAGGAATCTGAAGCTCTTTCATTCAATTCACATGGAGGAGCTTTTAGATTCATGTTTTAATGTTTTCACTGGAAGAAAAGCCAAACAAAAGGCACATCTTCTGGAAAGGTAAATGAACTGCGTATGTTCAGCTTGCTTTCATTCTTATTTTTCATGTAAGTGAAAATTTGCGAAGAATTTTGGTGAGGAATTTTCCTTCCTATAAGGTAGTATAACTTTGGAGAATATTTTAACGGTTAAATTTGCTGAAGAAACCTGAAAAATGTCTATTGTTGCTACTAAAATTTGGAAGTAGCCATAATTCCCTTTTAAAGGAATTATCTAATTCGACTTCAAGAGGTGAGGAAATAGCCATATTAGCTCAAACTCTTTTTTCTTGAAACCCCTAAGGTCAGTCTGACAATCTGTCTCCGGAGCATCATCAGGGACTCAACCACGGTTCCAAATAGTCTCTTAGTTCAGTAAAGTTAAGAAAAAGTAAATAAAAGTCTAGAATAGGTAGAGAGAAGTTAAGATTAGTTTAGAAAATTAAGAAAAGTTTAAACTAAACAAGATAAATTCAGTATAATAAGCTGAAGAGAAGAGACCCTTAGTCACCAAAAATCAATGTGGCTTGGGAAGGTTTATTTTACTATTTCTAGGCAATGTATATAAACCACATTTTCCATCCTTTTCTCGACAGTTTGAAGAGGAGGAAATGTGACAGTGGAAAATTCAATTTCATGGAACGTCTTCAAGGGGCAGCACGCCTGCTATCCGAGGTGTGAAATAATATGTCCTCTGTCCCTTCTCCTCTCCCCAGCCCTCATGTCGCGTTACCTTTTATAAGATTCTTCCCTGCTCCCTCACCCCAGCAAGTTACTTTTTTTTTGTTTCTTTATTTTTTCAGAAGAGAGTGGCGTGAGGGTGGGGCTCCACCCATGAAACCTATACTTGTTTTGTTCTTAATCGTAGCTATATATAAGTATGAAGCCTTGTTTCAACTTTGAGTTGATGCTGTGCATTTGGTATTGGTGTACAATTTACTATAATTTTGCATTTACCTATCATCTGCAATGTTTTTGCTTCCTTGAAAAAAATTAGCTCTTTCTCTTAAACTTTACTGAATTTTTTTATGGTGGCATACAGCTATTTAATGATTACTTGTTAATGACATGTTCTTATACTGCTGTCGATTTTGGTGCTGCAGATGGTTGAGCCTATGCTGAAGGCAGCGATGCATCCTTTGTGTTCTGCTTAGATGAATCTCTGAAATTAATGATTGTATCTTGTCAGCTTACATGCAAAGTGCACTAACTCATATTCTCTGCTTAAGTAGGGTCCTTTTGGTTTATGAATTAATGACACCCACACAAATTATTTGTCTATTTTTTGGGGGGTCTTCCTTGACTTTCTTACAGCGAAATATCTACTCTGCTTGCCCGTTCGTTTTTCATGGGGTTCTCTGTAATGATTCTTGCTCTGCTTGCTCGCCTCAGAGTTTCGGTTCAACAGGTAAGACTCTGACTATCTTCTTTGAACTTTTAGTGTGTGTAATATTTCGGCTAAAGCTTGTCTAAATTTATTATTGAATCCAATGGTTTGGTACACTGAATTACTGGCCATAATATTATTTACAGAATCTCTTAGACACCAGAATGTTGTGCCACTTTGGCTTCCAACCTTTTGCTTCCCGATACTAGCCTCACATCTCAGTTGCATTTCTCGATACTGTTTCATTGATAAACGGAACACAAACTGGTTTTTGTGGACCACTGCAGAGAACTCACCCAAACCACCAGTTCTCTTTACTTATGCCAGAAAAAAGGGAAAGGAGAACTGGAGTGAGGGCAATTAATTCAGATCATCCTTCAAGAGTCGGTGACTGAGGGTACTAGTGCAATCCCTAAATAGTCAGTTAGAAAGTTTGTTGGTGTAAATAAAAGGGAGAAAGAGCTGAATAGAGATTATCCAGAAAATTTGTTGGGTAAGAAAGTCTAGTGGGAGAAAACATCATCTCTCAAAAGTTTGAGGGTTGTTACTTGTAAGTGATAGGATTTTCCTGATTTTTATCAGTATAGCAGCTATCATTTGACCCTAAATTTCTCTTAATTCCTTGTTATCTTGCTCCTTAGCTCACAGTTCATAGTAATTCACAGAGCATCTACAGCTCTTTCTTTTTGTTAGCAATAGTCGTCGTGTTTTTCCTGTGATTGTATGTAATCTTTTCTTGATCATATGTGGCCTTCTGGTCATCTCACCGAGGAACAATCTGAGGCTAGCATGAACGTAACTAAAAAAGAGCATGTTATGCAGGCCTACTCCTCAGCTATAATATTTCCCTTAGCTTAGGGGAGTTCTGCATGGTAGAAATAATCATGATCAAGTTTGAGAATCTACTTCTGAACTTGCTCCTTGTCAGGGGTTAGGTTTTGTGTATTTGACCTCATCGAACCAACCCTTGAGTTGTGTGTCATTGTCATCATTGTAATGCTATGAGCTCTTGTGCAAGTGCATCATCTTTAGAATTCTATTGGTGATAAAATTGTGCTCTCTTATGCACTTGGATTGACTCTTGTATTACTTTTCCTCTTTCCAAAATCACAAGCTCCTAGGATGAGCATCCTTGTTATTGCTGTGTGAACATAAGGTATATGGAGCCTTCAGAAGGGAACAGATGGCACTCTGTTTACAAGCAGATACTACCCTACTTTGTACTTTGCATGTTGAATGAGCTTTTGCAACTAATTTAGGCTTCGCTAGCTACTTTGTTTCTAGATTAATCGATTACCTGGTGTCTGGCTGTGAGAGAATTTCTAGTGTCTTGGCTACTGCTTGGTCAATCTAAATATTTCTAGATATTACTCCTCCTTTCCCTTAATATAGGCCACATGTGTTTGAGGGTTACCTAAGGAATCGAGTTAAAGTAACATATCTATCTTTCACTCTTTTGACTTTTTCATCTCAACCTGTCCACCATACTTTTCCAACATATTAATATATTCTTTCTTTGGGGTTCATGGTATCATTGAGGGTATTTAGTATCAGTACAGGGTAACACGGGAAGATTCAAAGTTTAACTTGCTAAATAGAAACTATATAGTGGTCCATTCTTTTGGAACGGCCTAAAATAGAAAGATTACATATATTACAGGGATGGAGAGAATATTTACTATGCTAATTAGAGGAGCTGCATTGTGTGTAGAGGAGGTGAAGTTTGGGTAATGAGAAAGCCAGGTCTTAGTGATAACGCTTCATATTCTGTGCAGAGCCATTCTTTTGGAACGGCCTAAAATAGAAAGATTACATATATTACAGGGATGGAGACAATATTTACTCTGCTAATTAGAGGAGCTGCATTGTGTGTAGAGGAGGTGAAGTTTGGGTAATGAGAAAGCCAGGTCTTAGTGATAACGCTTCATAATCTGTGCAGAGCCTTTTAAATCAATTTTTAGTTGGTTGTTAATGCTTAGATATTGGTTTCACCATTTCAGTTGAAAGTTCGAGTTATAATTACTTTTGCAAAATTCAATCCATAGCTTAGTAGCTGAAGTTTCTGCATGACACAGATGCTACTGGATGTTGTGTCTGTGTTCAATGAAGTCTCTTCCCTTGCTCAGAAGAAACAGTCCATAAAAATATCTCAGGATGGAATAGAGGTAACGTGTTGCATCATCACAGTTTCTTTGTTTCAGTCTTCTGCTAATTTTTCGAGGACCTTTGCATCTCTATTGAGCTCAATAACTAATAATGATTCAGGTTTTCCGAGAGTATCATCCTACAATGGAGGAGGAGGAAGTTGTGGTCTTAGAGTGTGTCTGGAGAACAGATAAATTTGTGTTGGTAGAAACATCTGTTAAAAGCAATGTACGTCAAGGTGGAAGTTCAGAAACAGTACAAACTCTGGGAACATATGTGAAGTATCATAGTATTGGCTCTTTTCTTGGAGGTAACTTCCCCACCTCATCAGTGACCTCTGTGCATCATTTCTTTTCCTTTCATCCAATGTCCTTACACTAAGATAAATTTGTACAATTGCCCCCTTTAGTGAGCTGGTGTGCCTCTCTCGAGTTGGGCAAAAGCATCCATTCTCGAGTATCTTTCCCTGAACAACCACTTATTTAGCCAGGGAAAAAATGGCGGTATGTCAGAAACAAAAAAATTGCCCTTGAGATGGGATGTTTTTGGCCCATCTTTGAGATCCGGACTTCTTGTGTATTTTTTTTGGTGAAATAAAAAAAATATGCAATGTATATACATGTATATTAATTGCAGTTGAAGTGCAATGTTTTTAACACTGAAAACCATCATCGTTGATATCTGATCTCTCTTTTTTACTTTGTGTTTACATGCTTGTTTCTCTTAGATGATGAATTTGATTCTAAGAAAGCTGATGTAAACAAAGAGGGTGAAGATAGTCTCTCGAACTCCAAGAGGAACAGTCCTGAATTACCACCACCAATGTCCAACGAACACAAAGACCTTCAAACCGAGCAAGCTCAAATGCCTTCACCGCCCGAGCAAGGCTCAGGAAACGTGTTAAAACGAAATGACAGCATCCCGTTGGAAGATAGTTCCCTTGCTAGCTCAACGACTTCCCCAATTTCGAGCTCATCTAAGCCTAATAATATGTCGAACAAGAGAGTGGCTTTCATAGCTGTAAAGAAGACTTCTCCACTAGCATCAAATGCACCAGCTGTATCTCAAGCGAATGATAGTAGTAAAGGCAAGAGACATGATGATGAAGACAGTTCTCTCTTCAGTCTTTTTACGGAGGATGAGACAAGAGGCAGTATTTTTTGAAATATGAATGTAGGATAGATAGCTGAATAGGTTCACATTGACCATTGTATCACGAAACAATGATCAAGAAAAAACTCTATTTAACTAAATTTTAGGTAGCTGAACAAGATATAGAGGGTTGTGAGGTTATCATAGAGTGAAGTTACAAAAATGAAAATATCTACGCATGACTGAAAACTCTAGCTGGAAAGATGAGTCGTTGCTTTCGTGGATAGGGCGACAAGTCGTGGTGGAAAACAATTTTTGGCACTGAAGGAAGACCAAGTTGTTTTAGTGCTGTAGCCTGTAGACGTCACTTGTGAGATCATTTTTTAAGCATAAGATCATTTATGTGATTGTTTTAGGAAAAGTAGAAACTATTGGAATATACCCATTTTTGTGTGATGATTAACGAAAGCAACACTTTATAGTGCACTGGCTTAACTGAGGAAGCTGATTGGTTGAAGCTAGACTCTGTCAAATAAATTGAGGTTTGAGAAGTACGATGAAGAAAGTGTGAAACTCAAAATTTTTACAGTTATAATTTGTAAAACACTAGAACATCCTATATTTCTCACATTCATTTGAAGAGGCGTGTTAGACGTCTCATAGTGAGATGTCAAAATGGCATCTCACACAAAAAAACAGAAAATTTTGGTACCAAAGTTAAGTCAAAGTGGTACTAAAATAAAGTCACAGTACCAAAATGTAACCTCGGTACTAAACTGAAAGTTGGTACCAAAATACCAAAATACTATATTTTGGTACCACTTTGACTTAGCTTTAGTACCAAAAAAAATTTTGTCTTTTTGTGTGAGATGTCATTTTGGCATCTCATTATGAGACGCCCATACTTTCTCTCATTTGAAGAATCTCTCTATTTTCCTCAAGTTCCTTCCCAAAACCTTGTTATAAGTTGAGTTAGGAATATGTTACTTCTTGGAGAAAGCAAAGTTAAAGGAGATTGTAATTCTTTAGTTAATTGGTTTTTTAAAAAAGTGGAAAGAGGAAAGACTGTATATGAGAAGGTTATGAGTTAATCATGACTACCTTCTTTCTCCACATTATGAGAAATAATTGGCATAACGACCAACCCCTGCTATTAGGGGTGTCAATATGGGTTATCGGGTGGGTCTGGATTGGCCCGAGCTGGGTCGGATGTGTTTGGGTCAGATCGTACCGGATCAAAACCTTTTCTCGAATGGAGTGTGGGTCGGGTCGGAGCCACTTAGGCCAGATCAAGCCCGACCAACGTATACTCGGGTGATGGTTGGGTATGGGTCGGACCATTTCGACTCGACTCAAATCGGCTTTGGGTAGATATAAGTTGGGTTCTAAATGGGTTTGTGGGGATCAAGTTGGATTCGGATGGACTTGGGTCGGCTCAGGTCGTGTTCAGATGGACTTGGGTCAGCTCAAGTCGGATTCGGGTGGAGTTGGAATGGTCCATTATATGTTTGAGTCCGTTAACTATAATCATATTATAAATGAACAACGCGACAAATACATAAATGAACAAGTTAATAAACTTGACCAATGTTAACTATAATAATCATATTATCAAATATGTCCACAGATTATATTAATAACAATTTTTTAATATCTTATATAGAAGTATTTATAAGAACATGAACTAAAGTTATGAGCAAAACATATTTGATTGATAATGTCGGGTCGGTGATGGGTTGGGTTGACATGGGTCGGGTTACAATGGGTTTGGTCTAAATGGGTTTTCTCGGATCTACTCGGGTTCGGGTTGACTTTAGATAGGATGTAGGTTGAGTTCGAATTTTGTTATTCGGATCTAACTGGGTTCAAATTAAATTTGGGTCGGTAATGATTGAGCTGAGTTCTGATACGCACATGTATAACTGGGTTGGGTTGATTCCAGATCGGAATGGATCGGTTGGGAAACCTGATTATGTCGGATCGAAACAGATCGGATGTGGGTGGACCCATGGGTCGGGTCTGTTTTCGACACCCCTACCTGCTATAACTTTTGTTGATACACGGGTGTACCGTGAGCATGGTACACCCAAGGCCAATTTTTTGTTCATTACTCATTTGAAACCTCCAATTGAGCAAAAACAATAGGAAGAGCTCCAAATGAGCAGATAAGCAAAAGAAATATTTGGGTTTACCATGCACATGGTACAATCTGGTGTACAATGAAATGATCTTACCCCTGCCTGGTTACTAGCTTGCATGTTGAAGATGAGATTTTGAACCTTGGGCAAAGCTCTGGAATTCGGGGTGTTCACTCCACTCAGCTATCACCTTTTCCTTATGACATGTATTCATTTACATTAGCGTTTACTTCATTTTTTTAGCTCTACCTCTTTTACACTACTCACGTACTTTGCATTGACCTTCTTGCATTGTATATACTTAAACATATTATGGTATAACCCAAGTATGATAGCGGATCCCAGTGACAGGTCCGCGAACGCCATCACGGACGTGAACACTTTAACTGTCACCTACAGCTCTAACAAGTCAGTACATCAACATGGTCCGACAACGTTGGCGGTCGCCCAACAGGACAAAATAAGGGAATCTTCCCAGGAGGTCAGAAGCACCACGACCGTACACGTGTAAAAGGATTACGCACCCTATCAGGTGAATAGTACTTCTATAAATACCCCACTAGTACTATTCTACAGGTACATTCTCTCACACCCAGAATTCTTATCTCTCCCTCTCTACTTTCTCTCTCTAAATCCTATTTGGACACGTGCTGACTTGAGCGTCGGAGGGGGTTTCCTCGCATCCCCCCCGAGGGTAGTTCATGTTTGCTTCTTGTGCAGTTATTCACTAGCGGAGTCTAATCCAAATCTTTGGCGGACTTCTCTCGAGACCGCCAACCGTTTCAACACCGAAACAACTTGGCGCTAGAAGGAGGGGACTTCCATCTTTGTGAACGCCAACATGGAAAGAGCAAACAATGACGGCCGTGATCCATCTGAGTTAGACGCTGGGAACGTCAACGAGCAGCAAACCCCTGGGAATAATGTGTCTCAGGTAAACACTGGAAGCGGATCATTTAACCTGGCTCAATTAAGTCAATTCTCCCCTGAGCAGCTACAAACTGTAGCGTCTTTCATCCAAATGTTACAAGCGGGTACTCAGCCTAACAACACTCCCACTCCTAATGCAAGGGCCGGTCAGCTTCGTAGGCGTATGTCGACCATGAATGGTCGCGACGTCGATGGCACCCCCGTGAGAAGAATGCGGACTTTCAATCAGGAGGGACGCCAAATGGAAAGGCAAATTGAGGACCCAGAATATGAGGAAGTCATCCTAGAAACTGTGGATCTCAACAATTCTGAAGATGAGAATCAAAGTCGTTCTCGCCGGAACACAAGATCGGTGGCGCAAGCAATCATTCTCGGCGGGCATCTATTAATCAAGCCTAAGCAGTCTCCTTTCATTTCAGAAATCTTGAACTACCCCATGCCGCGAATCAAGATGCCGTCCTGCAAGTATGATGGCACCTCAGACCCAGACGATCATGTGGCCGCTTATGAGGGGCACATGTATTTATATACCCAGGTGGACGCTATCTGGTGTAAGGTTTTTCCATCTACTTTGACTGGGATTGCCCAGACATGGTTCAAAAGCATCAGGGCTGGCAACGTTTCTAGTTTTTCCCAGCTTTCATCTATGTTCAGCACTCACTTCGTGAGTAATAAGCGCCGCGAGCGCACAACTGGTGAGTTGTTATCTATCAAGCAGAGGGAGAACGAGAGCCTGCGAGATTTCGTCGGCCGTTTCAATGCTGAGGCGGTCACCATTCCCCGCCTTCAGCAGGACGTGGCCGTCTTAGCTTTGATGACCGGGCTGAGGGAAGGGTCTGCGTTTAGAAGTTATCTGGGCCGTAAAACCTTCACATCCCTTGAGCCAGTCTTGAGGAAGGCAAACGATTTCATCAGAGGGGAAGAGTTTGACAAGGCCGCGAGCAGCCAAAGTCGTGAGCCGGAAAAGAAGAAGGATGATAAGCAGAAGAGAGAAAAGAGTCGCGAAAATGATCGCGGTCGGGATGAAAGAAAGCAGGAATCAAATGTGGTCAAGAAGGGAAATGACCGCGAGAAGAATGACCGTGAAAGGTTCGAATACAAAGATAAATTCGATACATATACGCAGCTCACGACCTCAAGGGCTCAGATATATCAGATGAACAAGGACAGTGATAATTGGCAACGTCCTAAGCAAATGTTTCATAAAAACCGTGACAAGAGCAAGTGGTGTGACTTTCACGGTGATCACGGTCACACTACCGAGAATTGCAGGCACTTGAAGGATAACCTGGAGGATCTGATAAGACGGGGTAACTTCACTCAATACAAGGCACAATCAAAGGACGGAGACGTGGTAAAGCCTAATAACCGGAATGTGCAATCGCGGATTGCTGAGATTCACGTTATAAGTGGCGGTCCAATTCATGGAGGCGGCTCAATGGGGCCAAGGCAAGCCCGAAAGAATTCGAGCACCGAGTCAATTTCAATGAAAGCATGCAATGGAGAAGACCGCCGCAATGCCCGCCATGTCTTTCACGGTTGAAGATGCAAAGCACGTCGTCTACCCTCATGATGACCCTCTGGTGGTCACGCTGAAAGTGTCAAACTGTTTGATCCACAGAATCCTGTAGACGGAGGAAGTTCCGCAAACATTATGTACTTCTCAACCTTTGAAAAATTGATGATTGACCGGGAACACCTGAAGCCTGTACGTTACCCAGTGATAGGTTTCACGGGGGCGTCAGTGATTCCAGAGGGCCTGATAACCTTACCGGTCAGAGTAGGGGAGGATGAGAACGCCAGGGATGTCATGGCGGAGTTTTTAGTGGTTGACGTGCCTGGAGCTTATAACGCAATTATCGGTCGCCCTTTCATCCATGACGTCCAAGGAGTGGTGTCAACTTATCATTTGACTATGTTGTACGTTTTCAATCTCGGGACGACAGCAAAGCTGAGAGGAAATCAAGAGATGGCAAAATCATGCTATCTAACAGCACTGAAGCAACCGGCAAGGAGAGTGCCGGTAGAAGAATTAAATCCGCCAACTCGGAAACAAAGGCGAGCTCAGAGGAGGGCTCTGGCGAATGAGGAAGGATCCGAGAAAGGGGGTGAGGAGATGGATGTTTTAATGGAAGAGCTGGAATCCAGTGTCCGATGATACCTCAAGGCCCAAACCGGATGGAGAAACGAAGGTGAGATGCTAGCGAGATGATCCCAAGCAAGGACAAGGGTCGTTGGAAGCAGACATGGACCCAAAGGTCAGGGTCAACCTGGTGACTCTCCTAAAAGAAAACCCGGACGTCTTCGCGTTCTCAGCGGATGAGATGCCGGGAATTGACCCGGCCGTGATGGTACATCGTCTAAATGTTGACAGCACTGTCCGACCTGTCAAGCAAAAGAAGCGAAATTTTTCGATCGAAAAGAACAAGGCCATTAAAGAGGAGATTGATAAGCTATTGGCAGCTGACTTCATTGAGCCATGCGACTACTCTGAGTGGTTGGCCAATGTAGTCATGGTAAAGAAAGCTAGCGGCCAGTGGAGGATGTGTGTGGACTTCACAGACCTCAACAGAGCTTGCCCAAAGGATTGCTATCCGCTGCCGAGAATAGACCAGCTAGTATACTCTACTAGAGGTCATGCATTGTTAAGCTTTATGGATGCCTTCTCGGGTGATACGCTCAAGTTATACGATGTTTTTGTGGTATTTTAGGTACACTTTGCTAGGGGATTTATTTGTAATTGTTAATGTTGCATGTAAATCGACCTTAGCGGAAGTTCGGAATTTTATATATTAATTATTGTTAAAGTTGTAAGTTCCGAGCTTTTGGAAGCATGAATGGTTCCACAACATCGTCTCACCAACCAAGCTCCGCCACAACCAAGCTCCACCACAACCAAGCTCCGCCACAACCAATCTCCAAGCAAGCCAGCACAAGCATCGCCCATGCGCGCGCCCAGCAGCACCCAGCCCAGCTCGCCCATCGCAGCAAGCACTACCGCAAGCCTTGCGCGCGCCCAGCAGCATGCTCGCCCAGTGCTCGAAGCAAGCCTGCCCAGCTCGCAGCTCGCACCTCGCGAGCTAGGTCGCACCTCGCGACCTGCTTGCTCGCACCTCGCGACCTGCTTCGCACGGTGCGACCTGCTTTGCCCAGCCAAATCTGCGGAAGGCAGAGCACTCTTCGCACCTCGCGACCTACTTCGCACCTCGCGACCCCTAGGTCAGTCTAATTGTCGGCTGATTTTTATGCTTTAGTATAAATACCAAGCTTGATTTTGGACCTAGGGGGGCAGCAGCCACAAGGAGAGGGAGTCTCCAAAACTCCACTCCTCTCTTGTTGTCTTCTCTTTTTAGTTTTTATTTTCTAGTTTAGTTTTTGTAGATTTCAATTATGGGATTGGCTTATGCTATGCCGATTGTAGCTTGAACCGTTCTTGAACGAGATTAATATGGAGCTTCAAGCATTATTGTGAGATCTTTCCTCTCTTTCTATTTTCTTTGATTATGGTTTAATTTCTATGCTTGCTTTCTATGATTTTTGCATGATTATGCTAGGAACGTTACTAGTTTGATTGTGTAATTAATCTAATGCTAGATTTAAGAATAGAATCGGATTGTTTTATTCTTTTATCAATTGGTAGCAAACTAGGGAGTAACTCAGATGCTGATCATCTTGGTTATTTCTTGGGGAAATTGAATTAACTGTTGAATGTTTATCGCTTGTATGACGTTAGCGGTGTCCGTTGGTTCTCTCGTGTTTATTGCTTGCTATTGGATTGAACTTAGACGCGATCGGACTAGGTTATCCTTTAGTTAGGGTTTTATAGTCACGCTGATCGTGCTATTCAACTAAGAATAAGGAGAATGCGAGATTAATTCTCAACAATAGATAATTATGGAAATAATTAGAGTGGAGGTTCAAGGATCGATAATGAATTGAAGTGGATGTTAATCGGATTCAAGATCTTCCCATATTGATTTCTCATTTTGTTTATATGCTAGTTAGTTTTAGTTTATTCGTAAATCTACTTGAAACCCCCCTTTGTAATTATTATTAGGTTTCTCGGCCCTTGGCTTAATCTAGGTTTTGAATCACGCTAAGTATTAAACTCGTCCCTGTTTCCCTGTGGATACGACCCCTACTTCCATTATACTATCTTAGTGTAAAAGAGAGTAGGAGAAATTTTATCTTTGGCCGGGTGCGGTGCACACGACACATCCGCGCCCGCCCATCGGGCTATCATCAGATCAGCTTGCTCGAGGCAGATAGGAAAAAAGTTGTGTTCATCACCGATTGTGGAGTATATAATTATAAGGCAATGCCGTTTGGGCTCCGTAATGCGGGGGCGACCTATCAAAAACTAGTCGACAAAGTGTTCGCGGATCAGAGGGGGAGGAATATCGAAGCATATGTTGACGACTCCATCGTCAAGAGTAAAACTGACCGTGAACATTTGAACGATCTGGAAGAGACCTTCAGAACTTTGAGGAAGTATAAGATGAAGCTCAACCCAAAGAAATGTGTCTTTGGGGTAAGAGCGGGAAAGTTTTTAGGCTTCTTGGTAAGCAAAAGGGGGATTGATGCAAACCCAGACAAAGTCCAAGCCATTGTCGACCTGCCTGAGCCAAAAAACGTCAAGGATATTCAGCGGCTAACAGGGAGAATGGCGGCCCTCACTCGATTCATTTCAAAATCAGCAGACAAAGCTTTGCCTTTCTTTGCCTTGCTAAGGGGGAATAAGAAGTTCGAGTGGGGAGAGGAGCAAAGCAAAGCATTCCTGGTGGTAAAAGAGCATTTAAAGAAGCTACCTACCATTACAAGGCCCGAGACTGGAGACGTATTACAACTATATATCTCGGCTTCACCGAAGACAGTCGTGGCCGTGTTGTTGGTAGAAAAGGAGAAGAGGCAGCAGCCAATTTATTTTATCAGCCACATTCTTAACGGTCCGGAGAGCCTTACCAGCTGGTAGAAAAAATGGCCTTGGCTGTGGTTATAGCCGCCAGGAAGCTCAGACCATACTTCGACTGCCATCCCATTCAAGTTTTAACCAACCAGCCGCTAGAAAAAGCGTTGCAGAAGATGGATAGTTTCGGCCGCTTAGCGAAATGGGCCGTTGAACTATCGGAGTATGATATACAGTACAAGCCTAGGACCGCTATCAAAGCGCAGGCCCTGGCAGACTTTATCGTGGAAGCCTCATATGAGGAGGAAGAAGTGGAGCAAAAGGAAGTCTGGCTACTGGAAGTCGACGGATCGTCCGCTGTTAGCGGATCTGGAGCAGGTATAGTGATGACTAGCCCTGAAGGAAATTCTTATGAGTACGCCATCAAGTTCGCCTTCCCGGCGTCAAACAACGAAGCAGAATATGAAGCGGCAATTGCCGGACTGAGAATGTGTTTGGCAGCGGGTGCTAAGAAAGTGCTTTTAAAAACGGACTCACAGTTGGTGAGCGGCCAGCTGAGGGGAGAATTCGAAGTCAGAGAGGCCAACATGCTAAAATACGTTGAAAAGGCCAAGGAATTGATAGCTCAATTGAATCATTTTGAGATTCAAGCGATACCTAGGGCCGAGAACACAAAAGCGGACGCATTGTCCAAGTTGGCAAGCTCTGACTCATTTAGCATTGAAAGAACCGTCACGGTCGACATCTTGAAGGAAAAGAGCATCACAGAAAAGGTCGTAACCGTCAATAGTATAAACCAGTAGGGAGAATGGTTTAGTGAGCTGGCGGTGTACAAGTTGACTGGGACGCTTAATAATCCTTCGTCTGCTAAGAAATTGAAACGACAAGCAAGCTGGTACGTCATATACCAAAATGAGCTATACAAGAAATCATTCAGTCTACCTCTGCTTAAATGTGCAACCGCATGGGAATCCGCGAAGATCCTTGAAGAAATACATGAAGGTATATGCGGTAACCATATTGGCGGAAAGGCTCTGGCACTTAAGGCATTGAGAGCGGGATTCTATTGGCCAAGTATGCTGGCGGATTCCCAGAGCTGCGTTAAAAGATGTGATAAGTGCCAGAGATACGCCCCCGTCATTAACAGGCCAGCCAACGATTTGCAGCCTATCCTATGCCCGATCCCGTTCGCACAGTGGGGAATGGACATCTTGGGACCGTTCACCACAGCAACCGGGGGGAGAAAGTTCCTAATAGTGGGAATTGATTACTTCACCAAGTGGATAGAGGCAGAGCCGACAGCAAAAATCAAGGCAAATCAGGTCAAGAGATTCATCTGGCAAAATATTATGACAAGGTTTGGGATCCCCATGGCTATCGTCTTCGATCATGGCGTCCAATTCGATTGTCGTCCTGTACAGGCCTTCTTAACAGAATTTCGAGTAAAATTTGCATACTCAGCCGTTTGCCACCCTCAGAGCAACGGGCAAGCAGAGGCCGCGAACAAGCAGATCCTAAACACCTTGAAGAAAAAGCTAGATGAATTCAAAGGAGGATGGGCTGATATGGTACCGGCAGTGCTATGGTCAAACAGAACAACGGAGAAAGAAGCAACGGGAGAGAGCCCATTCAAGTTAGCCTTCGGCGCAGAGGCGGTGTTGCCAGTAGAGGTGGGGTTACCCTCTTACCGGATCAAGCACCAAGACCTGCAAAGAAATGACCAGGCACTCAGGGAAGACCTAGACTTCTTGCCGGAAACAAGGCTCATGGCAGAACTGAGAGCAGCCGCTTACAAAGACAGGATCAGCAAGGCTTACAATAAAAAAGTCATGGAGAGGCCATTAGATGTTGGCGACCTGGTCCTTCGCAGAACAGCGGCCACTGGCAAGGCGTATATTGAGGGAAAGCTGACTGCTAACTGGGAAGGTCCCTACATCATAGCCAAGAAGATTGCTCTCGGTTCCTTCATTTTAAAGAACATGGATGGCAAGCGTTGGAATGAAATACTATGTTTGAGTTGCTAAATGTAATAGGTCGAGAACCACCCTTAATTGCTTAAATAATACAAGCTTCCGTCAGCAGTTCATCAATTGTCTTATTATTTTCATGCACATTAATCAAAAGCCATATGACAGGCTCAAAATGCGTAAACGGTCATATAACAGACCTAGCACAAATCAAGCCATATGACAGGCTCAAAATGCGTAAACGGTCATATAACAGACCTAGCACAAATCAAGCCATATGACAGGCTGAAAGTGCGTTAACGGTCATATGACAGACCTAGCACAAATCAAGCCATATGACAGGCCCAAAGTGCGTTAACGGTCATATGACAAACCTAGCACAAATCAAGCCATATGACAGGCCCAAAGTGCGTTAACGGTCATATGACAGACCTAGCACAAATCAAGCCATATGACAGGCTCAAAATGCGTAAACGGTCATATAACAGACCTAGCACAAATTAAGCCATATCAGGCCCAAAGTGCGTTAACGGTCAGATGACAGACCTAGCACATTACAAAAACCATGACAGGCTCAGAGTGCGTTAACGGTCATATAAATGTAATGCGGATAATAGGACGATAATGAAAGCGACAGAAACGCAAGATATAAAGTACTTTCCCATAAAATAAAAGCTACTGGCTTGGCGGCCAACTACAGGTAAAACGATGGCGGCCAAATGAAAGGCTTTTAGTTGGAATTGTACTTATAAAATTAAGAAACGTTAGCGTTTACAAATGCCAACATGGGCCGAATAAAGAGTTGAAATATTCAAAAATTACAACTATAAGCTATTAGAAGAACAGGAAGAGCTGAAAGAAGGCCACCAAAAGTTTCAAGAGGGAGGGGTCTCCTGATTTCCTTGATCTGGAACATCTCGAGGATCCGCATCAACAATAGCGTCCTCATCAGCGAACTTAGGATCCCCCTCAATAGGCGTGAGATGCCGGCCACCGGCATGAGCGTCTTCGATAACGTTCGGTCAAATCCACGGAACCGATTTGCAAACGCATCTCATGGCGGCCGCCCATCCGCCATCATACCTTTTGTGCAAAGTTGCGTATTCATCGACCGTTTAAACCGAGCAACGGCCTTAGCAGCTCCTCGGCCTCGGCCTTCGCGGCAAAGATCCGAGACCGGCAACCTCTTTTGCAGAGTTAGCGGCCTCCAGAGCCTTGGTCAATGTATTAACATTTTCCTCGGTCTCTTCCAATAAGGCGGCCCTCGGCCTCAGTGTTACCAGCTCATCTTTTAGAGGCTGTAACTCTGCCGTCTTTGCCGCCAGCTTGTCCTCCGTCTCCTTCAGCAGATCCTGGCAAGTTTCTAGCGACTGCTTATAGGTATCCGCCAACTTCTGGTACTCAATGTACTGCTCTATCAACTCAACAGCAGCATTGTTGGCCTGCAAAGACGAAAAGAGAACGTCAATAAAAATATAAAAAACAAAGAGAAGGAAAAACAAGCAAAGGATAAAACAAGTGCTAAAACGTACCACAAGTTGGTCGTGAGCCAACCTAGCAGCAGGAGTAACCAGAGACCCTGCCGGCCTGTCTAGAGGCAGTGCATACCTTTCGAGATACGGTAGGCTAGGATGCCATCGTTTTCGAGGAATATCGGCATACAACGACTCGTCTTCCCCGACGTCCCGGTCCAGTTGGTATATCTTGCCCGAGAGACGAAAGGCCGGCGACCAAAGGATGCCGCCACAGCATCACTCAGCGGCACTTCCTTCTTCTCGATCCACTCATGGTACCGAGAGAAGACACTGGGGGATAGGTTGGATAAGAAGCTGGGCATTGAGATAAGCTCACGGATCTTCTCACGAATACTGGAGTAAGATCCGGATAGCCAAGTCGCCCCGCTATGAAGACCAGGGCCTGTGGTCGCGACCTCGCCACGATCTTGGCCCTCAGAAGCGTTCACGTCCACATCCTCAACATGGACATCTCGAGCAGGGACAGAGGCCAGAGGACCCGCTGTAGCTGGTCGCTCATTAGCAGAAGTATTCTCCGCGGTCGGTTCACGCGGTCGCCTCCTTGTCCCACTGCCCCTAACAACAGGTCGTGAAGTAGAAGACCTAAGTGGGGCAGCAGAAGAAGGTGGGCCGCCAGAAGCAGCGATAGTTGCACTGCCACGGCCAGGAGTGCGACCGATAGTAGCAGAGGTATGAGCACCGCGAGTACGGCGAATGTTCTGGGGACCATGGCGGTTGCCCCCTCTACGGCCGTTTACAATGCCGTGCACGGACTCAGGACCTTCAGCAGGAGCAGGCTGCATGTTGGTTAGCGGCTCTTAATGTTCGGAGACGCAAAGGGTCTGCAGGTCTAATTGATCAAAGCCTGCACAATACAAGGCAAAAATTTTTTTTTTTTTTAAAAAAAAAAAAAAAAAAAAGACATCAGACAGACCAGTCCGATAGCAGTACTTACCATTAGCATGAGTATGACAAAGCAACATGGCGGACAGCTGTTGATTCCCCAGGATATACCTAGAGTGAGGGAGCCAATTTTTGGGTTCCTTGACCTTAACCTCCCTCCCGTCCTCATAGGTAATCATGAAATCTTCAGTGTCAAAGAAGTCATAAGCGGCCCTCTCATCATCGGTTAGCGGAACCAAAGACAAGTGCTCCATGTGCGGACGCGGCTCAGTGAAGTGACGGTTCACTGGATAGTTCTCAGGCACCTGAAGCCAAAAGAAGGCATCCTGCCAGCCCTTCAATCCGGTAGCTTTTGGTTGAACCATCATCTTCTTATCAGCCGTCATTAACGACCACCACCCCGCTTGACGGGCAGAACCATTTCTTTTCAACCAGTGGAGATGACGGAATAAATTCAGAGTTTCAGGGAACTCCAAAAAGCGGATCGTCCAGATGTACGCAATCAAGTTTCGAACCGCTAAAGGAGTCAACTGGGCTAAACAGACGTTGAAAGAGTTTAAAATCTTCACCAAAAAGGAATCCAAAGGAAAACGTAGCCCAAACTCAAAATGATGAGTATAAACGGCCACATGACCGGGAGGGCATTCCGTTACAATGGAACCCTCCGAAGGAATCACCAGCCTATAACCTGCTTGGGAGGCTGAAATAACTGGTCAGCGACTCTAGGGTAACCAAGGTCAAGGGCATCCTGCCGCCAGGGAGAATCAATTTCAACCGTTAACGGCCCGGCACACTCATCTTCGGGCAACCATAAAGCATCAGTGTCGGGACCTTCAGCGTCCTCTTTTTCATCTCTTTCTGGTACGTTAAAATCCACATCAACTCCCCTCTCGCCTGCGCGAGAATTTTCTCCAACCACGCGCTCCGACAGGGGGACGCTAGAGCCGAGGTTCGCGGTTGTAGTATATGTCGCATCTCCGGAGGCACGAGCAATGGGGGTGTCAGGAGCAGACCGACGGTGATAAGTGGACTCTTGGTTAGCCATAACAGTTGCAATAGAATCACTGTCGTCACCTAAATCAATGATAGGTGGATTAGCGGCCATAGTGTCGTGCAAACGGTCATAAAAGTCAGCCGTTACTCCAACTCCTGCGTCCGCCATACTATCCAACCAGGCGTGCTCTCTTAAGGGGGAAACATCAAGGCCAGGAGCAGCATCAGTTGGCGGACTCCTAAGGGACCGTTTAGCAAGGATTTGATGCCTAAGCTCCCTAAGCGTCTGTTTATCACCGCTCTCCCTAGCGACCAGATATCTCCTAGTCAAATTATGCTCCTCAGGAGTGGCGGGGTCGTTAAGGAACTTATACCTCATTTCTTTTTCTCTCTCTTGTGAGGGGGAATGTCCGACAATAACCTAGTTCTCCCTACGGGGCTAGAATCGGAAGAAGGTTCATTGTCGGCCAAAGGGGAAGAAGGTTCACTTTCGGTCATAAATGCATCACTAGGGGTATTCTGACTATCAGACTGGTCCGACATGACGAAAATACAAAAAGAAACTTTAAGCTTGGAGAAGAAATGAAGAAATACCTGGAAGAGTAAAGTCGCCGGAGAAAGAAGCGCAAAGAGCAAAAGGTTGCCGGAAAAAGCCGAGCAAGGATTCCGAGGAGTGAGTGCAGAAAAGCCCGAGCTTGAACGAAAAGACCACCGGAAATGTAGAATTATCACCGGCAAAACTCAAACTCAAAATCCCAGAAAAAATCCAGAAAACCTTCGCGAAAAAAAGGCAACTTTTTAAGCACAAGAAGACCGGAAATCGAAAACTAAAAGATTTGATAACTTTTCAAAGAAATTTGAGCACTGGAAAGGCGGTTTTTAAGCAACTCAAACTTCAGTTATGGAGGTTTCGTCAGAGAAAAACGGAGAAAGAAAGAGAGCTTTGTGAATGAAGATAAAGAAATCTGAAAAAGTTAACTGTTCCAATATAAGGCGTGAATGAACGACTGAGATTGAAAGACCTCTCAACTCCCTCTCCAGATTCCTGCCAAGTGTCGAAGCATGGTAAACCCTAATAAAATAATGGGCGGGATTTTCGGAAAAGTAATCATTAACTTTTCGAATTTTTTTCAACTCCCTACGATGACACGTGGCACCTAACGAATGAACTTCCCCAAGAAATTGAGCACGGTAACAGTGACTCGCGTCCGCCGACAACATCACTAGCGGTCAAGACCCCAAATGATGCTGGGGGGGCTAGTTGTAGGGGTATAACCCAAGTATGATAGCGGATCCCAGTGACAGGTCCGCGAACGCCATCACGGACACGAACACTTTAACTGTCACCTACAGCTCTAACAAGTCAGTACATCAACATGGTCCGACAACGTTGGCGGTCGCCCAACAGGACAAAATAAGGGAATCTTCCCATGAGGTCAGAAGCACCACGACCGTACACGTGTAAAAGGATTACGCACCCTGTCAGGTGAATAGTACTTCTATAAATACCCCACTAGTACTATTCTGCAGGTACATTCTCTCACACCCAGAATTCTTATCTCTCTCTCTCTACTTTCTTTCTCTAAATCCTATTTGGACACGTGCTGACTTGAGCGTCGGAGGGGGTTTCCTCGCATCCCCCCCGAGGGTAGTTCACGTTTGCTTCTTGTGCTGTTATTCACTAGCGGAGTCTAATCCAAATCTTTGGCGGACTTCTCTCGAGACCGCCAACCGTTTCAACACCGAAACACTTATGTATCGCACCGGTTCTAAAAATTAGGATTTGGTATTACTAAACATATGGATCAATCATTTCATTATTTTATATTTACTCATATAATTGTATAAGTAGGAATCTTATTATCTTAAGATGATAAAAAAAATTCGAAATGACTAATCATATATGATGTTGCCAATAATATTTCTTACTACTACTCCATTCATGATTACTTTTCAACATAGAAATATAACAGAATTCGATCATTTGTATGACACGAGTTACAAGTCTAGTTTTTTATATACTTCTTATGTCCCCTAATAGACTTCTCATTTCTCATTTTCACGTTTGTTAATGCACGTTTTGTATCATTAATATCTTTAATTACATATTAGTAAAAACTATAAAAGTTTGATTTTCATATTGTACACAATGAGACGAATCAAATAAGACCCCACATGACTAGCTATTTTTTTCTTATACATTGGGAAAAAAAATTGGAAGATTTTATTTACTTATGAATAGTGCCAAATTTGAAAAATGGGAAGTTTATTGAGGGACGCAGGGAGTATCATTTAAAAAATTAAGAAAATTAAAGTACAATATGTAAATAGTGTAAAAATTAAAGTGAAATAGTTGTAAGAACTAAAAAGAAAGGGGGTATGAATTGTCAAACTATTAGGTCTTAAACCTAACCAAGGTTATTGCTTGGTAGATTAACGCTGGATTTTCGAACTATATAATCCCTCTGTTTTTTTAGATGTAACATTGGACTTTTCACATTTGTCGAGGCACGACTTTGACCGATAATATCTCTAATTGTATAAAGGTAAAAATTATAAAAAAAATATATAGTTGGAAAGTGTATACCGTGATGAATCAAACAAGATACCACATGACTATATTTTTTCTTATGTATAAATAACAATTAATAGTCAAAGTGTATTGAATGGATAGTGCCTAAAGTCAACATGTTACATCTAAAAAAACAGAGAGAATATTAGGTATTAAACCTAACCAAGGTTTGCTTGCCCCAAACTCCCAACTCACGTGTTTCTGCCTCGTAAATTGAACTAGGTTAAATTTGACATCTTGATTCCGTTAATTCATGTTTTTTTTTAAAAAAATTGGTAAGATAAATACAACTTACCCCAAAGCCCCCAAACCCCCCTAATGAGAATCGAACCCACAACCCGCGGGTGGAAGATGAAAGGGGTTACCACCCTTCCACTTCCTCATTCTCGATTCCGTTAATTCATGTGTTGTACTTGTACCATAAAGATATTGATCATGACAATCTACAGATCAACAGATGAATTTCTAAATGGAACTATAAAAATTGTCACGTAACCACATAAACTTGTTTCAGCATAATAAACCAATAACTCTTTGTTAATATATATTAAGATTAAAGCTTTTGGTATGTACATACTTAAAAAAAAATCATGGAGTACTAAATATTAATAGCAATGCTAATAATATAGAAATCCTTCCGTTTTCTAAAGATCTTCCTACTTTTACTTATTTTTTATTTTGTAAGATTTATTCTCTTTTCACACTACTTTACCCTACTAGTTAAACTATGTTCTTTTCTACTAATCTGAACTAAACTAAACATATCTGAACTTCTTAGACCTTATCTGAACTTGTTGTCACTTAGCGGAACTTATTTAGTTATTTGAGCGCATCAGACCTTATTTTTGCTATCTGAATGCTTTGGACCTTATTTAGTCTTTATATAAATTGATTTTACTTCTTTTTTTTCTTATAAGAACTGAAAATAAGGTTAAAAGAACACACTTGTAATCTTATACTCTCCCACACAACCGCCGCTTTTCTTATATTTGAATTAAAACAAAAACTATATTATCCTGTTACTTCCTTTAATATACACAGAATGTATCCGCCACCTTATCCATACATTATCCTGTTTCGAACCTAGTTGGTTCGTTCTTGGCTTGGGTTGGTTCTAGGTTGTAAATTGGTTATGCAATGAAAATTTAATTACTTAGCAAAAAAAAAAAAATTTAAAACAAAACCTTTCATAGTTCTCTTAATCTCTTTCCTCCTTAGTCCTTACTAGGTGTGATAATGAGCTCGGTCTGTTCGGAACAGTCCGGACTCGGCTCGGTCAAAGCTCTGCTTGGATTCGGGCTCGTCTCGAGACCTTAACGAGAACTTGGTCAAGCTCGGCTCGAAAAGCTCGTGAATAGGCTCGATTATTATTTTATATAAAAAAATTAATATAAATTAAAGCCTTTAAAAAGTTATTATTTCATCCGTTCCGAATTAAATGCAACAAATCCACTTTTTCATTATTCACACTTTTCACTTTGACTAAGATTTGTGATTTATACATAATGAAAAACATAGTCAAGTATGATCTTGTTAGATTCGTCTCGTGACGTACTTTCATAAAATGTAATTTTTATAATTTTTACTTATATGTAATTATAGATATTTGTGGTCAAAATAATGCCTCGGCATGCGTAAAAGTGGATTTGTTACATTTAATTCGGAACGGAGGAAGTATATGCTAAAACAATTTAAAAAGTTATTATACGTATCCTTTTATATAATTCTTTACATTGAACAATTCATGTCTTTTCTTTTTGTATCCTTTTAGATCTAGTTTGTCGATTATTTATGTATATTTGTAAGTAATTCATTTATTGGTTAGCATGTAAAATGAAATAAAATACGTTTATTCGTGGTACTTTTTGAATTTAGTCTATAATTCTACAAGATCTGTCAGATGTCGAATATGAATTTTCTGTTTGGTTTAATGTTGTGTTGGATAATTCTTAATTAGTCTCAAATCGAGTTCGAGCTCGAGCCTTGAGAAAAGCTCACAAACTCTAGCCAAGCTGAGCCGAGCTCGAGCATTGAGAAAAGCTCACGAGCTCGAACCGAGCTTCACTTATCGAGCTCGTCGAGCTCACGAGTGGAGCCGAGCCGAACTAAACGATAAACGAGCCGAGCCCAGTACAGTTCAGGCTCCGCTTGTGCGATAAGCACCCCTAGTCCTTACATTGATATATATTGTTGTTAATAAGAAAATCTCTAGAAAATGGAGAGTATAAGATAGTGATCTTCAGGGTTTGTTTTGGGGTTGATGACATGATCGCAAACGAAAGCAAAGAAATCTCCTCTTCTAGACTCCTATCAAATAATAATAATATCTTGGCTATCATCCGCCAAACCAATATTGATATTTTAACACCTCGCGACTTGCAAGTCCCGATTGTTCGGACTTCAAACGAATATACTGCCAACGTTGGCCACGTTTAAGCGTGAATGATTGTTCAACTCATACTTTCTATGCATATGTTTGACTGTTTGTCGAAATTCAGCAATTTAAGCCATATTTTATTAATTACTGAGAGCTATAAAATCATTATGTAAGCCTTGTATATGAGAAAGAAACCAAAGTTTTGCGGGGATGGTACTCAAGATTTAGGATCGAATCTCGTGTGACTTGTAAAGGGCCTTTATGTGGAGGCTTGTGCGAGGGCAGTTCAGAAGATTTTTCTTACCTATTAAAATACTATATACGACAGTACGATACTATTTAAATTGTGCCATATATGTCCGTTGCCATAACCTTTTTTCTTGTAGTGTCTTGACTTTTCAAGCTTTCCCCAACCCCTTCTCATCAATGGACTCCTAACCTATACGAAGGAGTGCGGTTCGTTCGAGAAATTCCTACCTCTCGGAAGTTTCGATTGAAGAGATTCAATCTTGCACCATCTTCCACTATTATCGAGATCCCGAATTTTTCGGATAAAAAGAAAAAATGGAGAACTCTCACCAACAAACTAGCCAAATCAAAGTAATTTCAGAATGTTTTATTAAGCCCAAACATGAAGTTGAACCCTCAAAACAACCTTACTACTTAGCTCCAGTTGATCTTATCTTCTTATCTTTAGACCCTATGCAAAAAGGTTTACTTTTCCATGCTAAACCTAAAAACATCCTTAATTTCCTAGACAAGCTTAAAAACTCTTTGTCACTCTCTCTTGTTCATTTCTTCCCTTTAGCAGGAAAACTTGCTACCCAAAAATTCCATGATGAACATGCTATTTGGGTCTACGTTGATTGCATCAACGGAAACGGAGCTCGCCTCATCCATGCTAGTGTAGACCTTACACTTGCTAATCTTCTCTCGTCGGTCGAGTCCAGGCGAGGCCAGGGTTAGTTGTAGAGGGGGGCTAGTTTAACAGAGAATTCTAAACATGGTTGTGAAGAGGGGCCAAATTACCTATAAAACAAGATATAACCATTGTAACCCATTGATTTTCTTCAAAGCTATGTTGGGGCTGCAGGGGCCATGGCCCTCTTAGGCCCCAACATAGCTTCGCCCCTCGGGTCGACGTCCATCCGATCGTACCATCTTTCTTTGATCTTGGTGAAAAAACCGTCAATCATGATGGTCATACAAGGCCACTTTTGTCCGTCCAAGTAACGGAGCTTCTTGATGGTGTCTTCATCGGATTTACCATGAACCATTGTGTAGCAGATGGTACCTCTTTATGGCATTTTATCTCAACATTGTCTGAGGTTTTTCTACAGTTGAAGGATGGAGATCAAGACAAAAGTGTCACACAGGACTAATCTATATCTGGTATTTATCAAGTCTTTTAGATTCTATCATATATATACCTAAAAATAGAAGCAATGTTTTCTATTCCTTTTTCTTTTTTGGTTTTTTTGTGTAGGTCGAATTTATTTAGATTTTCTTTTTCAATGAATACCTATGAGATATTTTAATTTTTTTTTATGGTTATGAGAAGGACTTTCTCTTGATCTCAAGGCTCATAGTTTATTTCTCAGACATTTACATGTCAGGTCAATTTGAGATTAGGTGGAGGATAAAGGGATTTATTGCAAGATTTGAACTTTGTTTCTACTAAAAAACAGTAGTGTGGATTAGGGGTATAAATGATGCGAGTTGAGTTCGAATTTGGACTAGCTCGACTCGACTCGTTAGCATTTTGAGTCGAACTCACTCGAGTCAAGTTTTGACCGAATTTTGACAGAGTCGAGTTTTCACCGAGTAGATCTCAAGTAGCTTGCAGGTGTATCGTGTTAAAATCAACCATAAGGTAGAAAATATGTTGAATTTAATAGGTATTTTGATATAGATAATTGGGTATTCGAGCTTTTCACGAGTTTTCGATTCCAGTATCGAGTTGCTCAACTCGACTCGCCAACATCTCGATCGAGTCAAGCTCGAGTTCGATTCAAGCTCACTCGAGTCGAGCTTTGACCGAGTCGATCTGGAGCAGCTTGCGAGTTGTCTCGTCTCATTTACACCCCTAGTGTGGATATAATTAACAAGTGGGCCTTGATTAATCCAATGTGAGTGTGATGATTGCTAGTTCGAATCTCCAAATGCACAGTCACCTACAAAACAAGAAGATTAACCTGGGGGGTTTTCGGGCGAACCCTCTTCGATGCTTAAGTCAGATGGCTGAGCAAGAGTAAGCTAGAGAAATGGAGAAAATTGCCACGTGTATGTGTTTGTTAATTAGATGAAGTTACCTCTATTTTGATATCAAGTAGAATATATATAGTCGGAGGTAGGTATGAGAGGCATTAGGCCGGTCCCATGTGAGCCCTACCTTTACTTATATTCCTTTGGGCTTGGTTGCATGACAATGGATGTGAGATCAAGTTTAATTGGGCTTCGGCCTATATTTAGACACCAACAAACCTAAAACCTCAAGTATCTGATTAAAGTAAGAGTCTTGTCAGTCGACCAAATCTAACTACTTGGTGAATACCTATGAAATGTAGATAGTATGAGTACGTACACAATATTGGATACTTCTCCATCTTTTTATTGACTTGCTTTATTTTTATTTGCAATACTTGAACATATACTCTTACACTTTTGATATTTTATTGAACAATTAATAAGTTTCTTTCTTTTAAAATTTGTCGTTATATATATGAAATATACTAAAGGAATAAGTAAAATCTCCATAGTACTTCAAATTTAAGTGCTTTCTCTCACATTTTTTACACATTTTTTAGTGGAAAAAATGAATTTAAAAGCACATAATTATAGCTCTCGAAAGCACCTAAGAATTTACAACGAATAAACATTTATATTTCTACTATTGAATGCAGATTCGTCCATGAATGTCAAAATCTCTAGAAAACCTATATACAAGCCCTTTTTTCCAGAAGGATACGGTCCAATCCTCAAGTTGCCATACCTTGAACCTGAAGAGTTTGTAGCTAGATTCGACCCTGGACCTCTAAGAGAGAGAATATTCCATTTCACACCAAAGGCAATTTCAACACTCAAGGCTAAAGCTAATGAAGAATGCAATATTCATGATAATATATCAATATCATCCTTTCAAGCATTATCAGGGTTTTTATGGAGGTCCATCACACGTGCCAGAAATTTGCAACCCGATTTAAAGACGAATTGTTCTTTGTCCATAAATTGGCGGGCCCGGGTTAACCCATCATTTTCCGAAGACTGCTTTGGGAATTATATAAAAGCAACCCAAGGTACTTGCAAAGTGGGCGAGCTTTTGGGCCGTGGTTTGGGCTGGGCTGCATTATTGGTTCATCAAAGTGTGAAGGCCACGAATGAAGGTGAAATCAGAGAGTTTATGAATAATTGGGCCAAGGCTCCTTATGTGGCCCAAACAGGTTCATCTTCTGCTCATTATGAGCCCAATAGTGTGTTGATAGCTGGATCCGCAAGATTTGACATGTATGGGCCTGAATTTGGGCTTGGTAAAGCAGTGGCGATATTAGCTGGGTATGCTAATAAGGATGATGGAAAGGTGACAGCTAACCCTGGACGTGAAGGAGGGGGAAGTGTAGATTTAGAGGTTTGTCTTAGACCTCAGATAATGGAGACTCTAGAACTTGATGAGGAATTTATGAGTTTTGCTTCATTATGAAAAATAAATGTTTCAACAATGTACTCCAATCCCTTTGCTTTAGAAACTAGTAGTAATGATGTTTCAACAATGTACTCCTTGTTTTCACCAAAAAAAAACAATGAACTCCCTGTTTAAGGTCTCAACTAGTGAGTGTCTCGGGCGATGTCCCGGGTTGTTACTTTTCGTAACTTTTTGTCAAGTGATGAAAAATTGACGTAATGACATGATAAGTAATTGCATGATTTTTGAAAAATAAACCCTTAAAAGTTTGGGGATGAAAGCAATAGCTTAACTTTCTACAAGGAACTGGAGTAAGAGGTTATGTCTATAATAGTCTCTTGTTATTATCATAAAAAAGTTAGGTATCTTATTATTTGTGCAAATCTTTTAATGAGATATAATTATAAGACCTTATGATATTTTATTTTGAAATATTAAACAATGGTGTTATGTTGGATTAATGGTTAAGCTTTCACTTTTCATTTCAAAGGTCACGTGTTCAATACCTTGTAACTACACAACATTATTTTTTAAATTGAGGGTTTAACTTGAAAATAAAGCATTTGCATTAGAGCCTAATTAGAATAGAGTGTCCTGTGGCACACAAACTTTCTTAGGAACATCTTTTAATATATTAGTATAGATATTCTAAACAACTGAATTGGAGTTGAATATTGGCATTTCAATTTCTGGAAATTGAAATAGTGGATATCCCTCGAACATTTCACATGCGAGTATACGTGGTATTCTTAATTGAACATATGGGGAGAGAAATAATCAACTTAATAAGCTTGAGAAGTTACTCCTTCTATTATCAATTGGTTTTAGATAAAGTCGGCAAAATAGGCTCGTACCTGTTGGCCCGACCCGAAATACCCAAACTAAGACCCATTTTCACATGAAGCATGAAAGTAACCACACAATATAGAATCGAAACCTGAAATAACCCGACATGAAAACAAATAGACCCTAATAGGACCTAAACACGAAATAACCCAAACCGAATCCACTCGACCGGAAGTAACCCGACAATTATTACCCGGACCCGACCTGACCTGAATATGGTAATGTAATTTTTTCACGAATATTAATTTATGTTTGATTTAATGTACTTTTTGCATAATTTTCACCGACATTTCTTTATCACATATGACTTATCTTTCTGGTCTTATGTTTGATTTTTTATGAGTAATAAAATTAAGAATATGAGCTTGAATCAAATATATATAATCACAAAACCCTCTGAGTCGTGAAATATATTTATAAGTCAACACGAAGTGAGATAACTAAACCAAAGAAAACATTAGAACTTACTCTTATATGTGTTGAGCCGACCCAAATCAACCTGAACCGATTTATTTGTCAGAAAAGAGAGACGACCTTACCTGAATTGACCCGGCCCAAATCTGATATTCTTACTGACAAAATAGACTGAAGGGAAAAGGTTCTCAATATTGGTCACCCCTTTTCTCACTAATCAATCACGTATTTATAGTACAAGGTTAGGAAACCTTACTAAACACTAACTCCTAAAATATATCCAACTAGACTCCTAGTTGTATAGTAGATAAACTATATCTCCTAATTCTATCTTATTAACTTTAATCATATACTACTAGATTTCTATTATCATAATAACACCAAATATAATATTCTATCAACTAGGATAACTACGTTATCCTCAACACCCTCCCGCAATCGCAACGGCAGTAACACGAACGTTACGATTGGAGAAGTAAAAAAAAAATCTTCTATTTTAGCACCAGATGCGGATGAACAGGAACTTTTTCGTCTTCTCTGTTGGAGTCGAGGTGCACAAAACCGGTGATGTCGACGTCAACAATTTCTTCTTTTTTCTTTGTCTTGATGATGAAAACGTTTATCTTTTCGAATCCATCAATCGTCAGTCAAACAGGGACGCCATTATTTTTGAACCTGCAAATTTTTCTTTTCCTTCTTGATGAGAACGCCACTCTTTTCGAACTCACCAAATATATCAACAAAACGGGAACGCCATTCTTTTCGAACCCGCTAAGTATACGAGGGACACCATTCTTTTTGAACCTCTTATCACATATATATCAATTCACGGGAAACGTCGTTCTTTTCGGATCCCTCACTTGCTCTTGAGCATCCACGATATCACTTTGTCTTAACAATTCTAATTCCCACAGTGGCAAAACAAGCCACGATATCATGTAATAGAAAAACAATCAATCATTACTTTCTCATCAAACATAGAAAGTCAACGGCATCCCAAAGGAAGTGGGATGATAATCTCACGCAACATAATCTCACGCAATGGAAACCGCCAATACATGTGTTTTCCACAAGTTCAGAGAAAAAAAAAAGGATATTATCTCAGATAACCCTGACTTATAGGCCTTTTTCCTAAATAACCCTGATATTTTATTTTTTTCCCAGATGACCCTAAACTTGTATTTTGTCATTAAACTTAACGGGATATCTAACGGTGTTAACTTTTTTTTAATTAAACCCAGATTATCTCTCTTGTTCTTCATCTTTAATTCTTCCCTCTCTTGTTCTTCATCTCCACACTACCATCACCACCATCACCAATACCACTATAATTGGCTACCCAAAAATTCTTGCTGGAAGATTCGAACCCAGCAGCCCCAATTCGAACCCTAAACTGGGCAAATTTGAACCCTAAATATCCCCAATTTGAACCCTAAACAGCCCCAATTCGAACACAAAAGGCCCCAAATTCGAACAACCCAAAATCAGCATTTTAGGAAGATATAGTAGGAGAGAGAAAAAATTCAAATTCAAAGAAGAAATTGAATGAAGCTTTTAATCTTCATCGCTAGAACACATAATTTTTCTTTATAAACTAAGCGTTATTCCAAAAACAAAAGTAATAAATCATCTCGTAAAACATCAGCAAAATATGCAGGTACTCTTCAAGTCTTCATCTGTAACAAGATATGCAGGTACTCTCACTGCCATCTTCTTCCCTCTTGCCACTATTCGGTTCCCACCTCACTCCGCCCTAATACCCTTTAAAACCGTATTTCCTGGGAAACAATCGACCGGTGTGGGTCTTTGGTCGAGAAATGGTGAAGGCGGGCGAGAAGAGGATAGCGGGGTGGTTCATTGGGTTCTTGCCCGGACAGGAGGGGACGGTGGTAGGAGGGCCGGAATTTCGAAGGTGCCTGGCTATGGTGGTGGTGCGGGGCTTGGGTGTCGGAGGGGAGAAGGAGACAAGGTTTCGTGGGGAATTGGAATTGGGTGGAAAACAGGTTGAGAGGAGGTTGGAAGAACACAGTGAGAAGGGGAGGAGAGAGAATGAAGACATCATAGAGGGGATGAAGAACACAGTGAGAAGGGGAGGAGAGAGAATGAAGACATCATAGAGGGGATGAAGAACACAGTGAGAAGGGGAGGAGAGAGGATGAAGAACAAGAGAGAGGGGATGAAACACATGAATTAGTTCTTTTTATTCTTTTTTAAAAAATAGATTTTTAATTGTAAATGTCAAATAGTTAACACCGTTAACAATTCCGTCAGGTTTAATGACAAAAATCAAGTTCAGGGTTATCGGAGACAGGGCTGCCAAAGTCGGGGTTATATTGGAAAAAGGCCTATAAGTCAGGGTTATCTGAGATAATATCCCAATCTAGAAACATCTAGTCTCGGTTCTTCAACTTCAAGAACCCTAAAACTTTGATCCTCTCCATTTCAATCTTCTCTCTTCCAATCTATGGATAATTTACTTATTCAATCCGTTATGCGCCATTGTCATGAGCTTCGATCTACTCAGTTCACTCTTCAAGAACCCTAAAAATTTTCGGTAATTTGCTGATTTTTTTGATCTTCTCTCTCTTTCTCTCTGTCAAATTTTCATCTATGGATCCGTACTACTATCGTTATTCTTCTGAAAGTGATGAGGAATACGTAAAATTAATGAATTTGAAGCACCCTATGCGACATCGATCTAGCTTTAAAGAGGAGGACGACTTTGATCTTGCTCATGAAGACGATGATTTTTCTGGTTTGAGAGAAAAACTTCGTCGTTATAGTGATAATTGGAGATCTGATGTCGAAGACGAAAGTAGCAGCGAAGTTGAAGAGTGTGTCCCAAAAACACCACCAATTGAAGTGGGTGAAGTAGCCCCCGACACACCTGAGTATGAAAGAGACACTAGTAACAAGAGGACAAGGTATTTTCGTCCCTCCTCTCCAACCGAATATCCACCACCACCATCTTCGCCGACAATTGGATACGACTCAGATGAAACGCAAGCCCCTGACAATTGGCCAGAATCTTCAACTAGATAAGCATCTATCTATTATTTTCAGTAGTAGTATAAAGTTGTTTTGTGGTTGTTTTTGCTATCGTTTTGTGGGATTATGTTGGTTGTTTTTGCTATGGTTTTGTGGGAACTTTATGTTGTTGTATAATGGTGTGAGCAGAATTTTTTGGGAAAGTAATTTGTGAGTCCTAAAATATGGAGAAAATCGATGTGAATGTTGCCAGTCGTTTTCTAGTAAATTTGGCTTCATGCTTTGCTGATCTTAATCCAGTATGCACAAAAATACGATGGTAATAAAGGGACTGGTTTGCTTGACTACTAATGTGCAGCTTGTAATAAAAAATATGCTAGCAGTAAATATGTTGGTTTGGGTTTGAAATGAATAAGCTGCCTTTGGTAATCATGAATTTATGTAAACATATGACCCTGATTATTTAATTTAGATTTTGACCCTGATTTTTTATGATAAATAGTGTTTCTTTGATTCCCTGTTTATAAAGATAAGTTGTGTGCTATGTTCTTGGTGGATGCGTGATGCAGCTTCACCACAATAGTTTTGTGCATACTTGATATTAATTACTTTATCCACAAAAAAAGTCCCTAAACCATTTATGATTTACAAAATAAATGAGCCTATCTTGCTCAAGTTAGTTACAACCATTTATGACTTACAAAATAAATGAGTCTATCTTGCTCATGTTAGTTACAACAGTTTATGATTTACAAAATAAATGAGCCTATCTTACTCAAGTTACAAAAGTTTATGATTAACGAACTAAGGGAGCCTTACCTTGCTCAAGTTAGAGAATTTTGTGATCTGCATGTATGTTGTGAAATCTGACTACCCATTTATGCTATGGCAGCACTTGTAGATGCTGAATTTGAACCACCTACATCTTCACAAACTTCCCTTCTAATAGTAACTACGCCCTCATTTAGGTATGAGATTGTGTCATCTACCAACTCCAGAGGAATTGTGACTCCAGTTGGTAGAAGACCCAATCTATCTAACTTCTTCTTTCCCTTATGAGGACTTTTGTAGTTATTTCCACCCTTCACCTTCAGAATCTCAACCATCACATACATTAACAGTCTTGGATCATAACATTCATATGCGTGTTTCACACTCTCCACTAACTTGTCCACAGTTTTTGGGAACTTTTGATGTTGTAGAGATTGTATAGCCTTGAAAAAACCTAAATCCAAACAATTAAGATCAGGTGATTGAGGGGGCTGACAAATTAGATGCATATCAAACCCATCCTTTGTTGCTTCCTCTAGAAATTGTGGATCATTTGGTTGAATGTGGGGCCTTGCGTTATCTTGTTGAATCCAAATAGTTTTACATCCAAAAGATGGCCATTTAGCTCTGATTGTTGGTAGTAACTTTGTGATGATCATGTTCCTGATCACTTCCTTTGTGATGTGTTGTATTGCTTTGTTCTCTAAAGTCCCTCTATCTCTATTCACACTCCACCTTTGAGCTGCCACAGCTTCAATAAATGGGAAAATATCAATTTTTCCATCCCATATGATCACTCCATCACTACTAATCATAGGTCTTGCTATAGCACCCATGAACATCACTTTGATGATGTAGTTTTTTTATTGGACAGATCTATATGGGTCTTCTTCATCTGACATGAGATAAAATCTTTGAGTGATTCTACTCATGTAAAACCATTTCTCGTCGATGTGGACCATGTTATACAAATAAGAGAATTTAGGGATTTCTCTCACTGTTCTTGGTAAGATTTTGCTGAGTACAAAGTGCAACCTTTGTATTTTGTGAATGTGTGTGACTTTAGGCTTGATTGAGTTGGTATGAGACCTCAAAATTCCCCTTTTCATCAGCCTATACACCGTTGCAGGACTGCACATAAGTGCTGATGCAAAAGACCTGAGCGTTGTTCTCTGCTCTAAAGGGACTGATCTTAATGCTTCATCATCAGTGAACTTTGATTTTCTGCCACAGTTGTTTTTTTTGTCTGCATATTAATTTCAGTGCCTTGTATTGCTTGTTTCTTAGCTTCTGTCCAGATTCTATAAATTGTGCTTCTATTAACCCCAAAACGTGTTGCAATTTCTTTGAATTTTCCCCTTGGTACAACTAAATTTTTAGCAACTTCTAACAAACTAGTCACTATGTGAGCCTTCTGTCTACTCCCTAATTCCGGTTTCTTCCTCAGATTAATTTGTTCATTAATTTCAGCATGATTTATTTCTTCATTATCAGAAGCATCAGAATCAGTGACATACCAGTTGTTGTCCATCTGCTCGTCATTATCGGAATCTTCAATGTTGTTCATCTGCTCTTCAATGTGGATGAGTTCATCTACTGTTATGTCTTCATCAGAATCAGACATCAAATCTTCAAGCCATCTGTCATACTCATCAACCTCCAACTCCATCAAAGAAGTGTTGTGCAAAAAAAAAAAATTAACTGTGAAGTGTGTGCAGTGAGTGAGAATTGTTTGTTGAGAGACTTTTTTTTTTTAAGGATTCATCAACAATACTGACTTACAGTTGTAGACTTTATAGTGAGATTTTTTGTAATTGTAAAGCTCTTAAATTTTTGGAGGGAAGTTTGAAATTTTCACTAAATTTACACTACCGTATGTAATTTGGAGGGAGTGTTTGATGTACAACTTTCCAGATTTTGGAGGGAGTGTGAAACTTTAAGTTAAAGTTGCTTTTTCATAAATGTACTTTTTGGAATTTCTCTCTCATCAGATTTTGCAAAGTAGAAAACCCATCAATTGACTCCACAATAGTTGTCATTAAATACTATCCTTTGTCATTAATCTTTCTCATTAACTTACCCTTCTCATGACCCCACCATAACTTCTTAAGAAATGTGCCAAATAGAAACGATGCAACTATTTCTAAACGGAGGAAGTATAATGTTATATAGTATCTATATTTACGTTATTTCGTATAACAAGGTTGTTGCAGTACGTTGTCAACTTGTCACCCATAAGATAAGATGATAAGAATGTGAAATTACGCCAAACACTGGAAAGCGACACCGTTACTTGTTCAATCAACCACGTTACAAACTGAACAAGAGTCCAAATGTACCATTATTGATAATTTGATATACTACAGTCTAGAAACTATTACTCCTAAAGCAATGTTTATTTTTGACGGGATACTCCTGAAACAATGTTGTACCTACCTTAATAACCTTATATTACGCTAATTATTGTTCTGGCACGTATTCATTTCCCCAAACTGTTACTATCAACGTTATCAGGATCGGGATGTTACTTTGGATCGAGTTGGTTGGTAGGGTCGAATCGACATGATTGGATACGATCCTACAAAATCGGGTAAAATAATAATTATTATATTACAATATGGCAAAAGACTCGTGTTAAGAATTTTACACACATTAATAATGATTTTTTTCATTTGCAAATGGTGGTTGTAGTTCAATTCTCTAATGTTAAGCTAACATGATGCAACCAAATCTAATAGGAGAAAAATAATACCTGAAATTATTTATTTCTAATAGGATCGGATCGTAGAATCGTATTAAGGTCCTGTCATGTGAATTTTTGTTGTTGGGTAGGATCTAAAGATCTACAAAAATAAGATTTTTTGCATAATCGGAATTGATGAGATCCTTCCAGATCGTAGAATCGTACAATCGTAAGATCTGTATCGAGATTTTAATAACAATATTTACTATACTAAAAGTGTATTAAGCAATACTTCTAATTCACATCATCTTCTCAACCTATTGAAACCCTGAGCTAATTCACAAACCAAAACACAGAAACTTACAGTCACACAGAAACAGTATCATCATCAATCACTATCTTCGTTGTCCAAAGAATATTCCAACTCAAGGTGAGGATTAAGAAGAAATTGGCCATATTAAACTAATCTCACAATGTTTTTATTAGACCTAAAACTGAAGTTGAAGGCTTGAAGCCTCAAATCAACCTCACTATTTAGGCCCTATTGATCCGGGCTTGCTAAATCTAATGATACTAATAATTAAAGCTATATATTTTGTAAGAAAATGCTCTCATATAAATTACTCCCTCCGTCCTTAAATAGAGTGCCCATTTTTCCATTTATGTATGTCCCAAATAGATTTCTCATTTCCTTATTTGGTATGAGTCCACCAATTAAAATATTATTTTGCTTTCAACTTTTATAATATCACCCACTTTCTCATATGGTCCACATTCTCTCTCCTTAATAAACAATTCATAAAAAGTGTACCAACTTCTATATTTAATTATGATTAATACAACTAAGACTCTACATGATTTCTTCTTATTACTTGTGCCCAAAAGAAATGGGCACTCTCTTTAGGGACGGAGGGAGTAATTAGTACATACAAAATACAAGGATTTTTATTTATAATAACCACCTTATATTTTACCTACTTTGAGAATAACCACCTTATACTTTTTAACTTTTTTACCACCTTAACTTTATTAACTTTTTTAATTTCACCACCACTTAATATTTTATGTCTATTTTTCCATCCAACATGGCCCACCTATTGATTTCCCTCAATTCCACCCTATAACTCCATGATTCTTCTATTACTCCTCCTTAAACCTCGCCCAATCTCTCTCATTTTTCAAAATTCTTCCTACTAAATCTACAATTAGGAGAAGGTAAATTCATATATTGATTTGTAATTCAATCTACAATGAAATTTCAAAGATTACCTGGACATATCGAGGAGGGATAGAGAGGAAGAAAAGGGGAGAAACGAATTTTTGGATGAAATGTGTTAAGTGGTGGTGAAATTTAAGAAGTTAGTAAATTAGATAAGGTGGTAAAATACAAAAAAAAAAGTATAAGGTGGTTATTCTCAAAATTGGTAAAACATAAGGTGGTTATTATCAAAAAAATATGAAATACAATGAATAGAATCAGGTTAGATTAAAATATGATGTCGAGTCATATATTTTCAATTTGATAAATATATTTGATTATTCAATTTTAACTAAAGTCGGGTTTTTTATTGATGATTTTTTTTTATCAAAATCCATTTTTTCGGGGCAAATACAAATGATATTTCAGATCCACTTTTGAGAGATATATTAATCGTGTAAAGGAGGAACTGAGGGGAAAATACCATCTGATCATTAGTTGTCACAATTGTATCTAATATAAATAAATTCAACGTTCATGCTTTCATATACTTCATCCGTTTTTTTTTACATGTGACACTTTCCTAAAACGGAATGGTGCAAATTACATGTGACACTTTTTTTTCTTTCCTAAAGTAGTAAGTTTTGGCCTATTAAATTACCATATTACCCTTACTTATAAAGGTAAACTAAAATAAAACCTACTTAATTTAACCTAATTTAACCAAAATTAACAATTAACAATGAACCACCACCCCTCCCCATCCCCTCCACCTCCACCCCACCACCCCTCCACCCCCCCACCCACCCCCCTCCCCCTCCCCCTCCCCCCACCCTCCACCGACGCATCCCCCTCCCCCCCTCCCTCCCTCTCCCCTCCCGTCGCAGCCCCCTACCCCCTCCCCCCCTCCCCTCGCAGCCCCGCAACTCCCGTAAACGCCGAAGCGCACGAAATGAAAAACCGCAACGCCCGGAAGTCGAAAGACCCCACCCCGCTTCTCTCCCGCGCCCCGCCTCTCTCCTCCTTCGCTCACCTCTATGTTCGATCTACTCCACGGTTTCTCCCTACTCGTCGCTGCACTCGCGCCGCCTCGCCGCTCTTCCGCCTCCACGGTTTGGGCATGGAATTGCCTCCCCCTCGATTTTTTTTCATTTCGTGCATATCTTTAGGCGTTTCGTTTCGTGCCGGCGTTTCGGGCATTGCGGGGGCTGGGGGGGAGGGGGAGTGGGTAGGGGTTGCGGCGGGGGGAGAGGGAGGGAGGGGAGGGGGAGGGGGATGCGGCGATGGAGGGGAGGGGGTTGGGCTGGGGGAGGGGATGGGGGGGGTGGTGGGGCGGGTGGGTTAGGGTTTGGGGTGGAGGGGTGGAGGGGTTGGGGTGGGGTGGGTGGGTGGGTGGGGGGAGGGGTTGGTCCCCACTTTCTTTAATCCCTACAATTACTTTTACTTAATCCCCCCTCCAATTTTTTCTAGGTAACCGTGTTTTTCAAAAGTGTCACATGTAAAAAAGAACGGAGGAAGTATTATGTTTTATGATTTGGTATAGTGTTTTTATGAAGTATAAAAACAAGAGAGAGATTACAAACACATAAACACTACATACAAAAACACAGACACTATATACCAGAACATAAAATATCCACGGTTCTTTTTCAATTATTGCAACATATTCCTATTTTGGAAGTATACCAATTGCAACATTTTTCCTCATACTTGGCGCTAAATATTCCACTTAGAATACAGGGGTGAATGAGATTTGAACATGTTACCTTAATGTTAAGCTGACTCAGATACCATGTCAAACGATCATGGTTAAATCCCTTAGAATAATTTTATACTCTATCAATAAAAAGAAAAATTGGACAAGAAAAGTAATTATTACATGGTACAATATTACAGATATTTTACCGACTGCCCACTGGGTAATTTCCCAATATAACCCAAGCATGTATAGCGTGTTCAAGACTTATAAAAGACTGAACAACTCACGTGATGATGAGATTAGGAAGGTACTCTCATTGTGGCCGGATACTCAGATCATTCAACACATTGATAATTCCTGGACCCACTCCCTTTTGGAAAGAGGAAAAGTAAATCATTCATTTATCTCATTAGTCCCTTTCGGAAAAAACTTTAGCAATGGCCCTTTCTTGTCCATTCATTCAGTCATTCACGAGGGGTGATATTGTGATAAAATGCTAATAGTTAGTGGGTACCTTTGCCTGCTAACGGAGATAATTGTGTAATTTTACATATTTACATACACAATTAGGGTTTAATTTAACAAGATTATGGGTTTCAAACACACAAACATAGGTTGATTTAACAATAACCAGGGTTTCAAATACACAAACAGGGGTTCCTATCAATAACCAATTGTACTTTTTTGGGGAAAAGCGGAATGGGACACGCAAATCAATGCAACTTTTTCCTTTATGGTAAAGATCACATGTTTATTTTTTGACAAACAAGGGGTTGATTTAACAATAACATGAGTTTCAAGCACACAAACTGGGGTTGATTTAACAGTAACCAGAGTCTCAAATACACAAACAGGGGTTCTTATCAATAACCAATTATACTTTTTGGGGGAAAAGCTGAATGAGACACGCAAATCAATGCAACTTTTTACTTTATGGCAGAGATCAGATGTTTACTTTTTGACAAACAGGGGTTGATTTAACAATAACATGGGTTTCAACCGCACAAATAAAGGTTGATTTAACAATAACCAGAGTTTCAAATACATCAACGATTCTTATCAATTATCAATTGTACTTTTTGGGGGAAAAGCTTAATGAGGCACGCAAATCAATGCAACTTTTTGTTTTATGGCAAAGATCAGATGTTTACTTTTTGACAAAAAGTAGCCTTTTTATATATTTGTTTTAACAAAAAGTTTTTGTTTTTTACAAAAAGTTTTTTGTTTTTTACAAAAAGGTAACTTTTTGAAGAAAAAAAATAAAAAATTGTTGTTAGCGGGCAGCGTGCCCACTAACTATTATCGTTTTATCATACCTCGTCATTCACCCTATATGGCTGCTATTCAAATTTATATGTTAAGTATTATGTTCTTTAATTGCTACATTGTGTTTTGCATAAGATTTCAGATATTGTTACTTTTAATATTTTTGGATTGTACCTTTTTACTTATTTAATACTTACTTATTTAATACTCAATCTGTTTATTTTTAATTGCTACATTGTGTATTACACAAGAATTCAGGCAATGTCACTTTCAAGCTCTGTTATTCTAGTATGAACACTAGACCAACTACAAGAGGGGGGGTGAATTGTAGAGGGGAAATTTTCGAATTTAAATTGCGGAATTGAAATAACTTAAAAACGAAAGAGAAAATGCACACAATATGTTTACAAGGAAAACTTCCTAGGTCCAATAGGAAGAAAAACCTTGACCCCGTGGGATTTTGACTCAATGCTCTCTTTAATATAATAGGCCAAAAGACTCTCTTTACACCAGTTATACACTACAAAAAAATATATTATCTTATTACATTTGAAGAGAGTTTTTTTTTCCTGAAAATAATACTCATTAATTATAGAGTTGTGGATGATGAAGAAATGAAAATAATACTCATTAATTATAGAGTTGTGGATGATGAAGAAATTCAGTGGCGGATCCAGGAATTCTATCATATGGGTTCGAAGCCTGACAAAAAATAAACTACATTCATTTACTTAAAAAAGTCAATACATTAATTCAGATATAAAATTACAATAGCTAAATAAAATATTAATTCATTACATTACATCGATAAAAAATTACAAAAGCATTTTAAACACGCACGTCGGTGGCAGATCCAGGATCCCGGATGAGGGGTAGCGTAATTTAACAATACTATCGAGTCCAAAAAACTCATTCACTAAGACACTAACAACCATTCATTAATAAATTCAGTAACATTTCATAACCGAATTTACAATGAACCATTCATTCACGAATAATTCATTCCTTATGATGTCTACAATTACATGGCAGTAACTTATTCACTGACTCATTCACAAACAACCATTCAGGGGTCGTTTGGTTCACTATTTTTACGCTTCAAGAAAGGGAATCAATTACCGATTCTCTTTTTTCTTGTTTGGTTCAACCCTTCATCAATCCCTTACCATTACTTGATGGTAATGGATTCCCCCAATTTGTTACCTTCCCCTCCCCCTCAAGTAACAAAATCCATTACTTAAAGGTAATGGTTACCCTTCATTTTCATTTCTTGGCTTGAACCAAACACTCAATAAAGGTAATCATTTTTATTACCATTCCCTTCCTCTATTTGTATCCATTCCCTTTCCATTCCATATCTTGAACCAAACGACCCCTCAATCACTAAAAAACAATGCAACATGACAGTAGCAAGCTGCTCTGTTTTGCTTGAGTTAATTATCAGAAAACATTCATTCACTAACAATTCAACTGACCAATTTCCAACTAAGCTATTAACCATCACAAAAAATTCTTTCACTAACAATCCATTAATGAATTCTATTCACTAATAATCCCAATATCATTCCCAAATTTACAAAGAACTACAATTTACAATTAATTCATTCACTAAAAATCAAAATTCACACATTCAACAATTAGAATTCACTAACAATTAAAATTAACCATCACAGAAAAAGAAAAAAGAACCTGGTCGTGGACTGTGGAGGAAGTGGCATTTCTTAGGTTTGGATTTTGGAAAGTGGAGAAAATGAGTGTCATAGAGTCTATTGAACTTTGGAGGCAGTAAGTCAAGATTTACGAATAAGGGCAAGTTTTTTGAATTTAGATAAAACAAAACAAAAGAGAAAAAACACAGAGTTGTTGTTTTGCTGGGAATCGAACCCACGCGGCATCCAAAGTAAGCGAATTCAACTGAAGCCCAAAACCATCTTGCCACTGTTAGCCTTCGTGAATTATGTTACACACGAAAGATATATAATAACTAAATGCTAAAGTTTTTTTTATTTAAAAAAAAGGAAAACTGCACATTTTTTCCCCAAAAATCATTGGATTCAACTGAACCCATAGTAAATACGCCCCTAAAGAAATTAGAATTTGTTTTTAGATAAACAACTTTAAAATATTACTCCTATATTATGTAAGTTGAGTATAACCTTTTTACATAATCTAAAATATTATAATTTTTAGTGTATCATTGGAGATTCCTCAAAATATATTTTAAATAAGATTCTTCACACTACATTATTTATACAACCTGCAAAATATGAAATATGAATTATAACTTATACGAACCATAGTACAAATCAGAATAGATTACTCCATTATATCATTGGATCCATAATAACAAAAAAATTATAATAAAAGTTAGACTATAATTTAACTTTTTATTTATATAATGAGATCTTAAAGAATATAGGGTGACATGTTTTCTCCTCGAATAAATTTTGAAGAGATGAAAAAAGTTCAAAAAATAAATAAATATAAAATAGATTAATAATGGTTAGGATAAAAACAAAATTAAGTTTGGATTTTGCTGAATTACTTAATACTCCCTCCGTTTTTTTTAGATGTAACATTGGACTTTTCACATTTATCGAGGCACAACTTTGACCGATAATATCTCTATTTGTATAAAAGTAAATTATAAAAAATATATATTTGGAAAGTTTATACCGTGACGAATCAAACAAGATCCCACATGACTATATTTTTTCTTATGTATAAATAACAATTAATGGTCAAAGTGTATTGGATGAATAGTCTTCCAAAGTCGATATATGTTACATCTAAAAAAAACGGAGGACTTGATAATCCTCATTAAAACAATTTTGTTACTCTCATTGTCAACCGTAACACTTTATGTTAGCAACTTACCATATAAATGACAAAAAGGAAAAAGTATATAGCAAAATAAAATGAAGGAATATTTAATTTATCTTATTTATTATCACACCTAATGACATATGAATATACTTCTACTATATAAAAAAAATAATCCGTGCATCACCACGAGTTTGAAAAACTAATATTTGATATTACTAAACATATGGATCAATCATTCCATAAGTTTATAATTTAACCATATAATAATTATATAACAAGGAATCATAAAATAAAATAAAAATTGATTTTAATAATCATTCATGATTTTTCCAATAATATTTGTTCTCAATCAATTGTTCAATTATTAATTATTTCTTAGTAACATTTTATTCATGATTATTTTTCAACATAAAAATATAATATTTTATGACAGAATTTGAATCTATGTATGACACGAGTCACAAGTTTATATATATATATATATATATATATATATATATATATATATATATATATATATATATATATATATATACATATATATGTATAAGTTTAAGTTCATATAAGAACCATTCTTATGGTTAGAATCGTGAGAACCAGTCATTTTTTCCTCATTCACAACGTTTTGCCTCATTTTATGTTTTGCTTATTTTATGTTTTTGTTCATTTAACATTTTTATACTTATTTCGCAACGTTTAGAATCAAACGGTAAAAAAAGAAAAGTGTACCAATAAAAAAAAACAGAGGTAGTATATTGCTATAATAAAAATTAGAAAATGTTGAGAATCAAAGGAGTAAGAATGTAAGGGCCTGTTCGTTATCGTTTTTTGTTTTCAGTTTTTAGTTTTTTTGAAAACAAAAAACAAAAAACAGGAAACCAGAAAAAGTGGTTTTCACTTTTTAGTTGTCAGTTTTCAAAATCATCATGTTTCTAATAAGTTTGACCAATTTTTTATCCATTATAGGACACATATCATATGACTTTTAAATACAAAAAACCAAAAAACTGAAAACCGTAGTGATACCGAACGAGCCCTAAGATACCGAATTTTTCTATGTTTGTTTTGGGGTTGATGACATAAGCGCAAATGAAACCAAAGAAACCGCCTCTTCTAGACTCCTAGGAGTACCAAATAATAATAATAATAATAATAATAATATCTTGGCTACCGTCAGACTATATGCAAAATAATAATATGTTAGTCTCAACTCTCAACCCAGTCACGGGCTATTTATCCCAATGGTTTGCCTCTTAGGGGTCGTTTGGTTCACTATTTTTGGGGCCTTGAAACGGAATCAATTACTGAGTTCCCTTTCTTCTTGTTTGGTTTAACCCTTCATCAATCATCCCTTTACCATTACTTGATGGTAATGGATTCCCCAATTTGTTACCTTCCCTTCCCTCAAACAAAATCAATTCTTGAAGGTAATGGTTACCCTTCATTTCCATTCCTTGGCTTGAACCAAACACTCAATAAAGATAACCATTTTTGTTACCATTCCCCTCCTCTATTTGTATCCATTCCCTTTCCATTCCATATCTTGAACCAAACGACCCCTTATTCACCACAAAACTAGACCCGTTGGAATTAGCCACTTCAATCTTTTACAAATACCTTATCACCACAAAACTTGGCAAAAGAAGCCACCCAAAATCTTATCTTCCGTCTGCTGTTTTGCTTCTACATATAGCCTTCCCCCGCACAATCAGAAATACATCAACGTTCAAACGTATATTTGACCCTCCTGAAACATGGCAGAAATCAAATTTATCTCAGAATGCTTTGTTAAACCAAAATATGAGGTTGAAGATGCAAAACAACCTTACCATTTATCTCCTACTGAATTAGCCATGTTATCCATTGATCCTATACAAAAAGGTCTCCTTTATTCCCTTAATAATTCTACTGATGATGTTAATTATGATCGAACCAAAGTTATATCTCATCTCTTAAAGAAGCTTAAACACTCACTTTCCTTAGCCCTCGTTCATTTCTACCCATTAGCCGGCCGTTTCGCTACACGAAAATATCCCGACGAGCACGCTTGTTCGATCTTCGTCGATTGTACCAAGGGCCCTGGAGCTAGGCTTATTCATGCTTCGGCCGTAGACGTTACTATATATGATATTATGTCTTCCATTGATGTTCCAATAATAATTCGATCTTTCTTTGAGCTCGGTGAAAAGATGGTTAATCATGATGGTCATACAAGGGCTCTGTTATCCATCCAAGTAACAGAACTCCTAGATGGGGTGTTTATAGGGTTTACTATGAACCATAGTGTAGTAGATGGTACCTCTTTTATTCATTTTGTTAGCATGTTGTCTGAATTGTTTAGATCAGAAGAGCAATTTTGTGATGACAGTACTACCCCCAAAAATCTCACGTGTGCCGATATTTAATTATAAGCCATGGATAGATAATGTTTGTGGTGATAATGAAGATGTTGTGGTCCTAAAGTTATCCTATTTGGAGCCGGAGGAGTTCATAGCCCATGGGTATGAGCCTGGCCCATTAAGAGAGCGGATCTTCCACTTCTCACCTACATCGTTGGCTACTCTAAAGTCGAAGGCTAACCAAGAATGTGGGACCCGCAACGAGATATCATCGTTTAAAGCCTTGAGTGCTCTTGTGTGGAGGTCTATAACTCATGTTAGGAACCTATCAAAGGATAAAATGACATGTTGTAATATGTTAATTAACGCTAGGGCTAGATTTGATCCACCTATATCTGATGATTACTTTGGAAATTTACTTGGTGGAGCACAATTGGTTGTCAATGTGGAGGAGTTGTTGGGCCATGACTTGGGTTGGGCTGCAATGAAATTGCACAAAACCATTATGGACCAGGACGGAGAAACAATCTGTGGCCAGTATAAGGGATTGGCTAAATCCCCAATGGTGTTTCAGCGTGGTGTTGGACCAGATATCCACGGCCCATACAGCGTGGTTATAGGAGGGTCTTCGAGGTTTGATATTTATGGGTCTGAATTTGGGCTGGATCGAGCTTTGGTTGCTCTAATGGGGTATGCAAGTAAAGATGATGGAAAGGTGACAACAAATCCGGGTCGTAAAGGGGGAGGAAGTGTGGATTTGGAAATTAGCCTAAAGCCTCATTATATGGCTGCCCTTGAACTTGATTCTGAGTTCATGAGTTATGTGTCATTGCATTGAGGAACTAGCTAGTTTCGTGCAATTAGAATTTTCTTATAATGCATTTAGATTTGTAACGAGGTTTCAAAGATTTGGATGATAAAGAGGAAAGAGCAAGAGGAAGTTTTTGGTCCTTCCATGTTTTTTTTTGCTAAGCAATTAAGAATCATATTAACACCAAACAATTACAACCAAACACCCATACTAGGGAGGAACAAACCAACTAGGTTGGACCCCTCTTCCCTAGCAAGGCAATCAAAAACTATACAACCAGAAACACAACCAAGCTCAAAGAGTATAAAACCAGTTTAAGTCACTCCTAGACACCTTTTTAGGTAAAACAAGAAAAATTCTTCTTCGAACATCATCCTTGATCCATCTGACCATGCTCTGAGTACTAGGCACCACCTGATTCCATTTGCTTTCATTTCTAGCTTTCCACACTCCATACACCACACCTGCAATGGCAGCACTATAAGAAGCTCTTTGGAATTTAGATTTCCTGCAATTAGGAATCCATCTCACAAGCCTGTGCAGGTCCTCCAAAGGGGAAGCAATAGCCATCCAATTCTTCACTTCTTGTAAGAGTTTTTTGCTGTAACAACAAGAGAACATAAGGTGTTCCTGGGTTTCAGTAGCCTCATCACAGATCCAGTAATCAGTAGCAGCAGAAACATCATACACTGCCACCTTCTCAGCAGTATGCAACTTCCTTCTCATTGCCAACCAGTTGATGAATTTGTATTTAGCAACACTGAGCCTATTCCAGACATAGTGGTCCCAATGAACATGCTGCCTTGCAATAGCCAATTTATCCACCACATCTTGAATACTGTTGAATTTGTATAGCGACGGAGTTTTAGAAACGGATTTGTATCCGTTTCTAATTTAGAGACGGAAAATTAATAATCTGTTTCTAAAAAAATATAGGGACGGATTTTAAAATCCGTCTCTAAATTAGAGACGGATTTTAAAGTCCGTCCCTAAGTTAGAGACGGAATTATAAAATCCGTCTCTAAAATTAGAGACGGAATTATAAAATCCGTCTCTAAAATTAGAGACGGATTTTTGAAATCCGTCCCTAAACTTGGAGACGGATTTTGAAATCCGTCTCTAATTTTTTGCTACGGAATTAGAAACGGATATTATTCCGTCGCTAAATTAGAGACGGATATTTGGGATTCCGTCTCTAAGTTCATTTAGCGACGAGGACTTTAGTAACGAACATAATCCGTCTCTAAATCCGTCTCTGAGTACATATAGCGACGGATTTTGACGATTTAGAGACGGATTATGTCCGTCGCTATAGAGTGATTTTTTTGTAGTATTCCTTTTATGTCTTTCCACATTAGTTTGAACACTTCCATTTTTGGCATGGTCCCACTATTAATATATTATTTATCTTACACATCTTTGTCTCACACTCTACCTTTTATCAATAAAAGATCCAACTTTTCTCTACTCTGCAATAAAAAATACCCACCAACTCCTATCACATCTACTTTTTAAATAAAGTAATATTTGAAAACTACACTACAACTTATCACCTTAAACTACGTGTCCCAACAAATTTTCAGATCTTTACGGGACGGAGAGGCGGAGTAGACTTTTTTTGGTGGAAAAAGAGAAAAACAAGTATAATAGTATTACTTTTTGGTGGGTCATGTACCCCAAATAAGTAAAGTTTAAACAATGTAGCAATTAAAAAGAAACACCCATTTAAGAAAAATGTAGCAATTAAAAAAACGGAGGAAGTATAACATAAAGGAGAAAAATGAATAAAAAGTACTTTTTGGTGGAAAAAGTGAAAAACCATAAAAATCTACTCCTCCGTCCCATAATAATATAGTCTGCTTACTCTTTTTTACGGGAATTAAGGAAAATGGAATGAGTGGTAGGATTTCCAAAAAAATATATTTATTGAAGTGCTTTTTTGATACTTTTGTATTGAAACTAGTTATTTATTTTCTTTTTCCTTTAAATAAAATCAAAAGGCAATAAATGTTCCATGGAATGGTGTAAAGACATAAAGGAATAAATGGGGTCACATGTTTTGAGAGAAAAGTAGGGTATTTTGGAAAGTTTGTGTAGAAGCTTAAGGATAATTTAGTTCAAATAAATTGACAAAAAGAAAATAGAACAACATTTTAGGACACCAAAAAAGGAATGTGGAAAGACTATATTATGGCGCTTATGGGACGGAGGGAGTATTACTTTTGGTGGGGACATTATTACAAATATGGATAGTTTAAACAATGTAGCAATTAAAATGAAACAACCATTTAAAAAAAATGTAGCAATTAAAAGAAAACGAATGGAGTAGAATAAAGCTGACAAAAATTTACTCACTTTTTTTTAATACTTTATAAAGATATATTCCCTTCTCTTTTGAAATATAAAGTCTACCACATCTTTAAACTTTTATGCCAAACAATATGTCGGAAGATAACTCTTCCTCCTCCACTATGCTAGCTTCTACATAAAACACCACAAACAATTTATATTGCGAGTTTTAATTAGCTCCCAATGGCAGAAATCAAATTCATATCAGAATGCTTTGTAAAACCAAAATATGAGGTTGAAGATGCAAAACAACCTTACCATTTGTCACCTATTGAGATAGCTATGTTATCCATTGATCCTATACAAAAAGGTCTCCTTTATTCCCTTAATAATTCTACTGATGATATTAATTATGATCGAACCAAAGTATTGGGCAATATTAGTTTGTTATACTTAATGTATATTATTGTATGTGCGTAATTACCCTTAATGGGCCTATCATACTTAGCATTAGATTGTATATTAACGTTTGACAGAGAATGAAATGACTAAGCACAAATCATTAAACCTAAACTTATCATGGTATCGGAGCTAACCGTATAGCCTCGTTTTTTTTTTCTCTTCCGCCGGCAGTCGTCTGTTTGTGTAGCACCACCCGCGTGGTTCGCTGCCCATGGAGGACGAAAAACTTCATCCTTCTTCTCCCTTCTATCTTGGATCCGGTGACCAACCGGGTAACTTAATTACTCATGTTTTACTTACCGGCGATAATTATGTGGCTTGGGCGAGAGCCATTACTTTATCTCTCAAGGCTCGCCGGAAATTTGTTTTTGTGGATGGCACTATCACCAAACCGACGGAAAAGAAGAAATTACTTGACTGGGAAACTGTTAATTCCATGCTTGTTTCGTGGATTTTGCGGAGCATGGATCCAAAAATTGCTGCATCAATTTCGTTTCATGATGAGGCACGTCCTCTTTGGGATTATTTGGAAAAGCGTTTTTGCATCGTCAATGGTCCCCGTCTACAACAAATCAGGGCCTCCATTGTTGATTGCAAACAACAGCGTGCGATGTCCCTTGAAGAATATTATACTCGTTTGATGAGTCTTTATGACGAACTCGATCGTCTTAAACCCCTCCATGACTGCGTGTGTAATCAGTGCACGTGTGGGGTGGCTGACAAATACGCTGCTGACCGTGATGAGGAGAAAATCCACCAATTTTTAATTGGTTTGGATGATGATTTATATGCCACTGCTCGTAGTAATCTCTTGTCTCAATCCCCTCCAGCAAATATGGATCGAGTTTATCAAACTCTTGTGCAAGAGGAGAGATCGCGGGCTATTGCTCGGGGGAAAGAGGCTCGCGAAGATGTTCATACCTTTGCGGTGCAGGCTGGGCGTGACCGACCTCGTCTGGATCGCGCGGATCGTGCTCGTCTCGTCTGCAGCCACTGTCATCGTAAAGGACACGAAGTGTCCACTTGCTTTAAACTTCATGGGAAACCGGACTGGTGGGAGGCAAAATTTGGGAGTGGTCCCAAATCTGCCGTGGCTGCTGCTCCACTTGCTGGCAGCGTGTCTTCAGTTGCTGCTTCTACTTCGTCTACTGGTCGAGGGGGGGCCGTCAAGGCCCATGTTGTGCTCACTGACAGCAGCAGCCCTGCCCGCACCGATGTGGGTTCTCCTCTTGTTGATTTAAGCCCGGCTCAAGTGCAAGCCTTGATGCACTTAATTAATACCGAAACCTCCAAAGGTGATCGCATGACTGGTACGTGTTTTTCTACTTCCTGGATTCTGGATACCGAGGCATCGCATCATATTACTTGCGATCTTGCGTATCTTACTTACGTTACTTCGATTGATGCGTGTCCGGTTGGATTACCTGACGGTTCTAGTGTCGTAGCTACTATGGAGGGTCGTGTGACTCTCACCCGGGGCCTTACTCTTCATCATGTTTTATATGTTCCCCGTCTTAATTGCAATTTAATTTCGGTGTCGCAAATGATTGATGAGTCTAATTGTCACGTAAATTTCACTTCTTCTTTGTGTGCTATAAAGGACCAACATTCGGGGATCCTGATTGGAGCAGGTGAGCGGCGTGATGGACTCTATTTTTTCCGTAGCATTCCAACAGTTCAGGCAGTGACAGTCCTTGGGTTATCTGAGTTCAAGTTGTGGCATCGGTGCTTGAGTCATCCGTCTGATCGGGTTGTCAAGTTAGTTCCTGCTATTAGTTCTAGTAAATCTAGGAAGAAATTGAATAAAGCTTGCATTGTGTGCCCTCAAGCTAAACAAACTCGCGATTGTTTTCCCGTTAGTGATAATAAAGCATCTCGTATTTTTGAAATTGTTCATTGTGATCTTTGGGGTCCTTATAACACACCCTCTTCTTGTGATGCCATTTATTTTTTGACATTGGTGGATGAATTTTCCCGAGCTGTTTGGGTGTATTTATTACGGAATAAAAAGGAGGTTGAACGTACTTTTATGTCATTCTTTGTGATGATTCATCGCCAATTCGCCTCTGTTGTTAAGATCATACGCACTGATAATGGAACAGAGTTTAATTGTTTATCTGCTTATTTGGATACTCATGGCATTTTCTTTCAAACATCTTGTGTGGGTACTCCTCAACAAAATGGGCGAGCTGAGCGTAAACATCGTCATATTTTGAATGTGAGTCGAGCTCTTATGTTTCAGGCTCATCTTCCTGTTAGTTTTTGGGGTGAATGTGTTATGGCTGCTGTTTATTTGATTAATCGCACTCCATCGAGTGTGTTGAATGGTCTCACCCCTTATGAGGCTCTTACGGGTCACCCTCCCTCTTTTGATGTTATACGAGTGTTTGGATGTTTTTGTTTTCTCATAATCAACGTGCTAAGGGTGATAAGTTTGCTTCTCGGAGTCGTAGATGTCTGTTTATTGGTTATCCGAATGGCAAGAAAGGTTGGAAAATGTATGATCTCGAAACTGGAGAATATTTTGTCTCTCGCGATGTTCAGTTTCATGAAAATGAATTTCCTCTTGATATAGGTGAAGCTACCTCTTGTGATTTTGCCTTGGACACCCCTCCTCATTTTTCTTCAGCCCATAATGTGGCTGATGATGACTTGGATTTGGCCCCTCCTAAGGGTCCTGATGCTGGGCCGTCTTTAGGTCCTGCTTCTCATGCGCGCGTGGCAGCCGCGCCTGGCCCAGATTCTCCCAGCGTTGTTGCTGGGCCTGCTGCCGCGGACCAGCCCGCAATGGACGAGCCCTCCCCGCCTTCTTCCAGCAATGCTGCTGCTGCTGGGCTTGATTCCGTGGCCCAACCTGTGTTGGGCGTGTCTACCGCTGGCCTGGGCCACTCTTCTACGTGTGATAATGGGGCCTCCTCTTCTATGGACTCTCCTGATGGTGTTGAGAATCTTGGTAGCACTAGTGGAAAAAAACGGAAGGGCTGCGGTGAAAACAGCCCTAAGGGCTGCGTTTTTGGCCAGCAGCCCTTTCCGTAGCAGCCTTTCACTAAAAGTGAAGGGCTGCGGTTTTAAAGCGCAGCCCTTCACAACGAAGGGCTGCGGTTTAGGCCCAAAACCGCAGCCCTTCCATATTGGAAGGGCTGCGGTTTTGTGCCTAAATCGCAGCCCTTCGTTGTACAAAGGGCTGCGGTTTTGACCATAACCGCATCCCTTTTGACCAAAAAAAATAATTTTTTTTTTTGGTTTTTTTTTTTTGCATTTTTTTACTCCTAAAAATCAAAAAAATAACAACGCTTAACTAATCAAACAAAACGAAATTATAAACACAACAAAACGAAATTTACAGTCGAAAAAACAAACAAGAAATTATAAATTAACGAATCAACAAGAACATCAAATTAATTCTACAAAATAAAATAAAAACCTAAAATACAAAATAAAATAAAAACCTAAAATACAAAATAAAATGCTTAACTAAACCTCAAATATCACAACAAATAAATTACAAAAAAAACTGAAAAAAACTAGATCAAACCCTAGATCTGATGAGCACGAACCACTGACTGAACTCCTTGTCGTGAGCCACTGGAAACCCACTGAACTCCTTGTCGTGAGCCACTAGCCGACGCGGAGATGAGCACGAACCACCGACATCCTCGCCGGAAATAGCACAAAGCAAGTCAATAGCGGTTCGAAAACTTCGAGCTTTAAAATCTCAAAAAATGGCACAAAAATCAACCACAAAATCAACCGGCGAAGAAATGAGAGGAGAGAGAAAGTCGTCTGTAAAAGCACGAACCATCGCCGGCGAAGGACGACTGATTTTGAGCAGAGGAACGACGAAGGTGGTGAGGAGATCGACGAACGACGAAGGTGGTGAGGAGATCGATGAACGACGAAGGTGGTGAGGAGATCGACGAACGACGAAGGTGGTGAGGAGATCGACGAACGACGAAGGTGGTGAGGAGATCGACGAACGACGAAGGTGGTGAGGAGATCGACGAACAACGAAGGAGGTGAGGAGAGGGAGGAGAGAAAATGAGGGAGAGGGAGGAGAGATGAGAGAACGATGCTGCGTGAGAATGAGGGAATGAAAATTAAACCTACCGCTGAGAATGAAACTTAATCCACCCATTTTTAAAAAAAAGCCCGCGATGATAAAGGGCTGCGGTTAGCCCAAAAACCGCAGCCCTTCACTAAAAGGGCTGCGGTTTTTGGGATAACAGCAGCCCTTAACTATTAAGGGCTGCATTTTTAAAAAAACGCAGCCCTTCCTTTTTTTTCCCCTAGTGTAGGGGGATGCGTGAGAAGCGTCCCTCGGTCTTGTTACGGGATTTTGTCACTGATACTGTACGGAAGTCGAGTTCATCATCGTCTGCTCCCTCTTCTTCAGGTTCCTCAGGTACGCCTTACCCTTTAGCACACTTTGTGAATTGTGATAAATTCTCTGTGCGGCATCGTCTTTTTCTTGCAGCAGTTACTTCAGGTGTTGAACCCCGCACTTTCGCTGAGGCTATGCGGGATCCGGGTTGGCGTGAGGCTATGCAGAAAGAGATTAGTGCTCTGGAGGATAATGACACATGGGATATGGAGGATCTTCCGTCTGGTCACAAAGCTCTTGGTTGCAAGTGGGTGTATAAGGTAAAATATCATTCTGATGGTTCTGTTGAGCGCCTTAAAGCTCGTTTGGTTGTTTTTGGTAATCACCAGGTGGAGGGCATCGACTATAACGAGACCTTTGCTCCCGTGGCCAAAATGGTCCCTGTTCGTGCTTTTCTTACCGTTCTTTAGGCCAAGAATTGGGAGTTGCATCAGATGGATGTTCATAATGCCTTTCTCCATGGTGATTTGGAGGAGGTCGTGTACATGAAGCCACCTCCCGGCTTTCATTCTTCTCATCCTCACACAGTTTGTCGCTTGCGGAAGTCCCTTTACGACCTTCGACAAGCTCCCCGGTGTTGGTTTGCTAAACTTGCCACTTCTCTGTTGCGTTATGGCTTTGTTCAGTGCTACTCTGATTACTCCTTGTTCACTCTTTCTCATGCTGGTGTCCAGTTATCTGTGCTCGTGTATGTTGATGATCTTATTATTTACGGCAATGACTCATTGTTATTCTTGCTTTCAAGAAATACTTAGGTGATTGTTTTCATATGAAGGATTTGGGTGTTCTCAAGTACTTTCTTGGCATTGATGTTGCCCGTTCACCTGAGGGATTGTTCTTATGTCAGCGCAAGAATACCTTGGACATTATTTCAGAAACCAGTCTCTTGGGTGCTAAGCCTGCTACCTTCCCCATCGAGCAGATCACACTCTTGCCCTTGCTTCTGGTCCTCCTCTGTCTGATCCATAAACTTATCGTCGTCTTGTTGGTCGTCTCATTTACTTATCCTTTACTCGTCCGGATTTGGCCTATTGTGTGCACATTCTTGCGCAGTTTATGCAGGCTCCTCGGTAAGAGCACTGGGAGGCCGCTTTACGTGTCGTACGGTATCTCAAGGGTTCCCCAGGTCAGGGCATTCTTGTCTCGGCTGAGTGTGACTTATCGCTCTCTGGATGGTGTGACTCAGATTGGGCTAGTTGCCCTCTTACTCGTCGCTCATTGGATCGGGCTGGATTGTGTTCCTTGGTCTTTCACCTATCTCTTGGAAGACTAAGAAACAACATATTGTGTCTCGCTATTCCGCGGAAGCCGAGTATCGTTCGATGGCCGATATCACATCTGAGTTGAAATGGCTCAAGGCGCTACTTAAGTGTTTAGGGGTTCATCAACATCGTGCTATTTCTCTCTATTGTGATAGCATGTCTGCTCTTCATATTGCTCAGAATCCTGTGTTCCATGAGCGTACGAAGCACATTGAGGTCGATTGTCACTATGTTCGTGATGCGATTCGGGATGGTCTCATCACTACTCATCATGTTCTCACACATGCGCAGCTCGCCGACATCTTCACTAAGGCTCTTGGCAAGCGTCAATTCCTTAATCTCCTAGACAAGTTGGGCATTTCGAATCTTCATGCTCCCACTTGAGGGGGGGTATTGGGCCATATTAGTTTGTTATACTTAATGTATATTATTGTATGTGTGTAATTACGCTTAATGGGCCTATCATACTTAGCATTAGATTGTATATTAACGTTTGACAGAGAATGAAATGACTAAGCACAAATCATTAAACCTAAACTTATCACAAAGTTATATCTCATCTATTAGAGAAGCTTAAACACTCACTTTACTTAGCCCCCGTTCATTTCTATTCATTACCCGGCCGTTTCGCTACACGAAGATATCCCGACGAGCACGCTTGTTCGATCTTCGTCGATTGTAACAAGGGCCCTGGAGTAAGGCTTATTCATGCTTCGGCCGTAGACATTACTATATCTGATATTATGTCTTCCATTGATGTTGCAACATGTGTACGATCTTTCTTTGAGCTCGGTGAAAAGATGGTTAATTATGATGGTCATACGAGGGCTTTGTTATCGATCCAAGTAACGGAACTCCTACATGGGGTGTTTATAGGGTTTAGTATGAATCATAGTGTGTTAGATGGTACCTCTTTTATCCATTTTGTTAACATGTTATGTGAATTGTTTAGATCTGACGTGTGTTTTAGTGACACTACGACTAATATTTCACGTGTACCAATCTTTAATTGTAAGCCGTGGATAGATAATGATTCTGATGATGTAGCTCTTATGTTACCCCATCTGGAGCCGGAGGAGTTCATAGAATATGGGTATGAACCCGACCCTTTGAGGGAGCGGAACTTCCAGTTCTCACCTACATCGTTGGAAAATCTCAAGGCTAAGGCTAACCAAGAATGCTCAACGGACAATGTAATATCCTCATTCCAAGCCTTGAGTGCTCTTGTGTGGAGGTCCATCATCCGAGCTCCGAACGTGTCATCGGATCAATCCACAAATTGCTCCATGGTAATTAATGCCAGGAATAGGTTCGACCCACCATTATCAAATGACTACTTTGGGAATTTCCTTTCCAAAACGAATTCGGTTTGTAGCGTGAGTGAGTTGTTGGGTCATAGTTGGGTTGGGCTGCAATGCATTTGCACAAATCGATTGTGGCCCAAGATGCAAACACAATTGTCAATCTTTATGAAGCGTTATCTGAACCCCCTAGAGTAGTAAAGAGTAGTGTGGTTTCGGAATTTCATGGGCCAAGCAATGTGGTTATAGGAGGGTCACCGAGGTTTGATATGTATGGGCCTGAATTTGGGTTGGGCCGTGCTTTGGCTGCTTGCATGGGCTACCCAAATAAGAGTGATGGAAAGGTGACTGCAAACCCTGGGAGTGAAGGGGGAGGAAGTGTAGATTTGGAAATTTGTTTGAGACCTCATTTTATGGGTGCCCTTGAAACTGATTTGGAATTCATGAGTGTTGTGTCTTTGTGCTAAGAAACTAGTTTTATACTATCAAAATTCCTATGATCAATGCTTGCAGATCTTTTAGTTAAAATGGGAGTTGGTTGTATTACTTGCATATGATGTTAGCTAATAACCTGATTTGAAGATCATCTTTTAATGCTTATAACATATACATCTTTTTTTAAAAATGCATATATTGCTTATCTTATCCCACTTTGACTTAGGAAGATAACAATGCTAGCAGGCACCCGATAAACGTTAAGCGAGCTCATTACAAAATAAATAAAAATTCTTGGGTGTAACTGTTATACCATAATTTATGGTGTAACAACCTACAAACTACCCGTTCTTTTGTAAATGAACTCAAATGACATGAAATGAATAACATAATAACATGAGTTTCATGTCATTACTTGTATAGTTCATCAGTTCATGTCATTCTTGTTGGATTCTAAATCATTATACATGTTACACAATAAGTTATGGTGTAACATGTTACACCTAAGACCTTTATGGACATCTTTAATACATAGTTACATACTTCCTCCAATTTTATTTCCACTTTGACTAGAATGGTTAGCAACAAAAATTTTGATCATTAATTTAATTATCTATTAATATAAATTATAAAAAGTTGATATTTACATTGAGACAGATTCAACAACATTTTCCATAAGCTAGATGTTCATCCAGGTGTCGACACTTGGCATCTGTTTTGAATGCCAGATGTCCCTGAACTTTTTTAGGAAAGGGCACTTATATCATGCATATTACAAACATAATACATATAAAAAAAATTTATATAGAATATGGAATACCTATATCATATACTCCATCTGTTTCTTTTTAATTTACTCACTTTCAAAGGGTTGAGCTTTATTTTTGTGTTTTAGTGAGTGTCAATGGTTAGTTATTTGCGAACCTGTTTGCCATTGAGCCTCAATCATTTTTAAACAAAATTATAAAAAATGTCACATAACAACATAAACTTGTCACAGCATAATAAACACGCCAATAACTTTTAGAAAACTTTCTCTCTTTAATTTTTTTTCTCTAGCTTCTCTCTAAAAAAAACCCAGCTTCCTAGTTCCTGTTTCCCCAATAAGCAGCCTCAGGGCCGCCGGCGAGCCATCATCTCCGGCAGTTTCAAGTGTTTAGTCTTTGGTGGTGATCGTTTTTTCACTTACATACTTCATTTGTGAGTAAATAAATCTGGGTCGCCGATCGAGCTCGGAGAATCTCATCCACTTTGTTTCGGTGATTAGGGTGCTAACTAGTCTGGGTTCGTGCCGATTGCTTGCACCGTGGTGAAGGGCTCGCTATTACTCATCGTCTTTAGATACGGTTCGGCTTTGGTTAGTCATAATTTCTGTTTAATTTGGTGTCGCATAGTCAGTATTAGTTTGGTTTCTTGCTTTTATGCTATTACTGGCTTGGAGTTCCTGGTTTGTCTAGTGGGTAGTTATTTTGGGTCATCAATAATGTTTTCCTTGGATGCTTATAAGAGGCTAAAGGGGGAGATCGATCTTCTCCTCACAGAGGGTGAAAATCTTATGGAGGATGATGAGTGTCTGCTTGAGTTAATCTCAAATTCGATAGATTCAGAGGAGGCATTAGGATTAATAAAAGAGTTAAAGGAGGAAGGAAATTCCTTTGTTCAAGCTAGGGAAAATTGAGGATGCCCTTGAGAAGTATGGTTATGCGGGGGTTATTCTTGCTCGGTATGATTTTGTGGAAAAGAAGGATATGATTGAATGTTTTCATCTTGCTCTCTGTATTCTTTTAAATTCTGCAGCTTGCTTTAGTAGGAAGAATGAGTTTGAGCATGTGGGTCATATTTGTTCAATCATCTTGAAATTCGACCCCAATAATGTTAAAGCTTTGTTTAGAAGGGCTATGGCTGCGGTAGAGCTGGGAAGAAGTGAGTGTGCCTATTGGGATTTGTTGTTGGCTACAAAGGTTGATCCTGTAAATCGTGAAGTGACCTTGAAACTTGAAAAAGGTTAAAAGCTCCATGAGCAAGGAACTATCAAAAAATCAATCTCATGAGGATAGCCCATCAGGATTAATTTTAGGCCTTTCGGCACCAAAGAAGAAGCCAAAGGATGGTTTTGAGATGTAGGATAGAATCGAGAAGGAGGATGCACATGGGAAGTATCCTCCCATTGTGAGGGATGATGATTCCGGTGTAAATGATAAGAAGGAAGTTCATGCCCTAGCAGAGGACATGGAACTGCAAGGATGTCCAAGTGTGGAATGCGATAATTCTTTAAGTGAGAGAATGAACGAGGTCATGGAGGATAACATAGAGGATGTTAGGATTGATTTCAAAATGCCGAAAGTTAATCAGGTGGAGCCTAAGTATCGGTTTTCTAACCGAAGGAGGCCATGCTCCTTTATTTCTTTGTCAAGGGAAGATTATCAAGTCTTCGATGAAAGGAAAGTCCATTCGTTGTTTTAACTCTAAGTTGGGTTCTTTGATGACTGTAAGAGTAGTAATTGGACCAAGAGAAATCATAGAGAGAAAGGATATGTGTGAAGAAGTGGGTGACTTTGAATCATCCAGGTTGGAGCAAGCAAATCAGAATGTAGTGACAAGTGACGACAAGTTGGAGTCCAGAGATCATATAAAGGGAGACACTACAATGGAGTTTGTAGTTGAGAGCAAGAAGGGAGGTGAGGAAGGTGAAGATCGGAGTAGCATTATAGGTAGCCAGCATCAAAATGTCAACAAGCATCAAAATGTTAACGACGGGATGGATGTTGATTCCTGTATGAGTTCTGCATTAAATTTCAAGGGGAGGCGACAATCAAAGCTTTCTAGTCCAACAAGAAGAATGAATACGACATGTTTCCGATCGAAGTTGACAAAGTGTGGTCGACATATAAGTTCTAAGGGTAAGGCAAGTTTCTGTTCAATTTCTAACCGTTCTTCTGATTGCAGGCCGAGAGCTGGAAGGAAAAGGAAAGAACTGATTCCTCCTTCATCATGTTTCTACAACCGTCCAAGGAAGAAGTGTTGCTACTGCTGTCAAGCTAATAGTAGTGCGTCTTGTATTGTTTACTCTAGTGTTGATTCGTTGTATAATGTTGGTAGTGTTACTAGTAGTATAACCCACGAAATGGCTTGTGGCCAAGAGTAGTGGGGTTGGGTCTATTTTGTTTGTTTGTTCTTGTCGCCAAAAAAAAAAACTTTTTGTTAATATATTAAAAGTATAGCTTTTGGTACGTACACACTAAAAAAGATTGTCATGGAGTGTCAAATATTACTTTTACTTTATTCTTATTCCTATTTGGTAAAGGTTTATTCTCTTTTCATACTACTTTACCCTATTAGTTAGACTATGTTCTTTTCTACTAACGTGAACTAATCTAAACATATATGAACTTATTAGACCTTATCTGAACTTATCTAAACTTATTATTACTTAGCAGAACTTATTTGTGAGTGCATCAAACCTTATTTTTGCTTATCTGAATACTTTGGACCTTATTTAGTCTTTATTTAAACTTACTTTTTTCTTATTATAAGAACTGAAAATAAGGTGAGGAAATGGGTTCCTTCTAGGGTTTCTCCTTGGGAGGGTTTTTTCTCTCTAGGGTTTCTCCTTGGGAGGGTTTTTTCCTAGCCTCCATCTCTAGGTTTTTCTTCTTTTTTGAAGGTTTTTCCTTCATTCTTTACCCTTCTTTCTCTTTCTCTTTCATCTCTTTTCTTCTTGGCCTCGATTGTGAATCTTTGTAGGGGCTTCCACTGGTGTTCGTACCGGTGGTAAGCCCCAAAAACTCCTTTAATTGCTTCCAATAAGTATATCCCATCCTTAAGATGTCATTTATTTTAGGGTGTTTAATTTGGTTTTTTGTTCGTCTGATGAAAAAGGAAGATCTAACAATCTATATTCTCTGTAAGAATCTAGAAGACCACAGAAGTATTTTCACCCAAACGACTATGCATCAGCGGAAGTTAAGCCGAATCAGAGCGAACTCACATATTGTATTGATTCGGATGAAGTTTTTTATTAAGGCTGTTTTTAATCAAATCTGCGATGTATCTAGTTCTAAGGTGTTATATACTTGTGTTGGAATTTTCGATTTTTCAGGAATTGATTGTATGTGCCGTTTGGCTATCTCTTATGAATGAAATCCATTTTCTTCCTGTCAAAAAAAAAAAAACTGAAAATAAGATGAAAAGAACAAACATGTAATTTTATACTCTCTCACAACAACTGCTTTTCTCATATTTGATTTTTTTTATAAAAAAAAATTCATACTTGTTAATAAGAAAATCTCTAGAAAATGGAAAATGGAGAGAGTAAGATACTGATCTTTTCAGTGTTTGTTTTGTGGTTGATGACATAAGCGCAAACGAAACCAAAGAAATCGCTCCTTCTAGACTTCCCTATCAAATAATAATAATATCTTTGCTGCCATCCGCCTAATTGGATATTGATATTTTAACACCTTACGACTCGCGAGTTCCGATTATTCGAACTTCCAACGAATGTACTGCCGACGTTGGCGACGTTCAAACGTGAATGATTGTTCAACTCATACTTTCTATGCATATGCTTTTGACTGTTTGAGTCTAAATTCGGCAGTTTGCGCCTTATTTTATTCATCACCGAGAGCTATAAGAATATAAGATCATTTTGTACGCCTCGTATGAGAGAGAAACCAAAATGGCAAACTTTCAACAAAAAATACCCATCAAAGTTCAATCAGAATGCTTTGTAAAACCAAAATATGAGATTGAAGCCATGAAAAAGCCTTACCATTTAGGACCCGCTGATTTAATCATGTTATCAATTGATCCCATACAAAAAGGTCTTCTTTTTTCACTTGATTCTACAAACATTGGAATAGATCGAACCATTTTTTTGTCCAACATTTTAGAGAAGCTCAAACATTCACTCTCAATTGCACTTGTTCATTTCTACCCATTAGCAGGTCGGTTTACTACACAAAAGTACGTCAATGAGAACGCTTGTTCGATCTACGTCGAACCCAACAAGGGCCCGGGTGCCCGGTTCATCCATGCTATGGCCCGAGAGTTCACTGTATCTGATGTTATATCTCCTAATGATGTTACCATTGTTAGATCTTTTTTTGATCTCGGTGAAAAATGTTTAAACTATGATGGTCATACTAAGGCGTTATTGTCGATCCAGGTAACCGAACTCTTAGATGGGGTGTTTATTGGGTTTAGCTTAAACCATAGTGTAGTAGATGGTACCTCTTTTGTTCATTTTGTTAATATGTTTTCTCATATATTTAGAAATGATGATAATGTAACAAGTGAAAGCAAGATCACAGAAATTCCACGTGTGCCGATATTTAATTATAGGCCTTGGTTGAGTCATGATGCTGATAACGAGGACGTTACAGTTCTCAAGTTTCCAGTACTTGATCTGGAGGAGTTAATGTGTCGAGGATACAACCCAAGCCCGTTAAGAGAAAGAATATTTCATTTTTCACCTAGTTCGATGTCAAAGCTTAAGGCTAAGGCAAACCAAGAATGTAATAACGAACATGTTTTATCATCTTTTCAATCCTTAACCGCGTTTGTATGGAGGTCCATCACTCGGGTTCGAAACTTAGCACCGGATCAACAAACTAGTTGCTTCTTTGCTGTTGGTGCTAGGGGCCGACTCGATCCGCCTATATCGGATGACTACTTCGGGAGCTTTCTTTATATAGCGCAATATGATTGCAAGGTGGAGGAGTTATTAGATAATGGAATGGGTTGGAATGCAATGAACTTACAGAAACTCATTAAGACCCAAGATGGAAAATCAATACTTGATTTTTATAAGGAGTTTGCGAAAGCACCATTGGTGATTCCGCGTAATTTAGAGTTGCATCCTCTTGGGGAGAATGGTGTAATAATGGGAGGATCTGCAAGATTTGATATGTATGGATCGGAATTCGGGTTCGGTCGGGCTTTGGCTATTCGCATGGGCTACGGGAATAAGGAGAATGGAAAAATAACTGCTAGTCCAGGATGTGAAGGAGGAGGAAGTGTAGATTTGGAAATCTGCCTTAGGCCTCATATCATGTCCGCCCTTGAAGCGGATCAGGAGTTTATGAGTTTTGTATCGTAAATGAGTTTGCCTCATAAAAATACCACAAGAATAATGAACAACTAGTTTTTAGGCCCATGTTATGGCCCAGGTACTTATATATTTCATTTATTAGTATTTACATTGAAATTATAACACCAAATATTACTTGGTTTAGTGGTTAAGACATTAGTATGCAAACTTGATGTCATAGGATCAAATCTTATACCATGCATAATCTAATTTTTTTATTGTATGTGAAGTACGTGAAGTCAAAACTCCAGGGATAACGCCACGTGGCATAGTTCTTTGTTGAGGAACACCTTTTAATATATTGGTATAGACTAATTTGAAGCTCCGTGCGTTGCACGGGTTGTTGTTTATTTTATCTTTTTGAAATTTTTTTGTTAATATTATTGTAAATTTTGTGTTCTTCGTGAAATGAGTTTTTTCAACATTATTGTATTTATAACTTCCTCAATCCCATTTCTATTACAACAATTACCGCTTTGGGTAGTTTCATCTTTAGGAACCATTTCACTTTTGGTAAAACAAAAGCAACTATTGTTGACAATATTGCTTTTACTTTATGTTAATAAAACCCTCATTAATTATCTAAATTGCCTCATAAGATTGCGTTTACTTTATTAAGGATTATTTATCCCCTACTCTAGTTAACTTAAGGGGTACCTCTATGCTAAATTACGCATTTTTTATTTCCTTAAAAATCATGCACATAACAATTGTTGTAGTTGGAAAAAGAACGGGAAAAATATTTGTCATTATACTATAATTTCTAGATTTGTTATTGCGATATATAAAAGTTATAATTTTTAATATCCAATTGAATATTGTAACTAACTCTATTATTAAATGATATCCCGATAATAGGTATGACTAACAATAATTAACACGGTTTTAACATGAATAATACCCGAATGATACTTTAAGAAAGTAGAGCGGGGTAATAATTTAATAGATGCAGGACAGAAAGATTAGAGAAAAACATGAGTGTCAGCCACAACTTCAACTTTTAACATAGCACATAAACACTAACGCATATAGAATGGAAGATGGAAAAGCAAAAAAGATCATAACGATAATTTCATGAATAAAATTAATTAAATGTAAAACTAACCTCTATTAATAATTAAAAATACTATTTAAGAGAGAAAAAAATACCTCTTCGATCGTCAATCATAACCATATCAAGACTTATTAAACTTCCCCTTTTTTATGATCCGTGACCTTAAACAATCTATAAACGCGAACCTTGATTTCCAAATAGTTTAGTAGAATTAAAGTGGAGAAAATAATAAGATCTGACATATAAATATATGGAAAAAAAACATAAATAATTATGTATGCAATAAATATTCTAGGAATAAAATAATTAGTTAATTGCATAATACCTCTGCAATCTCGATGACAAACTTTCATTTGATTCTTCATGTAATGCCATCATGGAATGCTATAGGTTCAAAACTATGGATATGAATTTTTTATCTTTATATAACTCAATTTTAAAAAGTATAATTTTTAAAGACATAATTAGTATTGTCATGTATAATACGCTATTTTTATATGTATTTAAAATAAAGAATAAATTATATGTTATTGTTCATCTAAATAAATATATTTTTATAAGTTGTAAAACTATATTGTATATAGATCTTTTTTCAAGCATATTTCGAGCACTCTCCGATGGTAAAAATAATTATACTATTACGAATTATGTAGCAAAAGTTATAATCGATTTACATTGTATAATAATTTATATTTTTTATTTAAATTCAGACTGTCAATTTTACATTGTTGTTCATTTTATTATATTTCATAAGTTGTAGAACTATATTGTAAATGGATCTTATTTCAAAGCATATTATAAGCACTATCCAATGGTACAAAAATTATAATATTTCGAAAGTTATACACAATTTACATGATATGATAATTTAGGTTGTCAATTCAAAACCAAACTCTAATTTTCGCTTATCAAAAGCTCCTTATATGCATTTAAATCTATGTAAAACTCTATTTTTTTAATTTTCCCCTATTCAAAACTCTTTTATGTATTTAAATATATGCAGAATTCAATTTTTTCAAATATTTAGAATAAAAACTAATGACATGACAATCCTATGTGGCGCTCTATATTTCATTAGTTGTAGAACTATATTGTAAATGGATCTTATTTCAGAGCATATTTCGAGCACTATCCAATGTTACAAAAATTATAATATTCCGAATTACATAACAAAAGTTATACACAATTTACATTATATAATAATTTAGGCTGTTGATTCAAAACGAAACTCTAATTTCTGATTATCCAAGACCCCTTATATGTATTTAAATCTATGTACAACTCTATCTTGTTAAAAAATAAAAATAAAAAATGATGACATGGCAATCCTATGTGGCTCTTTATATTTCATAAGTTGTAGAACTATATTGTAAATGGATCTTATTTTGGAGCATATTTCGAGCACTATCCAATGGTACAAAAATTATAATATTCCGAATTACGTAACAAAAGTTATACAGATCTTACATAATATAATTATTTGGGTTGTTAATTCAAAATCGAACTCTAATTTTCGCTTATCCAGAACTCCTTATACGTATTTAAATTTTTGTAGAACTCTATTTTTATAAAAAAATAAAAATAATAATTAATGACATGGCAATCCTATACGTGGCACGCTCTATGACCTCGAAATCTTGAGGAGCTCCCTATGCTCCCGAAAAGTTCCTCCTTTATTTATATATATATTAATTATTATATAATATAAAGGAAAATTTCACAAGAATAATCTAAATTATGGGTGGTCTTCCTATAGTAATCCCGATTATGGATCATTCTAGAATAATTTCAACTATGGGGATTACTTTTCCAAAATGATCTCAAGAGCGTGTAGTTGTTTTTTTGTTTGTTTTCTAAGTTTTCTCGTTTCTTTCTTGTGTATCCTCTCTGTATATAGCCATCTCTATTAAGCCAACTAGATTCTGACGTATAATTTTATTTTTGTCTTTTAAATTGGTTTTTTTAGGTCAGTGGATTATTTTGTGAAGACACCTCCAATATTTGGGATTATTATGAGATAATCAGCTTTAGTTCAAATTATTCGAGTGAAAATTTCTAATATGAATTAAGTATAACTTTTGCTCCACAACTAAAAACATTATAATTTTAATACCACTGGGAGGTGCTCAAAATATATACAACCTATAAAATATATATGTCTAGATCACTGATAACATATTACTAATATTTTATTCTAAACTTGCTTGTTGGATCATATAACAACATAAAAGTTATAACAAGAGTATGAATCTAATTTAGTAAGAAATACTACATGAATTATGGTAAGAATAGGAGCTTTTAGAATTATTAAGAGAAAACAAATTTGATTTTCAGTAAATTATCTAAAAAATCAATAATACATTTGAGTATTACAAATTTTGCTATACACTACAAAAAATATATTATCTTATTACATTTGAAGAGAGCTTTTTTTTTCCTGAAAATAATACTCATTAATTATAGAGTTGGATGATGAAGAAATTAGAATTTATTTTTAGATAAACAACTTTAAAATATTACTCCTATATTATGTAAGCTGAGTATAACCTTTTTACATAATCTAAAATATTATAATTTGTAGTGTATCATTGAAGATTCCTCAAAATATATTTTAAATAATTAAGATTCTTCACACTACATTATTTATACAACCTGCAAAATATGAACTATGAATTATAACATATACGAACCATAGTACAAATCAGAATAGATTACTCCATTATATCATTGGGTCTAATAATAATAATAAAAATTATAACAAAAGTTAAACTATAATTTAGCCTTTTATCTATAAAATGAGATCTTAATAAATATAGGGTGACATGTTTTCTCCTTAAATAAATTTTGAATAAATAAAAAAATTTCAAACAATAAAAAAATAAAAAAATAGATTAATAATGGTTAGGATAAAAACAAAATTGAGTTTGGATTATGTTGAATTACTTAATAACTTGATAATCCTCGTTAAAACAATTTTGTTACTTTCATTGTCAATCGTAACACTTTATGTTAGCAACTTACCATATAAATGACAAAAAGGAAAAAGTAGATAGCAAAATAAAATGAAGGAATATTTAATTTATCTTATTTATTATCATACCTAATGATATATGAATATACTTCTACTAAATAAAAAAATAACTCGTGCATCACCACGAGTTTCAAAAACTAATATTTGATATTACTAAACATATGGATCAATCATTCCATAAGTTTATTAATCATATAATAATTATAAAACAAGGATTCATAATATAAAATAAAAATTGATTTTACTAATCATTCATGATTTTTCCAATAATATTTGTTCTCAATCAATTGTTCAATTATTAATTATTTCTTAGTTCATGATTATTTTTCAACATAAAAATATAATATTTTATGACAGAATTTGAACCTATATATGACCCGAGTCACAAGTCAAGTTATATATATCTATTCTATATGGGAAGAGAGGGGGGACACCAAAATATAGAAACTCCTATTTTGCCCTCACTAAATATTGAAAATTACAGCAAAAAACATAATTACAACAATTCTTTTTTCAAAAATCACGGCACAAAAAAAAAAAAACTGTTATATTCACTTCACAACAACACCACTCCAACTCCCCAATGCAAGTTAGCCAAATTCTCGCAGGTTTCTCCAAATCTTCCCTCCTCCCCTTCGTCCTCTACTCCCATTCATCCTCTGCACATTCTACCATTCCTCACCTGCAAAATTCAGAATTATACATACCAATATCGGGTAATTACATAAATCATAAAATTTGTTGTGTTGTTCACAATCCTTATAGAATCGAGATTATATAACTAATACAAGTTAATTTTTGGTTTGATATCATAAGCACTCCAACCTCTTCTTCAGATAACAAAGAGCATCCTCAATTACTACGGGCAATCTCAAGTTAACAAGCGGAGAACAAAGAGCACCCTCAAGGTATTTCTTTTAAACATCGTAATTGAGTAACATTAAGAATTAAGTCATTCCATTTGATTGTTTTTTGGTTAGAATGAAAACACTAACTCGCCTATGACATCAAAAATTAAATCAACAAAATTTGCATCAAAATTCAATCAACAAAAACGCTCACCAATATAATTTTGATAATACCACTCTTTTCATATAATAATTACAGTGTCTTTTTTTTTTTTTTTCGAAAAATAAGGGAATACTAAATCGATTCATGCACTGCCAATTCGCAAAACATAAGATTTTTGGGTTTTTCCAATTATTAAAAATCATTCATTTTTGAAAAAAAATCAGGGAATACTAAATCGATTCATGCACTGCCAATTTGCAATACATAAGATTTTTGGGTTTTTGGAATTATAAAAAATCATTCATTTTCCAAGATTATTTTTTCAGACTATAATTTCTCACAACATAAATTACGTATTGTTTGGGCTCAATTGATCAGCAGCCCAATAAAGAGCCTGGAAGCCTCCTAGAGCATGGGCAGGTGGCAGCAATGGGTCCCACTTGTAAAGGTTGACCTAATCACCAGCATTGGGGAAATCCCTAAAAGGATGAAATGGCCATTGCTGGAAAAGGTAGCATGCCCATTGCTACCAAAAAGGCCCATCTGAATAATGTTTCCTGTCTAGGAAATCCCCAACACTATAAAAACCAACTGTCTCATCAATGAACAGTATTGAATTCTCACCTAACAAAACTAGAGCATCTCTCTCTAGACTTCACTTCTCTCTCTACCTCAATCACATCTGACTTGAGCGTCGGAGGGGCGATCCCGGAAATACCCCCGGGGTAGTCTAACCTTGTTGTGCAGGATTCAGGCGTACGGACATCGAAGCTCAGGCGAACGCTCTTGGGGCCCACATCAAATCTCACAACGTATAACAATCCTTAATTTCTTAGCAGAAACAGTTTGGCGCCGTCTGTGGGGATAGTACAAGAAGTTACTTCGCCACCACTCAGCAAGATTCACCTTGTTGCTACTCAGCAAAATCCCTCTCAGAATCACTTAGCAATGGCTCCAGCCAAGAGCACACGTACCAGGCAGCCCTCGGCACAGGGTTAGAGGTCCGAAAGAGACCCCTCCCCATCTCAACAAAGGAGGGCCGAGCGACCCAAAACGCCGACTGTTCAAACCCTCGATCATGAGGAAGAAGAGCAGTCCATTGAAAATGGACCGCAACCATCGAACCAGCTACAGCACGCTGACCCCCATCCCATATCCACGGCGGACATAAATTTGATAGCCGCTCAGCTCCAGCAGACCTTGCAGCAAAGCCTGAGGGATATGTTGGCCAACCTACAGCAGGGGCGTTTTCTTCAACCCCCTAAAGACCAGACCCTGGTCCCTTCCCTTCGGGCAGAGAATCAAGGCCAGCCTAGCCGGCAGCGGTCGGGCCCGAGGGAGCATAGTCAGCACGATCGGCAACGATCCAGACAGGGGGAGGAAGAGCGGCATGGGTCTAAGGGAAGATCCACCTTGCGGGGTGAGGAGACGCACGTGTCAAAATCGCCAAGGGGCAACGTCGGGAATAAAACCCACGACGCTCGGCATTTCCTGAACGAGAAGCGGCTCAGCAAAGGCCTAGATGCTCGGCACATTCTTAATAAGAAAGCCGCTCAGCGGGAAGGGCGCGGCGACTCCGCCCAGTCGAGGCCCATTCGGATCAACAGCGGGGCGCTCAAGTTCATGGTCCCGTTCAGCCAGGACATACTTGAGGCGCCCAGCCCTGGAAAAATCAAAACGCCTTCGATCGAACCTTTCGCGGGCCTGACCGACCCGGACGATCACATGGCCACATACAAAGCACAAATGAGCGTTCAAACTGGCTGCGAGGCCACTTGGTGCCGTTTCTTTCCCACGACTCTGAAAGGACTGGCCCTAAACTGGTTCCAAGAGCTTCCCGCAGGGATCATCACGGATTTCTCAGTGCTCGAGGACCTATTCTTACACCAGTTTATCGCCGGAAAGAGACAAAAGAAAACAAGTCTCCACCTAATGGGAGTCAGGCAGGAGAAAAACGAAAGCCTGGCCGACTACATCAAAAGGTTCAATGAGGAGTCATTAAAAATCTCCGATCTACAAGATGCTGTGGCGTTCGCCGCCTTAATGTCTAGCCTTCAGCCTGGTCGGCTCAGATGGTCCTTGGCTGAGAACGAAGTGAAAACCTTCTCCAAAGCAATGACTCGGGCTCAAAGATTCATCCAAGCAACAGACATATGTCGTCACTCAGACGACGGGAGCAAGAAGAGGAAGGAAGAAGGAAATCACAAGGACCAGTCAAAGCAGCAAAAAACAGGTGGTCGGTCAGATAGGTTTAACGACCATGGCATCGACCCCCGATTCAACAAGAGCAGAAGAGAAATCTACCTGGACATCAAGGACAAGTCCATGATGCCCCGCCCACCCCCCATCAAGACGTCGGTCGCCCGGCGAGACAAAAGCCAATGGTGCGAATTCCACAAAGAGTGCGGTCACACCACCAAGGATTGCAGGGAACTTAAGAAATCCTTGGACAATCTAGCTGACCAGGGGAAGCTGAACCGGTACCTCAAGCACTCTAGGGAAGAAAAAGGCAAACAAAAGGTTGGTCCATCCAACAGCGAGGACACAGAGGGCTTCATCGGGGTCATAGCGGGTGGCTTCGCGTCGGGCGGCCTTACCGGCCGCTCGCGCAAGGCCCACCTCCAAAGTCTAAAGCACCAGGTACTCGATGTACATCATCCCCGACCCGACCGTCCCATCATGACATTCGGCGAGTCCGGTCGCCCCTGCACACGCCCCACGATGACCCCTTGGTCATCGAACTCAAAGTGGCTAATGCCGCAGTCAACGGGTGTTGGTGGATAAGTGGATCTTCAGCGAGATATAATCACACTTGGAGTGCCTCAGAAATTGAAATACACCGAAAGGGATGTAACCCCACTCAATCGCCCACTCATTGGCTTCTGGGGAAACTTCGGTACACCCCGTCGGATCTATAAAGCCGCTACTCGGATAGGAGAGAAGGGCAAAGGAAGAAGCCTACCGATCGACTTCCTAGTGGTAGACATCCCTCTACCATATAACATTATAATGGGAAGACCGACTCTGAACAAAGTCAAAGCAGCAATTTCCATTTATCAGCTTCTTATGCAGTTCGAAACCGACGAGGGTAAAGTCGGAAAGATCCAAGGGGATCAGCAGGCAGCTAGAGAATGTTATGTGAACAGTCTGAAAAACAAGGTCGACGTCCAAGAGGACTCGAAGAAAAGAAAGCGAGAAGATGGTCAGCCCTCAAGTGAGCTCGGGGTTTACCTTACCGAGAATCCCTGAGCAATACGAGCGCCCTCGGCGGCCGAGGACGACGAAGAAGTCATCATCGATGAGAAACATTGTCGGACTCTGAGAGTAGGCAAGGCCATGGACCCTCAAACAAGGAAAGAGATCATTCAAGTTCTAACAGATTACAGAGACGTCTTTGCCTACGGCTTAATGAAATGCCCGGGCTCGACCCTAAAGTGATGTGCCACGAGCTAAACATCAAAGAGGGGTTCAAGCCTGGCCAAACAAAAAGCCGAGGCATCAAGGCCCCGAGAGGAACACGGCTGCAGCCGCCGAAGTCAAGAAATTGCTCGAGGCAGGGTTCATTGAGGAATGCCAGTACTCGGAATGGTTGGCCAACGTAGTCCTGGTCAAAAAATCGAGTGGAGCATGGAGAATGTGCGTGGATTTTACAGAACGAACAAGGCTTGTCCAAAAGATAACCACCCTCTTGCCTAAAATCGACAGGCTGGTCGACTCAACGGCGGGGCACGCTCTCCTAAGCTTCATGGACGCAAACGCGGGGTATCACCAAATCCCGATGGCAGAGCATGATCGAGTTCACACCGCCTTTGTCACCAATCAAGGGGTGTATTGATATAAAATGATGCCCTTCGGGCTCAAGAATGCGGGGGCTACGTATCGGCGCAAGATACCAACAAGATATTCGGCGACCAACTGGGTCGGAATATCGAAGTATACGTTGACGACATGATCGTCAAAAGCAAAGCTCAGGGTGATCACCCCTCCGACCTAAAGGAGACTCTCAGTACCTTGAGGAAGTACCGCATGATGCTGAACCCGAAAAAGTGCGTATTTGGGGTAAAGGGAGGAAAGTGCCTCGGGTTCCTGGTTGATGAGAGGGGAATCGAAGCTAACCCTGACAAAGTTAAGGCAGTGGTGGAAATGAAGTCCCCTCGGAACGTCAGAGAAGTACAACGCCTGACCGGATGTTTGGCTGCTCTCGGCCGCTTCTTATCCCGGTCAGCAGATAAGAGCTTAAGCTTCTTCAAAGCTCTAAAAAGAAAAGAGTTCACTTGGGATGACGGCCGAACAGGCCTTCACCTCTCAAAGCGCACCTATCATCACTCCCAAAGTTGATCTCCCCTTGCCCGAGGGAAACGCCGTTCGTTTACTCTATTTGTTTGGAATACGCGCCGTAGCTGTTTTGGTGGCCGAGAGGGAGGAAAAACAGCACCCAGTCTACTTCATAAGCCATGCCTTCCGAGGAGCTGAGGCCAAATACAGCGAGGTCGAGAAAATGGTCTTCGCCTTGGTAATGGCCAGCCGGAAACTCAAGCCTTATTTTCAGGCCCACCCAATCAAGGTTCTCACGAGTCACCGCCGAGAAAACTCATCGAAAGGGGAATCATTCTAGCCGGATGACCGACTGGGCGGATCAGCTAGCAGATTTCGGGTTGGAATACGAACCCAGGAGGGCAATCAAAGCCCAGGCCTTAGCTGACTTCATAACCGAGTGCACGTCAAGGCCCCCAGCCAGTCAGCAGGATGTTTGGGAATTGCAAGTAGACGGCTCGTCCACCAAAACAGGGTGTGGAGCTGGGTTGGTTATCAAGCCCCCAGTCGGGGAGAAGATGGAATACGCCATCAAATTCGAATTCTTAAGCTCAAACAACGAAGCCGAATACGAGGCCCTAATCCTCGGGACCGGAGTTGTGCATCCTAGCCTGAGCCACCACTGGCCAATGCTAAATCCGACTCACAGCTGATTGTGGGGCAGATATCAAGCGAGTATGAGGCCAAGGAAGACAACATGAGAATGTATCTGGCCAAAGCCCAAAGCATCATCAAACAACTATCTCAGTTCAATATCACCCATATACCCCGATCCGAAAATCAGCAAGCTGACGCTTTAGCCCGAATGGCCAGTTCGGCAGAAGGGTCGGCTCCTCGTACAATCATGTGGGAAGTCCTTGGCAGCCCCAACATTAATGCCAAGGAATGCTTAGATCGAATCGGACATCTGGATGGATGGATGAGGTAGTCGGATATTTGAGGGACGGGAAACTACCTGAGGATCACAAGGAGGCTGACCGGGTCAAGCACCAGTCCGGATGGTTTCTATGGCATGAGAATCAACTCTACAAAAAGTCCTTCACCCACCCCTTGCTAAAGTGTGTCACCCCCGAGGAAGGAAACTATATCCTCAGGGAAATCCACCAAGGGGCTTGTGGAAGCCATCAAGGGGGAAGAACCATAGCCGGAAAAGCTCTCCGAGCCGGGTACTACTGGCCTACTCTAAGAACAGACGCTCAGGAGTTGGTGAAGAGATGCCCGTCCTGTCAGATCCATTCAGACATCCCTCGAGCGCCGGCCACCCCCTTGACCACGATTCAAGCAGTCTTGCCATTTGACAAGTGGGGCATGGACCTACTCGGACCATTTCCCCCCCTCGTGCCAAAGAAAGTTCCCGATAGTCGCCATTGACTACTTCACCAAATGGACCGAAGCCGAACCACTCTCCTCCATAACAGTATAAGGAGTTCGGGCGTTCATTTGGAGGAACATTATCACCCAGATTCGGAGTCCCTCGAGTACCGATCTCCGACAATGGACGCCAATTTAATAGCGGTCCAACTCGGGAATACTGTGCCCGGTTCGGAATATGCACCAAATTCTCCGCGGTCTCAAGGCCGCAAACGAACGGACAAGCTGAGTCGGCCAATAAAATAGTACTCAAGGGGATCAAGAAATCTCTGGAAGCTGCGAAAGGGGCGTGGGTCGACGACTTACCAGGAGTTCTCTCGGGTCGGCCAGAACTACTGTCAAGGAAGCCTAGGGCACTCGCCGTTTAACCTTGTGTATGGTAGCGAGGCGGTCTTACCAAGTGGAGATTGGCATCCCATCTCCCCGAATGCATTCTATGAATTCGAGAAAAACGAGGAAGAGAAGCCTGGCCAACTTGGACCCGCTTCCGAAACAGGGGCAACGCGCGCCGAAATCCATCCGGTACAAGCAAAGAGTTACTCGAATGTTTAATCGCCGAGTGAAATCGAGGCCAATTCGGCTCGGCGATTGGGTCGTTCGGAAAGTCGAGGCCACCGGGGCTCACACACGGAAGGGAAAGCTAGGACCCAATCGGGACCGGTCCGTACAGCAGTAACGGAGGTTATCAAGCCCAGCACATACCGACTAGAATCTCGCCGAGGGCATCCCTTGGCCCGACCCCGGAACGCAGCAACCTTAAAAAATACTATGTGTGAAGTTTGTCGCTCGTAATAGGGGCATATATTGTAACAGCTTAATCATAGCCGATCGGCATTTTCATAGTTAGCCATTTTCGCAATAATTAAATGCAGACCGGTCGGCATATTTCGTACTATGAACAATCTCTTAGACTTAGCCGATCACAATAGTTGGTAAGCATTCTTACAAAGGCAACCAACAAGTTCGCTCGGTTCAACAAAGTTGATAGAAAATATTGCAATCAACAAACGTGCAAGTTGAGACAAAATAACTAGTTTCATTAAATATGTCTCGAATTACAAAAAGGGAGTCGGACATAAAAGCAAGGGAGGCAAAAGCGTAAAAAATGCTAAGTACAAGCGCTACGGGGAGGGGGAAGATCGGCCATGCTCTCGGCGTTCGGCTCGGAGTTGTCACCGACCAACTCTTTACCCCGACCAAGATTGTCGGCCGCCTCGGCGTCATCCTCATTATCATCAACATCATCGCCGTCCGGGACGTTGACGTCAACTTGACCTTCTTCATCATCGTCTTCATCGTTTTCACCCCCTCGGCTTCCAAATGAGTCAAGATAGCGGCGTTGTTGGCATCTACCGACATTTGATAGCTCGACCAAACGTCCGCCTGCACCAAGTCGAAGTGGGACTCGCTAAGGACCTTCTTCGGTCGATCAAGCGCCTCATCCTCCCCCCATTTTATGCGCCGCACCGCCGACCTCGTTGGCGTAGGCCTCAGCTAGCGTCGAGACTTCTCCCGGTCGGAGAACCACTGCGCCTCGGTCTTTACTTGACCTTCCAACTCGGCCGGTTTGACTTTAAGGTCGGCTACCTTTTGCTCGGCCTCCTCGGCTGGACCGGGGCATCGGCCTTCTCGGTTTGAGCAAGTATCCCGAGCCAGGGACCGGGGCGGCTCTCTCATTACCCCACTTGCTCCGTTCCTCCTCGAAGCCTTTTTGGTCCTCCTCAATGGCCCGCTCGCATCACCAAGCTTCGACTCGGCTATCCGCTTGCCTTCCTTGGCGCGATAGACCTCGTCAAAGTGTTTCTTGGCCTTCTCCTTAAGATCGGCCACTTCTTAAGAAAGGCTTACTCGGTTTTGAGCCACGGCCGGCCACCAACAGAACCGGAAAAAGAAGAGAGAGGCAAATCAAAACCAAAAGAAAGAAATAAAGCACATAGATAAGACGCTCTAAGACCGAGAAAGGGACTTACATCATGCCAAGAGCGGAAAAGCTCATTGGTCTCGTTCGGACCATGAGTCGCCCGAATATACTCCGAGTCGCCGGCAGTATACATCGGCTCAATGGCCTTCGTCCGGCGGCCATCTTTCTCGGCTCGACCGAGCTCGGTGAAGGGCACCTCAAGCCTCGCCCCTCGCCCGGTTCACCCCGAAGACGGTCGGCGGAGGGAGACATGGGGGTATACCGAGGACTTCCGACCCGAAAGTCCGAAGAGTGGAGAGAGAGATCCGCCCTCGGCAGGGCCGCGGCGCCTCTCTCGGCCGATGACCTCGATGGACTTGGACTTTTCGGCCTCTTCCCGGCCGGCCTTCTCCCGATCGCCTTTGGCCCTAGCGAGCGCCCTCTCCGTCTCGAGCGACCTTGTCGGCCGACCGCTCCTTCCTCTTTTTGGACTTAGGCTTGGCGGGATCCCGAGGAGAAAGAAAACTCCTATGAGTCGCTAATTACAAGAAATACCGCTCGTTTACGTAAAAGGGAAATTTTACCTTAGGAGGGGCGGGGACCTTCATGGTCTTAGCCGCAATCTCGGGCCACTCGAGCAAGCCCTCATTGCCGCCACATTCAATTTGTCGGCCATGGCTGGATCTACCTCGTCTATGTATGCTCGGGCGGGCTCGCAAAACAAAACAAAATGTAAAAAGTGTTAGCCAAATAGAAGAATCCCTCTTTGATCACCCCAAGCCATCCCCTCGGCAAATTACCCTTCGGAAAAGGTCGAACTCGGAGCCCATAGCCGAGAGGAAATGCTCGTCACTTTGAATAGGTGGCGCGGGTAACCATTGGCTGGGGACGAACACCTCGCCCCCCGTTCACGATCCTCGACTCGGCTCGCATATAGCGAGCCGCAGCCCCTTCTTCATCGTCGAGCTCGCCCACCCGGCAAGTCGGATCAACAATGTGCTCGGTCGGGGGAGGGACCGACGGGATTCCCCAATTTCCGTCGAAGTAAACAAAAGCAAACTCCCTACGAAACCCTTTTCGGGATCCGGGAAGATTGAGGACGGTCCGATACCCCGGTCGGACACCGAAAACTCCACCAGCCGAGGCCCATTGGACGCAAGCCCATGACCTCAACCGGCTTGTACATGTGCCTCCACAGCTTAATGGTCGGTCGGACACCTATCAGGTTGCAGATGACCTGGAAGGCATTGATCCCTCCCCACGAGTTCGGAGAGACTTGGCAAATCGCCAAATTATAGGCATTCAACAATTCGGCGGCAAAAGGAGTCAATGGAAACCGAAGCCCCATCTCCATCGATTTGTAGTAGACCGCTACGCATCCGGGCGGTGGAGACAGAATCGTGTGATGAGCTTCGGTCGGACCGGATAGTATGGGTCTTTTATTTGGAATGCGGTCGCCGTCCCCGAAGGTCCTCGCTCAAGGATTTAATTACGCCGGGCTCGGGGAAGAAAGTCCGTGGACCTCCCTTTCGGATCCGAGTCGGGATACTCTAACTCTCGACCCGAAGTGGACGCATCTCCTGCTCCCTCGGCATGGCCACCCGCACTACATCACGAGACAAATATTTGTCTAAGTAACTTCTTGAGGGGGGATAGGCCAGCGACACTTCCCAAGGATAGGGAATGACACCCTCGGCCTCCTCCTCCACCAAAGACGAAGGGCTCGGGAGAGCTACCGCGTCCGGGCACGGCCCGAAGGGTCGGGCAATTTATTATAGCCGACACCCGGCGTTATTCCCATTCCCCTCACCTCCTCGGATAATTTATAGGGAGGTGAGGCCGGAGGTGTCGACGACTCGGACGAATCTCCCATTATTTATAGACAAGGGAGTCGGCCGAGGTTATTCAAAGGAAAAGAATGAAAGAAAACTTAAGAAAAATAAAAAGCGTACCTGGTCGGACGAAGAGTATGGAGAAGAACTTCAAAGAGTTGAGAGAATTTGGAGATTTTTGAGAGAGAGAATGAAGAAATGAGCAAATGACCCAGAACTTCTCTCTCCTCTCATACATATATAGGAGTACCTCGGGGGATGTGCAACGCAAACCCCCTGCGTCGCTCTAATGGGCTTCTAATAGAGGCCCAATTTGGACCTATTCGACCCATTCCACGCAAAGTCCAAAAACTAGAGAAAAACATCCCCCAAACCCGAAGAAGTTGAAGCGTCAGAACTCCATGAGGCGCCCCTCCAGCTCGGCCTATGTCAAGGGTCCCAACATCCCCGGTATCAAGGGTTGACATGTGGCATGAGAAGGAGGACACACCGGTCGGACCGGCTTGGGGCTCATTAGCCCTCATCCGAATGGCTCAGACACCCATTCGCCCAACAGGGAGCTCCCTCCTTTGCCGAGTCGCTTCTATACTTGGTCAAATATGGCCAAGTATCGCCTAGCACCCATTCGGACCAGCTTGGGGCTCATTAGCCCCTCATCCGAATGGCTCAGCACCCCATTCGGCCAACAGGAGCTCCCCTCCTTTGCCGAGTCGCTTCTATACTTGGTCAAATATGGCCAAGTATCAGCTAGCACCCATTCGGACCAGCTTGGGGCTCATTAGCCCCTCATCCGAATGGCTCAGCACCCCATTCGGCCAACAGGAGCTCCCCTCCTTTGCCGAGTCGCTTCTATACTTGGTCAAACTTGGCCAAATATCAGCTAGCACCCACTCGGATCAGCTTGGGGCTCATTAGCCTCTCATCCGAGTGGCTCAGCTCCCCGCTCGGCCAACAGGAGCTCCTCTCCTTTGCCGAGCCGCTTCTATACTTGGTTAAATATGGCCAAGTATCAGCGGGCCCCTCATCCAAATAAGAAGGAACCAGGTCGGCATCCTTCCTTCAGCGGATATTGACTTGGTCGGACCTCCCCACTTGCCCACAAGAGATTACCGGGTCGGCCACTCCTCATCTAGCAGAGGATGACCGGGTCGGCACTTTCCCTTCACCAGGGAGTAACCCGGTCGGCCACTCTTCACGTAGCATGTGGAGACCGGGTCGGCACTCTCCCCACACCAGGGAGTGACCCGGTCGGCCACTCCTCATCTAGCAGAGGATGACCGGGTCGGCACTCTCCCTTCACCAGGGAGTGACCCGGTCGGCCACTCTTCAGGTAGCATGTGGAGACCGGGTCGGCACTCTCCCTTCACCAGGGAGTGATCCGGTCGGCCACTCTCTATATAGCACGAGGAGACCGGGTCGGCATTATCCCTTCACCAGGGAGTGACCCAGTCGGCCACTCCTCATCTAGCAGGGGATGACCGGGTCGGCATTCTTCCTTCACCAGGGAGTGACCCGGTCGGCCACTCTCCATGTAGCATGCGGAGACCGGGTCGGCACTCTCCCTTCACCATGGAGTGACCTGGTCGGCCACTCTTCATATAGTATGAGGAGACCGGGTCGGCATTCTCCCTTCACCAGGGAGTGACCCGGTCGGCCACTCCTCATCTGGCAGGGGATGACCGGGTCGGCACTCCCCCTTCACCAGGGAATGACCCGGTCGGTCACTCGTCATTCGGCCGGAGATGACCGGGTCGGCACTCTCCTGCCACCGGGGAGTGACCCGGTCGGCCTCTTCTCATTCACCAAGAGGAGACTGGGTCGGCTCTTGTCATTCAACTGGAAGGGAACCCGGTCGGCATTGCCCCCTTTTTTCAGTCAGAAACAAGACAGCTGTGTATTCCGCCACAGACAGGCATCCCACCAGTCGGGCTCCCGCGATCCCCCATCTATGGCGTGGGGCTAATTGTTTGGGCTCAATTGATCAGCAGCCCAATAAAGAGCCTGGAAGCCTCCTAGAGCATGGGCAGGTGGCAGCAATGGGTCCCACTTGTAAAGGTTGACCTAATCACCAAGATTGGGAAATCCCTAAAAGGATGAAATGGCCATTCTTTGGAAAAGGTAGCATGCCCATTGCTACCAAAAAGGCCCATCTGAATAATGTTTCCTGTCTAGGAAATCCTCAACACTATAAAAACCAACTGTCTCATCAATGAACAGGTATTGAATTCTCACCTAACAAAACTAGAGCATCTCTCTCTAGACTTCACTTCTCTCTCTACCTCAATCACATCTGACTTGAGCGTCGGAGGGGCGATCCCGGAAATACCCCCGGGGTAGTCTAACCTTGTTTTGCAGGATTCAGGCGTACGGACATCGAAGCTCAGGCGAACGCTCTTGGGGCCCACATCAAATCTCACAACGTATAACAATCCTTAATTTCTTAGCAGAAACACGTATTCTAATTGATTAATAATTCTAAAAACCCAATCTTTCCATAGAATAATTAAAGTGTTTTTTTTTAAAAAAAAATCACCCCATACAAAATCGAATAAAACACTGACAATTTGCGATACATACGTTTTTTACGATTTTCAAATTATAAAAAATCATTCATTTTCCAAGATTATTTTTTCAGATATGAAAAAAAATCGAAAAAAACTGAAATATTGCAAGAACGAAAAGTTTTGTAGATTACTAGCATGCAAATAAGAAAGGGAAGATATTTCAAACTCACCTCCTCAATTGCAATTAGAATTCTCATTTCTGTGATAAGGGGCCGAAGAAGGACAAAACTTCCGATTACAGAGAGAGAGATGAGAGATACAAGGGTGCTACGAAGAGACGCTGGATGGAATCGCTCGCCGGCGTTGGCTTGGTGTTCCGTGTTAGACGCGATTACAAGGGGCGGTTTAGAGAGAGATGAACTAATATCTAAAAACAAAAAACGTTCCACTCAAGTTTATTTCATTTGGTTCACAAATTTTTTCAATCACTGCGTCAACGCGGTATGTTTTTGGTGTGCTACTGCTACTACGTTGAAATTGCAACATATGTATGACCTAGAGAGAGGTAGAGAGATGTGCCGAATTGTGCAAGGAAAATGAGATAATTAAAGAGGGAGATGGGCTCTCTATTTGTAATGTTTATGATGATATGATATCATACAAAAACTAGAGTATATATGGGCCAAATTGTGTAGAAGAGAACAAAATGAGATTTATTGACACTTTTTTTAATTGAAGAGAGAGATGTATTATTGAGACTTTTTTTTCAATACGACAGAAATGATATTATATTTTAGTGTAGGATAATTGTGCTTAATTCCAGCTTCACCTTCAATTTTAAGATGTATATATTTAACTTTTAGTTTGAGATGTACAAATTTATCGTTTATAATAGTCATTACTTAAGTTTATGTACACCTTCGACTCCCTCTTGGTCTTTAAGATGCAAATAATAGAGCTTAATTATCTTAAATAGTTTCAAATGCGTTGTTATTGTAAAAGTATTCGTAATGATATATCATGCAAATATAATAATTTATATTTAACTATCATGTCATACATAAACCTATGAACTACCATTCAAATAAAACTACATAAAAAGTAAAAGCTTACTTATATTAATCATTTTCAATAGTGATAAATTATGAATATAAATTGTAAAAAAGTAAAACTAAATAAATTCCAATAACTATCATGTCATACATAAACGGTTGTATCTGCATCGCGGTGAAGCCGACATGCCGAGAATTCTATGCATATATGTTTCGGTGAAAATTATTTTGAAATTCTTATGTGTATGTCCAATTTTCCTACTGACTTTATACTCATATCATTCTAACATCAACAAAATTATGTTCCTTAGATGCGACAACATCTTGATTCTCTACTTTTAAGAGGTGGTCGTCTACTCCAACAATATGTTGTTGATAACTGTGTCATAATGCAAGCATCCAAGCTGAGATGGATTGCACTCAATCAAGACAAGATACGTCTTCGATTTGTACAAGGGTTTAGAGGATTCTCTAAATCTTTGGAGTGCATAACACGGGTTCGGATTGATTTGCCTATACCTATACTCTTCTTAATGAAACCAATCCCTTCAATTAACATTAATTTTTTTTTCATTAATTTTCATCTACGAGAGAAGGTTGGTCGAAGGACGATACTACCGTCTTCATTCGTAGGAAGCCCACGAGATATGCACCGAGGTACCAAGATGCCATGGCCTTGGTACGAAGTTTGGCAAGCCGGACATATTTCGACAATGACATGCAATCCATCTTGGTCGGAAATACAATCAGAACTATTGCCTGGACAAGTTCCAAATGATCGGCCAGATCTACTGACAAGAGTGTTTCATGCTAAATTTGAAGAGTTAAAAAAAGATGTTCTAGAAAGGGGAATCCTTGGAAAGGTGGTTGCTTATGTATATGTAGTTGAATTCCAAAAGAGGGGTCTTCCGCATGTTCATATGTTGTTGATCCTCGAACAAACCGACAAGCTTACCACTCCGGGATGACTATGATATAATTGTCGGAGCGAAATTCCGGATGAACAACAAGAACGGAATTGTACAAAAAAGTTCTTAAACACATGATTCATAGTCCATGTGGGAATCGCAACGGGGATTCTCCATGCATGAAACAAGGTAGTTGTAAGAAAGGATTCCCAAAGTCATTTACTAATGCAACAATGCGAGGAAATGACTCATATCCTCTATATCGTCGCCGACAAGATCGTCCACCTGTACCATTGCGTGAAAATTCTCGGATAGAAGTAGACAACCGATGGGTAGTTCCTTACAATCCATTTTTGCTCTTAAAGTACGATGTCCACGTTAATTTAGAGATATGCAGCGGCATTAAGTGTGTCAAATATCTCTATAAATATATACATAAGGGTTCAGATAGAGTATCCATGGAAGTTAAGAATGGTGATGAGATTGCACAATACGTGGATGCGAGATGGATTTGTGCACCCAAAGCTTTTTGGAAAATATACAAATTCCCTTTAACTCGAATGTATCCATCTGTAGATCGTTTGCAAGTGCATTTGCCAAACATGCATCAAGTGAGATTCGAAGAGAACTGCCTAATTTCGGACGTATTAGAGGACCCGAGAAACTCCAAAACGATGCCGACTCAATTCTTTAAGATGAATGAAAGCGATCCGGGTGCAAGAAGATATCTTTATAGAGAACTTCCAGAGCATTACAGGTGGCTTAAGTCTAGGTGTGAGTGGCAGATAAGGAGAAGTAATCAGCGAGTTATTGGTCGATTGTACGTAGCTTCTCCACTTGAAGGAGAGAGATTTTACCTAAGATTATTGCTCAACCACGTGCGAGGTCCCCAATCATTTGAACATCTGAGAACGGTCAATGGTGTCACACAACCGACATTCGAGGCCGCTCGCGGAATCCCTTGGTCTAATTGAGAGTGATGAAAGCATCCGTCAATGTCTTTTAGAAGCATCTTTTGTAAGAATGCCATCATCGTTACGAAGATTATTCGCAACCATCTTGATATACTGTCAACCCACTGGATTACGTGCCCTATGGGACGAGTTCTTCACGTACATGGTTGAGGATTATCCATCTTCAAGCATGACAACTAACAATGTTATTCTCACTCACAAGCTTCTACAGGACTTAGATCGTTTATTACGGCCGTCGAGAAAAAGAATTTCTGACTTCACAGAGTTGCCAAGTTTACCTGAAAGTACTGAGGACATCGACGATCTTCCCGCAATCATGGAGGAGTACTTTTCTGTGCCAGTTCCAGAAGAGGACTTGGCGTGTGTTGACACTCTTAATAGCGATCAACGACATGCGTACAACACAATTATGGATGCTGTCATTTCAAAAATCGGTGGAGCTTTTTTCGTTGATGGTCCACGAGGCACCGGCAAAACATTCTTATACAGAGCACTCCTAGCAACCGTAAAAGGAAGAGGTGAAATTGCTGTTCCCACGGCGACATCTGGAATTGCAGCGACGTTGTTGCATCAGGGAAGAACATCGCACTCAACTTTTCAGCTCCCATTGCAACCTGATAGCAACTCAACTTGCTCATTCACCAAGCGTTCCAAAACGGCCACTTTACTAAAGCACTCTGCCATAATTATATGGGATGAGGCTCCAATGACACACATATATCATTTCGAAGCCGTTGATCGTTCACTAAACACTAGTACATGGAAGGGCTGTGGCGGCGCTAGAAAAAGGGTTATGGCGGCGCATAAAAGCGCTGCTACACTCTATACCGACGCTACTGAAAGTGCCGCATAAGCTGCTGCCGCAAAGACCTATAGCGACGCAATTTTCAAGCATCGGTATAGGATCAAAAATAGCACCGCTATATGGACACGCTTTTTAACACTTTAAGAGGCACTGAAAAGCGTCGCTATTTTTTATTATGGCGCACTACTCATCAGGCTATTCAGGCACTCTAAAGCGCCGGGATACCTATTACGAGGCACTTTTTTTGAACTTATTCAGGCACTTTTAAGCACGGCCATAGGCATTAAGCACACTTTTCTTTAACATGTGACAACACTTTTAAGCGCCGTAAGAGGTAAGGGGGCGCACTTTTCAACAACCTATGTAGCACTTCTAAGCGCCGCCAATATCTAATTAACAAGACAAATAAATATAAAATGAAAAATTTTATAATCATAAATATCGTTGAGTAAGAAACATTGCAATTTTTTGGAGTACCTAAAATCATTCAAACAAATTATCATCTAAATCTATACACAAAACATTGTTCAATAGCTCAAATATCTAATTATATGTCTGAAAAAAATTCTATTCATATGCCTTCATGGTGTTCGATGATATTTTGCATAACATCATGGTGCTTATGAAGCCTTCATGTTCCAACTTTCATGTAGCCACCTCTTAACCTGCAATTAATAATACAAACAATAAGCATCCACATTTGAAAAGTATTCAATAATCCTTAAAATTATTAGAAAAGTTAGAAAAGTATTCAATCTACACGGGTTAGAAAAGTTGTTGAATTTGCAGAGGTAAATTTGTATCAAACATACAACAAATAATCTAACCTTCAATTGAAAATCTCACAAATTGTTATTGTCAGGCTGCGTAGAAGCAACATCACCCTAGATAAATAACAAAAGAAAAAATTTACCAACTTCAAAGCTTCAGATACTCAAATTATATATGAAGCATGTGGGTTAACACAAAATGAAAGGTTTAAAAGAGTGTAATTATTTACCTGATTAATGTCAATATTATCATGTTCTTCTTCTGACTCAGAGTCATCAGATTCAGAAATAAAAGAATCAACATCAGATTCTTCATCATCAGAGACAAAAATGTTATGCTCATGCAACTTCCTTTTCACCAAGGCCTAGCTTGTCAATGACCTTTTTTGCCTCCCTGAATGTCTTAGGCAAGTTTGCACCATTCGGAATTGTAAGTAGTAATAACTGTAATAAATCATTGAAGGATTTATTAGTCCATTTATTAGTGCTCTTTATATGAAATAAAAGCACTAACAAAGACAACTTTGTCAATTTGCACCCTGGCCATAACTCTTCCTCAGCATCTTTTAGCAAACTATAGAAGCTTTGAGCTTCTTTGTTAGGACCTGCTACACCTTCATCCATGTTCTCACCAAAATTTCGATCATCGCCTCTATAATCGTATACGTCATGTACCAACTGACGCATATCCATATGCGTAAGAGTCTCATTTTCTACCATAGGTTCCGTAGAATTCGAAGTAGAAATTTGATCTAAATTTTCTCCATGAAAAGACCATATTGAATAATTACGCATTATTCCATAATGGAGCAAGTGGTAATTCACATCATCAGGTTTCAAAAGCTTGTAATTAACACACTTCACACAAGGACATCTAAGTCTACCATCAACTGTAAGATTACTATTAGCATAACTCATGAAGCCATCAACCCCTATTCGATATTACTTTGCTTTTATTGGAAAAGTTAAGTTTTCCTTGATTGTTCTCACATCCATGATCAACTAAAGTGGAAAACATAAAGTCAATGACTTTATTTATACAAATAATGCAACAACGATTAAACATATAGTAGATACATTTTTCAGATAATCTAACATCAAAATAGTTCCCTTGAAACTGACTAACATCATGTACATGAAAGTTTTAGTCAAAGTATATAATCGGTGGGAGCGGAGTTTATAGGTTACATAGTGGTGGACCCTTAGAAGAAAGTTTTGATCAAGTATATATGGAACCAATCAAGCACATCTAAGGTTAATCAAAAGGACTAGATGAATACTAGCAACATCATTGGAATCGGCTATATATGAGTTATAACCTAGTGACATAATTTAATAAAGAGATAAAGAAACATTAATCACCAATACATGCTTGATCTCTTTTCAAATAAATTGGATAAAAGTAAGCTAGAAATTGCAACTTGCATCGAGTTGTTGTGTGCATCACAAATGGTCTAATCTACAAAAAAGTATAAATAAATATAGAAAGTCATTACCCAATATTATTCGATAACTTGGAAACAGTAACCAAGAAAAGGAATAACTAAATACACAAACTAAACTCTGCCAAAGCTAATTAACTAGATACGGGGCAAGTCAAGAGAATGTCAACATTAAAGCATACTGCAAACTAAAAAATTGCTTTGCAGAATATGGTTCAACATTATTGTACAATGAGAGATCTCATGTTATACACCTTATGCTGTTTAAAAAGGGGACTGGATATTAATATTTACAGTAGTCCAATTAGCTACCTCACTCTTGATATAGGAAAAAAGTGCACAGAGATAAACAAAAACTTTAAATCTTATGCCTTCCCTACCACCATTAAGAAAAAAAAACAGCTTGAAAAATAACTCAAAACATAAAAGGAGAGTAATAGTTCCCTCTCATAAATTGCACTACATGAGAATACCCCAAGTTCAAAACAAGCCATGATCGATAAGTACTTGATTAGGCAATGGGAATCAAAATTTGAGCACCAAAACATGGAATATTTTCATTCTTTTGTGATGCACACAACAACCAGATGCAAGTTGCAATAAAAAGGCATGAGAATTACCTGATTAATCCACTCGTGTTATTTGAAAAAAAAACTTCACCTCTTCAATGTCAGCGAAAATCGAAAAAAATTGAAAAAGAAATTAAATTTATAGCTTCAATTATATAGAACAGGGACCAAAAAAGTCAGCATATGTAATTAGGAAGAGACTTAGTTGATTTAATCCGAAATAATCCGCAATTTAGAATATAGATGATTCGCATATAGAATTGATTTTGAGATAAAATCTACCAAATTGAAGCAAAACTTCACCGAGAGAATTGTACCTGATAATGAGTAGGGCTTGAACAAGATTAATCAGAAGATAGAAAAATCTCACCTCTTCAATGTCGTTTGAATTTAGGGCTTGAAGTGAGCGATCGAGATGTTGAAGGTGAACTGACGGCGACTCGGCGAGAGGAAATAATTAGTGGGAGGTTTTTTTAGAGGAAATCAGTAGTGGGAGTTTTGAAATATTTGGCAGAATAAAAAATTAAAGTGGCGCCTTAATTTTTGTCTTCTAGCAGCGCTATTTTGATGCGCTAATTATTTGCGCTTCAATTTTACACGGAACATGAACTTTTCAGCACTAATATGTTATAGCGCCTCTAGCAAAGCACTTTAGTAGGCTCATTTTCTACTAGTGAAAAGACTTAATGGAAAACGACTTACCATTTGGGGGAAAAATTATTGTGTTTGGTGGTGATTTCAGACAAGTGTTACCAGTGGTTCGAAACGGAACAAGAGCTCAAATGATCGATGCGTCATTTGTCAAGTCCCCTACTTGGAGACACGTCGGTATTTTGCATTTGAGAGAAAATATGAGATCAAGAGATGACAGTGCATTTGCTACTCGATTGCTCTCAATTGGCAACGGAGATGAACCTACCGTGTCAGATCACATGATAAAACTGCCAAACCATATGGTAATACCATCAACTGATGATGTCTCGATTGAAATGTTGATAAATGAGGTTTTCCCAAATTTAAGTCAACATGTGGGAGAAGGAAATTATATGGTTGAAAGGGCCATCATCACACCCCTCAACGAAGATCCGACAAGAAGATAAATGATAAGGTTGTTGAGAAATTTCTCGGAGAAGGAAAAACATACTATTCGATTGATTACGTTCTCGAAGATAAGAATAATTTGTATCGGCAAGAGTTTCGAATTCAATATCGGCTTCGGGATTGCCTCCTCATGCTCTCACTTTGAAACACGGGGTACCCTTAATGCTTTTGAGAAACATCGATCCTAAGAATGGGCTTTTGCAATGAAACACGGTTGCTTTGCCGTGGTGAAGGACCATTTTATAGATCTTCGAGATTTTAACGGGGCATTCTAGGGGGAAACGAGTTTTTCTACCCGAATTCCGTTGAAGAGTCTTTGAAGATATAAAATTGCCATTTGAGTTGGTAAGAAAGCGGTTTCCGGTGAAGGTTAGTTTTGCCTTGACAATAAACAAGTCTCGGGGGCAAACTATACCCCATGTTGGCATATACCTACCGAGATCATGTATTCGGCCACGGGCAACTCTATGTGGCATTATCACGTGGAACCTTAGAGAACACAACAAAGATTGTGGTAAAAAAGGGGAAATGTACAAGGACATCAAGGGGTATTTACAAAGAATATTGTATATAAAGAAGTGTTATTGCCTTCGAATAGTTGTATTCAATGTGTACAATCTTGAAATACCACTTTGTAATTATAAATGCACAATGTAACTGATTGAAATATAGTCATGATTCTACCTAATTTATGTACTTTACTATTATGAGTTACTTCATAATAATCTCATGCTCATATCGTGATCGTATAGTCTTCAATGAATTGCATAATTACGTTTATGATCTTATTTTGATACCTAATATATTGTAATGTGATGCGGATGTAAATATATCATGTTACTCATTTTTAAATTATTATATGTAACTATATTTTTATGTCTAACATATTCTTCAGGATGGAGTTCCATTATCCACCCTTTATGCATTTATATCCTTGCGGTGTACGACGATATAATGTCAGGGCTCAGTTGGTTCGTAACTACGACGTATTCCATTACAATCACCGCGGAACAACTAAGCAAATATGGAAAATGCTTTTCGTTGATGTCGAGGTAAAAGAAAATTTAGATTAATGTAGTGTAAATTAATTTCACAATGGTACAAGACACTCTTAGCAACTTTCATTTTGTTTTAAATGATAGGGTGAGTGCATACAACACTATATTCTCGCCCCATGTTGAAAACTTCATAGGAAGGTTTCACGAGGGATTTATTTATGTAATCAGTGGGGTACAAGTAGGACACTCCGATGAAAATAATAAAATCGTCCCAAACTGGAAACAAATGACAATAGCATCAGAAACAATTGTGATACGTGAAGAGCATGATGACGTTGCAATTCCCACATTATGCTACAATTTAGTTGCTTTGAACCGGTTCCATTTTCATGCCAATCGTACTGATATGGTGTTCGGTACTTTTACTACCCCTCTATCTATATTAAATTAATATTATGTTTAGCTTCATGGAAGCTAACTTTAATTATACTATTTTGGTTGGGTTAAGATGCAATGGGATTAGTTCTATATGTTTCACCAATTGAGTCAGTTGGAGGAAACTCGGTTAAAAGAGATTTGGCAATAATGGATAAAACGTAAGTCTATTCTAATTAAATAATTTTTATTTGCATACCATCTCTATATTCTTTTAACACAAAATGTTCCTAACACTATTGAATTTCATACTCGCAGTTGGACGATTATAAAGTTAACCATTTGGAATGAATTTGTGCACATACTTGAAGATGGACATCTTAACACCAAAGCTGATTTTTGTCCAATTCTTTTTGCATGTGGTCTACATTTAAAGAGCTTTCGTGGTACACTATTGAACTATATATGAATTATCAGTAATTGCATTACATTTTTATATTTGTAAGTGTCATATTAATATGTGATAACATTTTTATCTCTATCTTAAACATAGGTCGGACATATCTTACAACAGGATTTTACTCCAGGATTTATGTTAACAAAGTAGATGACTTAACTACTTCCTTATCTACATGGTATGCACAAGATAATTATATTATTGTGTATCCTAAATTACTATTTTTTATTGAATAATTTTATCTTCTAAATTTATAGGTATGAATCCGATAAATTAGCGAAAAAAAAGGTTGCATGTTTCCGTTCAACTCCTTTCTCCTTACAATCATCCATTGATATTTCAAATGCTCCTCGGATTCGATTAGCTACCTTCCATGCCATGAGAAAAGTAAGTAATTAGACCCTTATTCCTTACTTTTTATAACTAAAATAAACCTATACATGAATAAATAACTTTCAATTGTCTTGCAGGTACAATATTGTCGAGTTATTGCCAATGCATGTCATCTTGAGCATGTTGACAATATCATATATGAAGCATGTCATCGTTGTCTCAAAAAGGTTAACATTTTCCAAGGAGTTCCCACATGTGAGTCTTGCGATATTGCAAATGTTGTAACCATTCCAAGGTATAATTTTCGATCTCATATGATCTCGATCATCAAACAACCAACATTTATTTAACCTGCTAAACTTTTATCTTATTTTATTAACAGATTGTTAGTTCGACTAACAATATGTGATAGAAGTGGTACTTTAAAAATCACAATGCTTCATGATCTTGCACAACTCATTTTGGGATGCCCAGATACGGACATAAAATTAAACTTCAACGAGTTTTCATCTATTACAAACTAGCTCGCCTTGCATTTGAATACATTGCATAATTTCAAAGCCCATATCTCACCCTTGAAAATAAATGCACAATTGTTTGCGTTACTGCAGCCAAATGGACACAAACGAGTCATGGAAATATTATTCTCAAAACTTGGATACAAAACATTCGCTTGGATCTTACCTCCACCAATGCAAGAGTTCAATCCAGGATCATTCTTATCTTTATTAGTTATGTCTTTGAAGTCGGTGAATTTGAAGAGTGCATGTGGTTAACCAAGTTCTATGAAAATAAATTCCATAGTTGAAACACTAGAGATTTCATTTACTATCTTTGTTATTATATTATTTTTTAGGGGAAATCTTTGTTATTATATTGTTACAGTATGAATATTTTTTTCTTAGGTAAATTTTGTAAATAATTTAACTTCATAAACGACTTCGCACGCATAGCGTGCATATAAAGCTAGTATATATATATAAGAACTACTCGTATGGCGAGAATCGTGATACTTAGTCATTTTTTCCTCATTTTACGAAAATTTTGCTCATTCACAACGTTTTGCCTCATTTTGCATTTCTTTATTTTATATTTTCTTCATTTAACATTTTTATACTCATTTTTGCAACGTTTAGAACCAACGGTAAGAAAAAAATAAAAATGTACCAATAAAAACCAGAGGTAGTATATTGCTATAATAAAAATCAGAAAATGTTTACTATGTTAGTTTTGGGGTTGATGACATAAGCGCAGACGAAACCAAAAAAACCGCCTCTTCTAGACTCCTATGAGTATCAAATAATAATAATAATAATAATAATATCTTCGCTACCGTCAGACTATTTATCCCAATGGCAAAACTAGACCCGTTGGAATTAGCCACTTCATCTTTTACAAATAAGTAAGACAAAGATTTTTTTTTCTCTATTTGGGAAGTTATTCCAACACCTTATCACCATAAAAGAAGCCACACAAAATCTTTTCTTCCGTCCTCTGTTTTGCTTCTACATAGAGCCTTCCCCCGCACAATCAGAAATACATCAACGTTCAAAGGTAGATTTGACCCTCCTGAAACATGGCAGAAATCAAATTTATCTCAGAGTGCTTTGTTAAACCAAAATATGAGGTTGAAGATGCAAAACAACCTTACCATTTGTCACCTGTTGAGATAGCTATGTTATCCATTGATCCTATACAAAAAGGTCTCCTTTATTCCCTTAATAATTCTACTGATGATATTACTTGTGATCGAACCAAAGTTATATCTCATCTCTTAGAGAAGCTTAAACACTCACTTTCCTTAGCCCTCGTTCATTTCTACCCATTAGCCGGCCGTTTCGCTACACGAAAATATCCCGACGAGCACGCTTGTTCGATCTTCGTCGATTGTACCAAGGGCCCTGGAGCTAGGCTTATTCATGCTTCGGCCGTAGACGTTACTATATATGATATTATGTCTTCCATTGATGTTCCAATAATAATTCGATCTTTCTTTGAGCTCGGTGAAAAGATGGTTAATCATGATGGTCATACGAGGGCTTTGATATCGATCCAAGTAACGGAACTCCTAGATGGGGTGTTTATAGGGTTTACTATGAACCATAGTGTAGTAGATGGTACCTCTTTTATTCATTTTGTTAGCATGTTGTCTGAGTTGTTTAGATCAGAAGAGCAATTTTGTGATGACACCACTACCCCAACTATTTCACGTGTGCCAATATTTAATTATAAGCCGTGGATAGATAATGTTTGTGGTGATAACGAAGATGTTATGGTCCTTAAGTTGCCCTATTTGGAGCCCGATGAGTTCATAGCCCATGGGTATGAGCCCGGCCCATTAAGGGAGCGGATCTTCCACTTCTCACCTACATCGTTGGCTACTCTAAAGTCGAAGGCTAACCAAGAATGTGGGACCTGCAATGAGATATCATCGTTTAAAGCCTTAAGTGCTCTTGTGTGGAGGTCTATAACTCGTGTTAGGAACCTATCAAAGGATGAAATGACCAGTTGTAATATGTTAATTAACGCTAGAGCTAGATTTGATCCACCTATATCTGATGATTACTTTGGAAATTTACTCGGTGGAGCACAATTGGTTGTCAATGTGGAGGAGTTGTTGGGCCATGACTTGGGTTGGGCTGCAATGAAATTGCACAAAACCATTATGGGCCAAGACGGAGAAACAATCTGTGTCCAGTATAAGGGATTGGCTAAATCCCCCATGGTGTTTCAGCGTGGTGTTGGACCAGATATCCACGGCCCACACAGCGTGGTTATAGGAGGGTCGGCGAGGTTTTATATTTATGGGCCTGAATTTGGGCTGGGTCGAGCTTTGGTTGCTCTAATGGGGTATGCAAGTAAAGATGATGGAAAGGTGACAGCAAATCCGGGTCGTAAAGGGGGAGGAAGTGTGGATTTGGAAATTAGCCTAAAGCCTCATTATATGGCTGCCCTTGAACTTGATTCTGAGTTCATGAGTTATGTGTCATTGCATTGAGGAAGTAGCTAGTTTCATGCAATCGGATTTTCTTATAATGCATTTAGATTTGTAACGAGGTTTCAAAGATTTGGATGATAAAGAGGAAAGAGCAAGAGGAAGTTTTTAATTTGGTCCTTCCAAGCTCTAGCTCAAATTATTTGCTCTAATTTTCAATTTATATTAGGACGTCTCAATTTATTTAGTAACTCAAGCTTTTGGATGCTGTATTTTGCATATGTTAATTTTAATGACCTAGATTTATACTTATTTATTTATTTATTTATTTTTTTGATAAGGAAAGAAAACTTAGGAAAACCTCCTAATCCGGAGGCCAACATAAAACATCCTTACAGACGAAAAGAGAGATCAGCATCAAAGGGAGGAGAAAGATAAAGAATATCACTAGTAGAATGCCCACGACTCGCCATAAGATCCGCAACCTTGTTAGCCTCTCGGAAACAGTGAAGAACCTGAAAGTTAACAAAGGAAGACAAAATGGAATTAATGTCTATAACAATATTCTTAATTTCCCAAGGGACTTTCGAGGTGTGCCGAACTGCATTAATAACAACAAGGTTATCGCCTTCAACCACTAGGTTAAAAATATTCAAAGAAGCTGCAGCCCACAAGACCCTCTTTAAGACCCCACGCTTCGACTTGGAGAATAGAAGAATTACTACCTAGAGCACGAGCACCTGCCAAAACAGGATCACCACTACTATTTCTAATAATAAACCCTAAAGAAGCACACCCATTCGAAAGTTTAGAACCATCAAAATTCAATTTAAAGAATTCCTGAGGGGGGGACCACAAAGAACCAGGACCAGTACAAGGCCCCTTATGAATCTCCTTAGAAGCCCGCGGACGCAAGGGGCTAGCAGCCTCCACAACCAAGGCTATAGACCAAGACGCAGTAAATTGACTAATAACATAACTAGCTTGCTCGGAAGAAATGGCTTCATCGTTAAAAATAGGTTTGTTTCTAAAGTACCAAACAAACCACCAAACAAAGGAGAACTTAGTAATATTCGTTTGGATGAAATGCGAGACAAGTTTCAAGAACGGAACGAAAAGGACTAAGATTAATCGAAGCAAGGCAAGAGGGGGGGGATAGGCCAACTAATGCTAGCATTAAGATGAGAAAAAATATCCATAGAGAAAGGACAAGCAAAACATAAATGGGCAATGGACTCACTAGCATTGTTACAAAACACACACTGTTGCGGAAGAAAAATATGACTTTTCACTAAGCGGCATTTGGACGGAATACCATCATTACACGCTTTCCAGAGAAAATTTTTAATTTTAGGAGGGATATTAAGACCCCAGATCCAATTAAATTCAACCTTATCAGAAGTCGAAGGGAGGAGGCCTTGGGCAAGGAGGACCCCAGTCTTAACAGAATATTCCCCATCAGCTGAAATCCCCCACACAAGATGATCTGGTTAGGCAGAAGCAGGGATATAAATAGCACTAATTTGAGATACAATGTGGGGGGGGACTAAGGTGAGTAATACTTGGGTATCCCAACATTTAGACAAGGAAATACACCGGATCGACTAAAAAAATTTCAGTACCAGACATAGGGGAAATAATAGAGTTTAGAGGATACTGGAAAATCCAATTATCCGACCAAAACTTAATGCTTTTCCCATCACCTACCTGCCAATGAAGCCCTTTCTTAAAAAGATCCCGAAGGCTCAGAAGATTTTTCCATTGCCACGATGCAGACTTACAAGCTTTAATAGAAAAAATAGAATTGTTTTTGACATATCTTTTCCTAACCAACTTGACCCACAAATTATTATCATCCTTGATGATACGCCAAAGAAGTTTCATTTGAAGCGCTCTATTATTTACTTCTGCCTTGCGAAAGCCTAAGCCCCCAACAGATTTAGGAGTACAAATACGATCCCAACCAATAAGATTAGGAGACTTACTAGAAGAATCTTTATTCCAAAAAAAATTGCGATAAAATTTATCCAGAGAAGATAAAATACTTTTTGGAAGGAGAAAACTTTGCATTTGATAGCTAGCTTTAGCTGCAAGATTTGATTGGATAAGAACAGAACGACCAGCTTGAGACAAAGCATTAGCTTTCCATTTAGGAAGTTGATTGGTAGTTTTACTAACTACTGAACTAAAAGTTTCATTTGAGACTCTAGAACTAATAATAGGGCAGCCCAAGTAGTCACCAAGATTGTCAGTTTCCTGCATAGCCAGAATGGAAGCAAAATTTCTCTTATCCTCCTACGAGACATTAGTGGTACATTGGAAAGAGGATTTATGATAATTAACCAGCTGACCAGACATGGAACAATATTTATCAAGGATTTGTTTTATTATTAAACATCTATAGTTAGTAGCTTTAGCAAAAATCATAGTGTCATCCGCAAAGGTGAGGAATGGAACACGGATCCCAATTTTACCAATAGGGACCCCTACAGGTTTTGCAGGGCCTTTAGCAGCAGTAGAGAAAAATCTAGCCAACAGTTCGGCACATAATATAAACAAATAGGGGGACAAAGTATCACCTTGTCTAATTCCTCTAGAGGAGGTAAATTGATCCCCTGGAATACCATTGACCAACACTGAAAAGGAGGCAGAAGAAACATAGGCTCGAATCCAGCCAATCCACTGAGGGCAGAAACCCAATTTTCCAAAGTAGCAAAAATGTAGCCCCATTCTAACCTATCATAAGCCTTTTCCAAATCTAACTTAATTGCAATCCACCTAGTATTACCAGATTTGCTTTCAAAAGATTGGAAAATTTCATGAGCTATCAGAATATTATCCTGGATTAACCGATCAAGAACAAAAGCACCTTGAAAAGGATGGATAATTTGACCCATAACTAACTTTAGACGATTGGTTAAAATTTTAGAAATGATTTTATAAATAGTTGAGTAGAGACTAATGGGACGAAAGTTGTTTGCCGAAGACGGGTTATCAATTTTGGGAATCAAGGCTAAAAAAGTGTGATTAATTTCTCTCAAAATTTTTCCAGAGTGAAAAAAGGCCTGAATAGCCCTTATTACACTATTACCAACCAAGGTCCAATATTTTTGGAAAAAGAAAGGGGGGTACCCATCTGGACAAGGAGATTTATCTGGTGCTAACTCAAAAGTAGCATTCTTGATTTCCTCACCAGAAACAGGCGCAGTTAGAAATAAATTATCAGTATTAGACACAATTGTGTCCAATAATGAAAAATCAGAATCTACATCAAAGCAAGTGTTAGTGTCTGAGGAGAATCGAGTCTTAAAAGAATTAATTAGTTCTTGGGCTATGTCCATTGGAGAACAAACCATCTCACCATCAGCATTAACAATCTCTTTGATTTGATTCCTATTTCGTCGGATAGATGCATGAGTATGATAGAAGGTCGAATTAGTATCACCAAGAGTCAAATAGTTAGCCTTACTTTTTTTGTTTCCAATATTCATTACTGAAAGTTAATAGATTAGAATGTTTATTAAGAAATAAATCTTGTTTTGACTGAAGTGAAGTATCTGTCGGATTAAGCAGGATATTCGATTGAATTTCTTGGAGGGATTTATCAACAGTTCTTAATTGGCGAAAAATGTTGCCAAATTGGAACCTATTCCAGTCCTAGACTTTTCCTTTAACAATTTGCATTTTTTAACAAGTCTAAACATATGGGAACCCGAAAATTGAACACACCAAGTTTTTTTTAACAAGTGTATCATAGTCTTTTCTAAAACACCACATTTTCTCAAAACGGAAAGGGGGGCTTTAGAAGTAGATTTAGACATGATTATTAAGCGAAATTTGACAATGGTCCGAAGAAGTAAACATATGATGAACAATATGAGCTTGGGGGAAACAAGAAATCCATGATGTACTTGCAACACCCCTATCTAGCCTTTCGTAAATATTGTGAAGCCCCCCTTTCTTTTTTCGCCAAGTATACCGCTGCCCAGAAAAGGGAATTTCGACACACGGGACATTGGATAATAAATGGGACATAGTAGATAGCCTAGCAGAGGATACATCAATGCCACCAATTTTATCATCACTAGAGGAAATTTCATTAAAATCTCCAATTATAACAAAAGGATAGGACAAAGAGTTAACATAAGTAATCAATTCATCCCAAAATTCTGGTTTGAATTCTTTTTGGGTAGGCGCATAAATAAAAAGTAAAACATAAGACAAATTAGCACTTAAAAGATGTACTAAGAGATAAACCGAGTAGACTTAACTAATATAGATAGATTAAAAGGATTGATATTACAGCTTTTTCACATGACCCATATGCCACCAGAGAACCCAACAGTTGGAACTACATCAAAAAATTGAAACCCACACTGGTTTATCATAGCTTGGGAGGGGGATGATTGAGTTTTAACTTCACAAAGCATAAAGATTTTAACGTTGTTGTGAAGACAAAAGTCCCTAGCTTCAGTTAATGCATTTTTTCTGGCACTACCACGAACATTCCAACAGGCCACATACATTATTTATAATATAAAGAAGGAAAATCTACTACCATAGAAGGGAATACTGATTAGTTCCTTTTCCTCTTCAGAGTTGATGAAGCATCATCTTCATCCTCCTTGTCTTCAATTCTCCTCTTGACTGACCCAGATTGAGAAGAGAGCTCCACTGGGTTTAAAGCATCTACACTCATCCTTTCAATCTGCTTAACTAAGGAATTATCAGAATGCAACGAGTGGAAGAAGTTCTCAGCCAGAGAGTTGACCTCATCAAGAGCATTTTCAGCATGGTCTTCAAGACAAAAAGTTTCATTCTCATCAACAGCAAAGTAAATACCGTCAGCAGTAGGAATATCAGGAGAAGCCATGGACATAAAGTTATTTCCATCCATTAAATCTGCTGCATAATATACTTGGAGGGGAGCAGGAGAAAGGACAGGAGCAGAAGCCCCAGCAGCACCTTCAATCTTATCCAAAGCTGGATCATGAAGAGAAGAGACTAGAGGTATAGTATGCTCGTCCTCATCATTAGAGGAGTCATCAGAACACAAATTACTAGAGATAATCAACTTGCCTTTACCTTTTACTTGAACAGGGGGATAGTTCTTACCAACATTCTGATCAGGAAGAGACGCTTCCTTGATAACCACTCCCTTGGCTGAGGGAGTGGGTAAAATACCAGCATCAAAAGACTTAGGAGGGACATGCTTGTGAGTAGGCCTAGAACTAGGAGCCTTGCTAAGGTGTTTGGGCCTTACATACACCACATTAGCTGGCTCAGCTGTGGATGTATGACCAGCTTGCCCAGCAGCCTTAGCAAGGGAATCATACAAAAATTTCTGCTTGGGACTCTTTAACAATTGAATTGTTAATTCCTTTTTAGGGGAATTCAGCAGAGGGCATGCATCAATAATATGCTCAGACTCACCACAGAAAGAACAACCAGAGGAGAAATCCTCATACCAAATGACATAACCAAGGACCAACTCACCAATTCTGCTCACCTCTGCAAACTCCAAGAGAGGACCTTGGATGTCAACCCTCACACAGGCTCTGGCAAAGTGAATCTTGTTACGCAAGAGAGATCTCTGGTCAAGCTTAATGAGAGCTCCAATATCATTGGAAGTCAACAAGTTTGCAATAGAATCAAAGTTGTAACAATTCAGTGGGGAGTATGGGGATTCTAACCCACATATCAACCCACTTTATTTCCTCCATATAGGGGTCAAAGGAAGGCTTCCATGGGGATAGCACAAAAAGATCACCTTGAATGTGCCATGGACGCTCACTCCACACAAGAGTGAGGTCCTGGGGATTAGCAAATCTCAATAAGATCCAACCATTACCTATTGCTAGATAGTCAACATCCCCTTTGACTATCTTCCAATCCACCTTAGTCCTTGCCTTTATAGTACACAAGTCTAAAGGGGCTGATAACATTTTACCCAGGAGGCAAGACTTAGAAAGTTCAACTATGTCTTTTTGAACCTGAGGGAGAGTATCAACTACAATAGCCTCAGGGAACACAGGAGGAGGAGGGGGGTCATTGGGGGAGCTACTAAAAGGGGGAATTTTTTCTAAGTCAGAAATAGGAGTTTTAGACTCAGTATTGGTACTAGGGTTGGAAAGAAGAGCTTTCTTAAATCACCAGGATTTTCCATCATAAATGAAAACCGAATAGCAGAAAAGTAATTTACTAACAACCAAGAATAATAAAGAGAGGGAATTTGGAATTGGGTATGAAATAAATTTACCTAAACCTCCCTTTTATATGGAGGAGTACCTTGAAAATTTAGATAAGAGAGAGAAGAAACTCTCACAGCTAAATTGAGGATTTCATCCTTCGCATTAAATGCTCCTTCAGAGAGATAATGAAAATTACCACCACAATACGCATGGTTTGGTAGTACTTTAACTCCAAACATCAGCATAACTGAACCAAAATCCACCAAGAACACTCTCTTCTGACAAAACTCTCCAAAAAAATAGCGAAACCTCACACTCGAATTAAATGTACTTACTAGAGAAACTCTAGAAAACCCAGCTGGCATGTACTTATTATAAGGAAACACGAAACCTTTAACCCAATTAAAGTTCTTTTGGGAAGTCTGAAGGACATAATCCAACATTAAGCCAGAAGAATTAACATAACTTGGAGTAAAATAAGGAAAGGACAAAGATTTCTCTCTTTCGATAAGATATTGAAATTGATTTGGGGGAAATCTACCTACCTCAACTCTAGAGCTCAGTGATGCGCTATAATGCAGAGGAAGGAGCAGGATTATTATGGTTAAAGAAATTCGAATGATCTGGCATAAAAGATGAGTTGGATTCACTTTAAAAGTAGCCAAAATTGAATTGGGGGTAATTCTAGGGTTGGGGAATTTGGTTTCCCGAATTAGTTTTTCTGTTGGGTCTAGAGTTTCTCTTTCTAAAGCTTTCTCTCTCATCTTTTTTTTTGATTTATACTTATTTATAAAACTATAATCTCCTACTTGTATTATGATTCTTATTCTTTATAGTTTTTTTTGGCCCCCTTTCGGGAACCCGTGGTAAGATGAATTTCTTTTGGGCTGCCCTCGCACAGGGCCACTCACCCAAAGGCCCAACAAGCCCCAAACCCCCCTCCCCCAATAATATTGAAATTTTTGCTTCCACCAAGATTTGAACCTTGGTTTCCCAGATGGGAGATAGGAAGCCATACCATTGAACCCAAGGGTCCTTGGTCTTATTCTTTATAGTATGTACTATAGTCTAGCTAGGTGATGGGCTACGAAAAGGATAGTGCTTAGATTAATGAATGGACAAAGTGTCCATTAAAACATAAGGAGCCACTTCCGAGGGGCAATGGTTCTCCCATCTTTGTTCTACACCAAAAGGAGTTAGTCTAGCTAGGTGATGGGCTACGAAATTTCCATCCCTTAGCACATGAGACCAAACTACAGAATTAAAGTTTTTACTAAGCACAAGAGCATCCTCTGAAATAGTGTCTAAATCCGAGAAAAAAATAGCACCTTTGATTAATTCATTTCAGTTTAGTTTAGTTTAGTGCAGCTCATCTTACTTCAGTTCAGTTCAGCTCACTTTAATAAATTCATTTCAGTTGAGTTCAGTTCAGCCTAAAAGATAGGGCCTAATAACCCCATATGTGGCTCTTTTTACTAAAGATAAACAACATTACGAAATTTGTGACACTTTTTTATACTTTTTCTTATGCTAGCATTTCTATACTTTCCAACTCCAATGATAAGCCAAAAAACACTTACTATCTCCTTGAGTGATTTACTAATTAGGGCGTGTTCAACAATGTGCCTGTTCGGTGCAACTTTTGAGAGAGCTTTTAAGTAGTTTTTAGGTAACTTTTACCTTTTGAAAATTTATTTTATTATTCGCCAAAGTAGCTTTTGCAGGTAGCTTTTAGGTTGCTTTTAGCTTTTAATTATCTTATGCCAAAACCTAAGATTATTTGCTTTCGAGTAGCTTTTGTGATTGAAAGCTATTGGTGAGTGATTTTAGGTCACTCATAGGATATTACTTTGTGCTTAATTAGAGTCGTTTTAGTTTTTTTTTTTCCGTTTTTTATTCTCTATTATCCTTTCTTTACTATCTCATAAAATATGTCTTCAACCTCTTGAATCTTCCAATGAGATAAAGTAAATCTAGATCTTCAACTAGAAGAGTTTATCCTTCCTAATAAATCTTGGAAAATCTCAAAATTCCAACAATAATGCCTCCTCCATCACTTAATTTTCAAAACTATAGTATTGCCTAAATCAAATTAGAAAGACGCACCATCAGTCTGGCATCCGGCTTGAAATGGGAATTTTATCGTTAAAACACCAACAGTTGGCTAGCTACAATTTAGAACCCACAAACGGATATCTGATGGTGGATGCAAAGACTGTAGGAATTTAGATGCTTAATGCGGAAAACGAGTATCACATACTCAAACATCTAACACCAAGATCTTTGCATAAACTAACATGAATCTATAAAGAGTATAAGATATACCTCTTGATGCGTGAATTCCACTTCCACCAAGAGCCTTCTAGTGGAGATCCTTTAGAACGTCAAACGCCGTTCCTCTAGTGTTGGTCCACGAACAACCCTCAGATCACCACGTATGCTAGTACGGAAGAGAGAAGAATCCTCTTGCTTTTGAGGTGTATATAGCCGAATGAATGGGAGAGATGAGAGCAAAAGAAAATCAGATTTTCTCTTACTAAAGTGATGTAATCTCTCTCTCCTTTGTAACCCCCATATGATTATATAGGGTGGTTACAAAGAGATGATTCATGAGGCTTTATTTTGCCTCATAATGTCATACATTATGAGCCTAATAAACTCATGAGTTACAAATCTTCCATCCATCATAAAAACCGCCCAATCCATTTCACAAATGGATTTGGGTAATATACAAGGGTTGTCACATTGTGTGACCTCATAGGACCCAATACATATTAGTAGTTGGCCTAAATGTACTAGCCCAACAAACCGCAATTAGCTTCTAAGCAAAACGTTGCGATCACCTAATATTATTGAATATATTATCTTTATAATTTGTCCATATACATTTAGTTTGTTACACTTGATCGAGGACAAAATCCTTCAAAGACATCTAACTACAGGATATCGAAGTTGACAAAAAACGATGTCACTTATGTTTAGAATTTTTTACTTTTAATACTTGTATTGTTTTTCTAGTTACTTCCCTATAGGATGTTTGTAAGTGTTAAAAGTGTTATTATCAACGAAATCACTCATTCCCTATTCCTCTAAAAAAAAGCATTTTGTGATGAATTTGATTTTCGCCATATATGAAAGCTTAGTTTTAGAGGATCAAATGTATGTTGATGTGTTGTTTTTGTTGGCTATTGTTGGTATATATCATTGTCACACTGTACTAAGGACCCTTTGGTTCAATGATACGGTTTCCTATCTCCCATGTAGAAAATCGAGTTCAAATCTTGGTAGAAGAAATTTTAATATTGTGAGGAGGTAGGGATTGGGGGCTATTGCCTCTCAACAGTGAGTGACCCTATGCGCAGACGTCCCAGGAAGAATATTCTTCGAGGTTCCTGAAAGGGGCCTATTTAGGAACCTAAAAAAATCACTGTCACACTGGGCTAGTGGGCTACTGGGCTATATGTAGAAACAAAATCAATTCAAGTCATTCATAGATGCGGACTGAGAAAGGAAAGTAGTTGGTAAGTTTTATGGTGATAAGGGGGAACATGTTGGCATTGTAATTTGTAATTTGACACATGGACCAAAAAATTTAGTTAATAGCCGCCGCCTGGCGGTGAGTGAGTTGGCCAGTTGGGATTGGTACACACCATATTGTGCAGATGTAGTTGTTAATCGTGGGATTAGCTATTAGCGGTTAGTTTTAAGCTAATTAGTACTCCCTCCGTTCCATAAGATAGTCTTTGTTTCTCTTTCTTCAGGTCAAATTTTAAAATTTTTGACCAAATATTCTCATTAATATACAAAAAAAAAAATATACTCATGTGGGATCTTGTTAGCTTCGCTTCAATGTGTACTGTCATAATATTAATTTTTTATATTTTTTATCAAATACGAAATTAGAGATATCGAAGGTCAAGCGTACGTCTTGGAGACCGTGCAAAAAGGAAACAAGCACTATATAATGGGACGGAGGGAGTATTAGTTTTGATGTCCCTAAGATGCACGAGTTATAAGTTAATGTGTTAAAATTATTACAATTATTTTATTAGTTGTCCCGATATATCTCATTTTTATATATATATTACTCACTAACTAAGTACTCGTGGATTTAATTTATATTACTTGTCTCCTTTTATAGTGGATATTATCAGACCATCAAGCGTGACAATTTATGTATTCTTTCTATGGCTTTTTAGCGAAACTCAAAAATTATTTAGTAACCAACCTAAAGATTGTGAATTTTTGTAACATTATATCTTTCCAACGGTCTAATCTATTACCTTTGTTAGTCATTGTTACTAGATTTGTTCCTTGACGTATAATGGATTCGTTAAAACCAGGGGTGAATCCAGTGTGGTTTAGTGGAATCAACTAAATGCACACTCATTGAGGAGATTACTCTCTTCAGAAAATCCCCAAATTGTTTTATTATCGGAAACAAAATTGAAGGATCATGAAATGGAAAATATTAAAAAGAAACTCAAAATTGATAAGATGATAGTGCTTGATTGTGAGGGTGAAGGAAGAAAGAGAAAAGGGGACCTGGCTCTCTTTTGGAAGCAGGAGGTAAACATTCAAACGACTTCTTTCTCAAATAACCATATTGACGTTCTTGTTGGGGGATGATACTAGTGGTGAATGGCGGTTCACGGGTATATATAGTTTTCCGGAGGAGGAAAATAAAACTAAGACAGTGTGTTATTGAAGGCTTTTGTGAGAGCATCAAAAGTGCCATGCTTTTGTGGTGGTTATTTTAATCTCATGCTTATGGGAAATTTTAATAAAAGCTATTGCTCAAGCTATTCCTACATACGCTATGCAATGTTTTAAAATCCCAAAGAGTATCATAGAGGGGATTGAAAACATGTGTAGGAGCTCTTTTTGGGGTCAAAAAGATGAAGAGAGGAAAATGGCATGGGTAGCTTGGGATAAAATGTTTTTACCCAAATGAGAGGGAGGGATTGGTATTAGAAATTTTGAGATTTTCAACAGAACTCTTCTAGCTAAGGAGGCTTGGTGAGTGCTCACTATGACAAATTCTCTTATGGCTAGAATATTGAAAGGTAAGTACTTCCCTTCAAGTAATTTTTTGGAGTCCCTTGTTAACCCAAATGTGAGTTTTACTTGGAAATCAATTCTCTCGGTAAGGGATTTGGTCAAGAAAGGGACGTGTAAGGTTATAGGGGATGGGAGGGGAACACACTTATGAATTGATCCATGGGTGCCTGGGCTCCCAAATTTTCGGGTACGGTCCAAGTGAGGAAGGGGGCGTGAGGAAGTGCCACAAAGTGTGAGTGAGTTGATGGAGGAGGTTAGTAGATAGGGGAAGTTATGGAGAGCTTGTTTAGTCCGTGGGAGGTACAAGCAATTAAAAAAATCCTTGTCCAAGTGCATGGCTCGCATGATGGTTGGATGTGGTATCATACACATATGGCCACTATTCAGTGAGGAATGCATACTTCATTGAATTAATGGAAGATCAAAATAAGCTTCCGTACGTCATCATCCATGAGTAAGAGAAAGAAGTTGTGGAGGCAGCTTTGGGGGGCAAAGGGTTCCACCGAAAGTGAAGATGTTTGGGTGGAAAGCGTTACAAAATGGGATGCCGGTACAAAAAAATCTTGAGAATAGGGGTGTGAATGGAGAAGGAGTGCGAAAGGTGTAGGGAGGGGGTTGAATCTTTAGAGCATATGTTAATGTTTTGTGAGGTGAATAAAAGAGCTTGGTAAATCTCTCCTCTTACAATTGATATGGAGAAGGTGGATCAAGTGAAGTTTGGAGATTGGGTGGATGCTTTAGCAAGCTGTATGAAGGAAGATGAGTGATGGGCGCTATATTGAATGCTATGCTGGAACATATGGCTTGGACGAAATGCGTGGGTGTTTGAGAGGAGGAGAGTGGAGTTTGTGGAGATGGTTGAAAGGGCAGGAAGGGGAGCAGTGGAGTCTGAGCAGGCGAACGAAGTGAGGGGGCGTGAAACCCAGTCGGGTGCTGAGTTGGTGCGATGGAGGGCCCCGATTGACGGAACCTACAAGTAAAACACTGATGTTGTGGTGTTCCCAGGGCAGGCAATTGGAATGGGGGGAGTGGTGCCTGACGTCGAGGGAGTAGAGGTGATCATGGGTCGGGCCGTGTTTTGGCCAAAAAAAACAGCGGGCCGGGCCAAGGCTCGGGCCAAAAAAATCCGCGCCAAAGCCCGGTATTTCGGACCGGGTTTAGCGGGCTTTTCGGGCCATTTTCAGCCCGGGCAGAAATTTAGCCTATTTTCCCAAATCTAGGTTGCCCGTGGCTCGGAATTTTTGCCCAAAATACTGGATCGGGCTCATCTTGATCACCTCTACGAGGGAGATATGGTGATGGCTACATGCTGTGTGATGGAGGGCATTGTGGATGTGGATGTAGTGGAAGCTCTAAGTGCTCGGCATGGTCTACAAATTGCTATGGAAGCGGGGTTCTCAAATCTGATTTTGGAGGCCTTTTCAAAAACTCTTCATTCATCTTAAGGGAAGGAGATGTGATCCATCCCCTTTTGGAAGAACTATTCATTGTTCAAGATATCCTAGCTTGTGCTACTCAATGTTCTTACATTTGTTTTAATCATATAAAATGGCAAGGAAATAGAGTGGCTTATAAACTAGCTCAGATGTGTATGTCTTTAGATAGTAAGAAGGTGTGGTTAGAGGAAGTTCCTTATGAGTAGTTCTGTAATGGCAGATAAGATGTTTGAGTAATAATATAATCCTGTTTTCCCGTAAAAAAAAAAAAACTAAACGCACAAGATGCCGCACCGCATTAAGACAGTCTAAAGTCTCTGGCACAATGGTTTGATGGGCTGTGTGATCTTTGGGCCCTATAATAACGAGGGATACGGGACTCCGGGTCGATTTCTTCGAGAAGTGTCTCGGTTCCTTTCCGATTAGTTTTTTCTTTGTGTTGTTTGGTTCGTTTTTCTTGATTTTTTCTTTGTTTTGTTTTGTTTTTTCTTGTAATGGGAAATTGGCAACATCCTCCCAAAATAGTGAAGCATTAAGAATAAGAAAAATGAATAGAGTTCTACAAACTCAGTCGAAACCCCAAATCACATGAGATACCAAGAAACAATGAAAGTGATAACCAGAAGAGAACTTTAAAAAGTAACATCTTCGTAAATGTAGTTAAATTTGTTTGTTTAATTTAATATCGTAAGTCCGTCCCATCCAGTGTAGATATAATGGGTCCGCCACTGAAGGTTCGGTTCTTGCCTCTTGCAAAGTGGGGATTCCAAAATTTCCCCCCACTTGTGCAAGGGATATTCATCTTACAATGCGTTTAGGTACAATGCGTTTAGTTATAAAAAAATTTAAAGGGAGTTTGTGCAAGAAATATTCATCTTAATAGTTTGTATAGCAATATACTTCCTTCATATTATATTAATTTGCAATATACTCCAAGTATAGCCTTAATAACAATAGAGGCAAGATAGATAATTCTTCAAACAAATATAGCCATAAGAAATTCTAATAGGGGAAAAAGGATGTGTAATAAACATTGTAATGAGCTTATGATTCCTTACTTTTTGTATTACCTCCTCGTATCCTTTTCTGAATTAAATAGAACATTTTTCTAAAAAAGCTCTCACACAGAAGAGAGAAGTATTTCACTAATTTTAGAAGGAAGGAACAAGGAAGTAAAATTATTCCCCTTTAAAATTAAAGTTGATACAACACTCAATTAATTAACTTAATGAAGTTGAAAGGAAAAAAAAAAAACTCAATTATGATGCAAAACTCATAAATTCATGATCCGCTTCAAGGGCTGACATGATATGAGGCTTAAGGCAGATTTCCAAATCTACACTCCCTCCTCCTTCACATCCTGGATTAGCAAATATTTTTCCATCCTGCTTATTTCCGTAGCCCATTCGAATAGCCAAAGCCCGTCCAAACCCGAATTCCGACCCATACATATCAAATCTTGCAGATCCTCCTATTATTACACCATTCTCCACTAGAGAATCCTTGTCTAAACCACGTGGAGGCACAAATGGGGCTTTCGCAAACTTCTTACAAAAATCAAGTATTGATTTTCCATCTTGCTTCTTGATGTCTTTATGCAAATTCATTCCAACCCAACCTATTTCGTTATCCAGTAACTCCTCCACCTTGCATTGACATCTAGCTACATTAACAAAGTTCCCGAAGTAGTCATCCGATATAGGCGGCTCGAACCGGCCCCTAGCACCAACAACAAAGACGCAAGCAGTTTGTTGATCCGGTGCTAAGTTTCGTGCCCGAGTGATGAACCTCCATACAAACGCACTCAATGATTTAAAAGATGATATAATATGTTCGGTTCCACATTCTTTGTTAGCCTTAGCCTTAAGCTTTGACATCGAAGTGGGTGAAAAATGAAATATTCTTTCTCTTAACGGGCCTGGGTTATATCCTCGATTCATTTGCTTCTCCAAATCAAGTGTCGAATACTTGATAATCGGAACGTCCTTGTTATCGACATCAGGAATCAACCAAGGCCTGTAATTAAATATCGGCACACGTGGAATTTCTGGGACCTTGCTTTCAATACTCACATTATCATCATTTCTAAATATATGAGAAAACATATCAACAAAATGAATAAAGGAGGTACCATCTACCACGCTATGGTTTAAGCTAAACCCAATAAACACCCCATCTAAGAGTTCGGTTACCTGGATTGACAATAGTGCCTTAGTAAGACCATCATAGTTAATATATTTTTCGCCGAGATCAAAGAAAGATCTAACGACGGTGACATCATTAGGAGTTATAACATCAGATACAGCGAATCCTCGGGCCGTAGCGTGGATGAACCGAGCTCCGGAGCCTTTGTTGGGGTCGACGGAGATCGAAGAAGCGTTCTCATTTATGTACTTTTGTGTAGTAAACCGACCTGCTAATGGGTAAAAATGAACAAGTGCAATTGAGAGTGAATGTTTGAGATTCTCTACAAAGTTGGACAAAAATGTGGTTCGATCTGTACCAATGTTTGTAGTATCAAGTGAAAAAAGAAGACCGTTTTGTATGGGATCGATTGGTAACATGATTAAATCAGAGGGTCCTAAATGGTAAGGCTTTTTCATGGCTTCAATCAAATATTTTGGTTTCACAAAGCATTCTGATTGGACTTTGATGGATATATCTTTTTGTTGAAGGTTTGCCATTTTTGGCTTTTTTTTTTTTTCTCACAGGAAGCGTACAAAATGTTTTCTTCTACCACCTGATCTTATAGCTCTTGGTGTTGGTGATAGAAATTACGAACATATGCTATTTTTGTACTGCTCTTGGTGTCGAACTGTGGCTAATAGACATGAAAACCGTATGCTCATTTTCCAAAATAATTTATGTGGACTGTGGACTGTGGACCTAAGTGGTCCTGGACTCCTGGTTAGGGTTGTAAAGGATGCAAATATGCAATATAGTTTAAGACAATTTTATACCTAATCAAAGTGAGCCCGGATTAAAAAATGCCTACGTCAAGGTTATGGGGGTCAATTTAGCCCTTTATGGGTCAAATTTGAGGTCGAAATTTGCAAAAAAACGATCAGATCCCCCTCAATTTGCATTCCAGAAACATTTTGATATGCGTTTATTGATTTAACGGTTAGATATAGGAAATTTAACGGAAAAAAGTCATGTTTGGGAATTTAACAAGAGTACAAGGTCATTTTTGGGAATTTGAAAACCATATGATTACCATTGGGAAACCGAAAAACTATAAGGTTACCAATGGGAATTTCCCTATTATTATTATTAGGGTTATTTAGCTCATTTCAATTCAGTTCGGTTTAGTTCAGCCCAAAAGACCAGGGATAAAAGGGATGTGATGTATGTTGATGTGTTGTTTTTGTTGGCTATTATTGGTACTCCCTCCATTTATTTTTAATTGTTACATTGTTTAAACTTTTTTTTATTTGGGGTACTTGAACCTCCAAAAAGTAATACTATTATATTTGTTTTTCTCATTTTCCACCAAGAAATATTACTTTTTTCACTTTTCGCCAATTATTTTACATTAAATAAGTCAAAAAGTACTCTCCAAAAAGTTTGAAAGTGACATTACCTTAATTCTTATGCATAACACAATGTTGCAATAAAAAAACGAAGAGAGTATAATATCACTGTGGGATACTGGCTACTGCTAGTGTGCTATTTGTAAAAACAAAATCAATTCGAGACATTACAATATTACATAGATGCCCTTTGAGAAAGGAATGAAGTTGGTAAATTTTATGGTGATAAGAGGCAACACGTTGGCATTGTGATCAGTATCAGACACATAGACCAACAAAATTAATTTTCGACATTAATAGCTGGACGCCGGTGGTGAGTTAGTTGAGACTGGTACACACTAATGGTCTGGCACTGTGATCTGTAGCGGATCTAGGAATTCAGGTGAGGAGTAGCGTAATTTTGTTTTGTACCAAGCAATTTAATTTTTGATCTAGGATATGTACTAAATTCAAAATTTAACAAAATCCAATTACAAACTCAAAGTAAAAAAGAAAATTATAACACACGATTTCATGTGAGGTGAGGGGTAGCGTAATTTGTGATTGTACCAAGCTAAAAAAAATCATATGTACTAAATTCAAAATTATACAAAATCCAATTACAAACTCAAAGTAGTGTAAAAAAAGAAAAGCATTTTTTAACTAGAATAATACAAACTTTGGCCGCTTCCCCCATAATAATACAAACTTTAAATTATTATTTAATATATCAAACTTTGTACTGAAATTCCTAGAGTAGGTCAACTTGACTTGGAACCTACAAAACAGATTATTTTTTTAAAAAAAAAAAAACTTGAATCACTTTCTCTATCCCCTCCACCTGAAACACCACCCCTAGCCCAACCCCCAATACCGAAGCCATCCCCCAAGAACCCGAAACACCAAACCGTAACCCCACCTCAATCCCGAAGCCACCTTTACCACCCCACCCTAGCCCACCCCCCAAAGACCTCCCTCAACCCGAAACCACCTTTCGACCCTCCCCGATCTCATCGCCACCCTTCTTAATTCACTCGCCAAAACTTCCACCAACATCTTTCTCTCTCCTCCCTTCTTCTTCTTATTCAATTCCACACCCTCTCTCCTCCCTCAAATCACCCCCGACCCCGTCGCCACCACGAAACCACCCCCCAGCCTCTCCTCTCATCCAATCATCCCACATTTTTTTTTTCAAAACTTCATTTTCTCTCTCTTCTCTCTTGCAATCCCACCATAGAATTACAAGTGAATCTCATCCCCGTTTGCTGGAGTCACCCACGACCGCAAGGTCGCTTGCGTATCCTCGCTGGAATCTTCGTCACGTTTGTGCAAGATCAAAATCAAAATCATATCCTCGCTAGAATATTTTTGGTTTTATTGGGGGAAGAGGTGGTGATTTCCAAGGGGAGGGGGAGGGCAAGGGGTGGTCTCGGGTGGGCGGGGGGGGGGGGGAGAGCACGGCCGGAGGTGGGGGGAGGGCCGGGAGAAAGAGAGTGGAGAAGAAGCATGAGGGAAAACAAAAAAAAGGAAAATAAGTTCTTTTTTTTGTTTTCTAAAATTTAAATAAAAATTTAAATCCAACCAATGGAATAACGACACATGTCATGGTAAGTGCAAAGTATGTACTAAATTCAAAATCTTACAAAATCCAATTACAAACTCAAAGTAGTGCAAAAAAAGAAAATTATAGTTATACACGGCGAGTTCTCAAATTTTAGATCCCGTTTACAACTTCATCAAGTTTTACATCTAAAATCAATTCATTTCCCACAGGCAATTCATACACAGAACACAAAAAATTACTAATAAATTCAACTTAGCATTTTCTTATTTCCGTCGCCATCGTAAAATTGTAATTCAACATTACCTAACTGATAAGAAACACAAGTTATGATTCAAAAACAATTCACACAAGTTTGCAATTCACTATCAATGCACCACAAACTACGATTCACTAACACTTCACAGAAATAACAATTCAGGAACGGCATGTATATTTTAAAAAATCAAACTAGTGAACCAAAAGATGCTAGTGTATTCTAGAGAGAGAAAGAGAAAAAGAAAGAGGAAGAAATGGAAAGAAAAGAAACCCCCTTTGGTCTCCCCTAAGAAACTCAACACAACCTTCAATAAAGAAGCTTCCTCCCCGACAAAGAACTCCCTTGCCTCCCAAGAACCACAAAATACCGGCGTACCGAGAAAAAAAGAAACTTCTCGAACCTAACCAAGTCCCTCGTCGAGTCCCCGCGCCGCCTACCCGGAAATGGTTAAGGATAAGCGGGTTTTCTTTCGCCCTCCCACGGCATGACCCTGAATCAAATTGGACTTTCTTTGGATGAACTGATTACCCCAACCGGCAATGATGGTGGTGCTTTTTCGCTCAGCGCCACCCCCTCTACCTCATGTCCAGATAAGTTTTTCTACCTTCTCATCTTTTCTCTTCTATTACTCTTTTTATGCTCTTCTTTTGATCTTAATTATGAATCGAAAATTGGAATTGAGACATACGGAGCACCGCTTCATTCTGTTCTCCTTTTCATACATGCTCACTCTCCCCTTGCTAACAGGATTTTTAATTGGACTATCAGTAGGAAGGCCCCTTATAATTCATACTTTCTTATTAGTGCTATATTATTGAGTTTCTTGTATTTGCTGAACATTTTGTATAACAGATTAGACCATAGGTGGTGTTTGCTACTTAATTCTATTTGGTCTAGAAGTTTATGGTATGAAATTTTGGTTACATATTACCCCGTTTGCTCCCAGGATAGGCATAACTCTTTATGCTTTTCCTTTAATCTATATTATGAACCTCAAATTGGATTGGAGATGAATTATGGGCATCTGCTTTATTTTCGTCTCCTTGACACTATTAGATCTTTGTTACTAATGTTATTGTTTGCGCTAAAGTTCGTTTATGGAACAGTTGCCCTTAGATGGTTTATTTGCCTTAGTCATACTTGGTCTGGAATATTTTGTTATACCAATACGATTGTGGTTTTCAACTATTGCTCCCATAATATTATTCAAATGAATGGTGATTTACTAGCTTTTCCTTGCAAAATCACTTATATGACTTTTGCTTCTACTCTTAGCAGCGTTGTTGGGTCCACAAATTCTCAGTGGGTGTTTCTCCATAGTTTCATTGGTTTTATGACCATCAGTATTATGTCATGTGCTCTAGTTTTTCTTTGGATTTGGATTCTAACTAGGTAAATCTGTTCTAGGACATGTTTTCACCATTGTAATGGTCCAGGTGTTGAACTTACAATTAATAAGAGAACTTTGGAGCAACGCCATCAGGTTACAATTGCTTGGAATTGTTTGGATTAGTTTGATTGTCCTACCACAGAATTCCAGTTTCAAGTTTGCACCCTGCTTCTCTATCCCTCGAGCCATAAGCCTAATCAAGCTTATGCACCTAAAATTGAAATTGAGATGTAATCGTGCTGCTGATTGGATAGTTAATGTAGGGCACCTAGTGTTTTCTAGTTTTGATGTGTCCCCTTGTAATAATTCTTCTCTTACTTCCATTCTTGTATCCGACAAATTAGGTGATCCCCTCGAGAGTAGGGTAGCCTAATGTTCTTTTCTTACCTTTATACAAAAAATATTTTAAAAATCAAACTAAAAAGTCTATAAATTAGCAAGGTAAAATTAATCACACCTCCATAACTACACAATCAACAATTACTAACAATTCCAACTTTATACCACAAGACAACAAACCAACAAAATAAAATTAGGTAGGAAAAAGTGAAAGTAACGTTAAAAGAGAAAGACAAAGAAAAACAAACAACTCCTCCAAGCTCTCGCCCGCAGGGGACACAAAATGTCAGAAGGCGCGCGGCACCTCGGCAATCGTTGAAAGTCTTCACCATAGTCCATAGTCGCCAGGGATGTTCATAAAACCCGATCCTGTTGATCCGGCCCGTTGTCCCGTGGGCGTGCGAAAAATAATCTAGGTAGTTCTATAAAAATCTCAATTTTCATGGGTCGGGTACCCGATCAGCCGAAAGAAGCGGGGCGCGTAGCGGGCCACTCATGTTAGGCAGAGGGGTGCCCGATTACCCGAGAAAATTATTTATTCATTTTTGGACTTTCTTTGAGCCGAGCCGGGCTTGGCCCATTTTCCACTGCTCTGAGGTCTTAGTCACATTAATCAACAAAATCGTGCTAAGGTTTTCTGAATTAGAGCAGCGCCGCACTCTTCTCAATCTCTGTCAACTTTTCTCATATGAAGAAAAAAAAAATGTGTTACTCCAACATCTGGAATTATATTCTCACCCTCACGCAATCATTCGCAAGTATTGTTTGATGTGTTGCAGGAAGTGCTTCCATAGCAATTCAACGCCAAGGAAATTGGATTCATCAAGTATCATTAAAGTGCAGTATGATGTAGGCCCTGTTCTTTTGAACTTATTTTGGCTGAACTGAACTGAACTTATTTTATTTTTGTTGAACTGAACTTATTTTTGATGAACTGAACTTATTTTTACTTATTTTTGCTGAACTGAACTTATTTTTGCTGAACTGAACTTATTTTTGCTGAACTGAACTTATTTTTCCTAAATAATAATAATAAATAATAAATAACAATAAATAATAAATAATAAATAATAAATAATAAATAATAAATAATAAATAATAAATAATAAATAATAAATAATAAATAATAAATAATAAATAATAAATAATAAATAATAAATAATAAATAATAAATAATAAATAATAAATAATAACTAATAAATAATAAATAATAAATAATAAATAATAAATAATAAATAATAAATAATAAATAATAATAATAATAATAATAATAATAATAATAATAATAAATAATAAATAATAATAATTATAAATAATAATAATAATAAATAATAAATAATAAATAATAAAAATAATAAATAATAAATAATAAATTATTAATAAATAATTATAATAATACTAAATACTAATAATAATAATAATAAATAATAATAACAATAATAATAATAAATAATAAATAATAAATAATAAATAATAATAATAAATAATAAATAATAAATAATAAATAATAATAATAAATAATAATAATAAATAATAATAATAATAAATAATAAATAATAAATAATAAGTAATAAATAATAAATAATAAATAATAAATAATAAATAATAAATAATAAATAATAAATAATAAATAATAAATAATAAATAATAAATAATAAATAATAAATAATAAATAATAAATAATAAATAATAATAAATAATTAATAATTAATAATTAATAATAAATAATTAATAATTAATAATAAATAATAAATAATAATGAATTATTATAATAATAATAAATAATAAATAATAATGAATTATTATAATAATAATAATAAATAATAAATAATAAATAATTAAAAATAAATAATAAATAATAAATAATTAATAATAAATAATAAATAATAAATAATAAATATTAAATAATAAATAATAAATAATAAATAATAATAAATAAATAATAAATAATTAATAATAAATAATTAATAATAAATAATTAATAATAAATAAATAATAATAATAAATAATAATAATAATAAATAATAAATAATAAATAATAAATAATAATAAATAATAATAATAATAAATAATATAATAATAAATAATAATAATAAATAATAAATAATAATAATAAATAATAATAATAATAATAATTAATAATAATAAATAATAAATAATAAATAATAAATAATAATAATAATAAATAATATAATAATAAATAATAAATAATTATAAATAATAAATAATAAATAATAATAAATAATAATAATAAATAATAAAAATATTAAAATTAAATTAAAAAATAAAAAAATTAAATTAAATAAAAAATTAAAAAAATAAAAAAAATAAAAAAATTACAAATTCATCGTTATTATAATTATTATATTAATAATAATAACAATATAAATAGTAATATTGAAAACAAAAATAATAATTACAACATTAGATAAGACTGAACTTATTTTTGCTGAACTGAACTTATTTTTGCTGAACTGAACTTATTTTTGCTGAACTGAACTTATTTTTACTTATTTTTGCTGAACTGAACTTATTTTTACTTATTTTTGCTGAACTGAACTTATTTTTGCTGAACTGAACTTATTTTTACTTATTTTTGCTGAAAATAAGTCCAAAAGAACAGGGCCGTATTCGCTACTGAAGCTGTTTTTGAAGATCTAGACTTATTAAGCTATTTATGAATAATATTTTTAAATTGTAGACTGCTGAACCGATCTTTTAAATTGTGGAATAAAAGTGAAGATTCTTGTAAATAAATTATTACGGGTACCCAATGGCCCGACCAGAAATAATCGGGTACCCAATTTTCCCGGGTCGGGTCATGGGTCGCTTTTTGTGTTATCCGCAAATGCGGGTAACCGGTAAATCGGGTACCTGGTTATGAGCACCTCTAATAGTCGCCACTCCACAACAGTCATTCAGTCACAAGCTAGCTGTGAAGCCCACCACCACTAGGCTACCCAAAGTGAAGACCACAATACCGGCGTTTTCTTAAAGAACACTCAATTTTACATGGATATCAAGAGACACAGAGAGATAAAGAGGAGGCAATAGAGAAGAAACTGAAAAAAATGTTAGGGTTTCATCTCACGTAGGCTGGCAATCTTGGCAGGCATTCTTTCCCTTCTTTTTCGTTTTGTTTCGAAAATCAGTGGTAGCATGTGCTACCTCTTGTTACTATGTGGCTCCGCCTAGGGGTGTAAATGAGACGAGACAACTCGCGATATACTCGAGATCGACTTGGTTAAAACTCGACTTCAGTGAGATCGAATAGAGCTCGAGCTCGACTCGAGATGTTGGTGTGTCGAGTTGAGTAACTCAATACTCGACTCGAAAACTCGTGAGAAGCTCGAATATCCAATTATCTATAGCAAAATACCTAAACTCGACATATATTTTGTACCTTATGGTTTTTTGATTTTCAAAGTCATATGATATATGTCCTATAATGAATAAAAAATTAGTCAAATTCATTGGGAACATGATGATTTTGAAAACTGACAACTAAAAGATGAAAACCACTTTTTCTGGTTTCCTGTTTTTGGTTTTTAGTTTTCAAAAAAACTGAAAACTGAAAACCAAAAACGATAACGAACGGGTCCTAATTTGTTCAAAAATTTAAAAAACACATAAACTAACTAATTTGTTCAAAAACCAAAAAACTAAAAAACCAAACTACACCTAATCCAACGTGGGACAATTTCACAATACTTTAACCACCAAAACACAATTCCTTATCACATGGTAAAACACTAACTGCACCCACCGCAGTTTCCTACTCCCTTTCCTCTGTTTTCCCCTTCAATCATCGCAACTTCTTTCCTCCAAAAATCTGAAAACCACACCAAAATAGTTGCCGCACAAAGTATAATACAGATAACTTATCCAAGATCAGGTAATTACATAGCATACAAAAATGATTTGATCAAAATATACTGAGAACATCATTCATATTTTTAGTGTGTGATTTATGCAGGGTATTCTTCACAAGCCAAAGGAAGCAAGAAATTGAAAACTACATACATAATTCAATTAAAAAGGTATTTCTTAATTCTCTCACACAATACTAAAATAGTTCACAACAAACAAGTCATGATATGAATTGATAGCGCATTTTTGGTGAGTTTATTCAGGTCTCACTGTAATCGCGCATAAAAACTCAAGCAAATAGCAGTGCAAAAAAGGCTAAGGCAAGCATTACTAATTTCCTAATTACCTACAATTGCATATCTTGGTTAGAGGTGTCAAAAACTGGGCCGACCCACGGGTGAACCCGCATCCGACCCACATCCAATCTGTTTCGAGCCGAGAGTGGTCGGGTGGAAAGCCGACCCATTCCGACCCAGCGTCCACCCGTGCCCAGTTCAACCCGTGGAATTGACAACCCAACCTGAACTGGGCCGACCCAGGTGGACCCGTGGCCAGTTGCACCCGTGAACAACGACCCGCACTCCAACCCCGTTTCCGACCCAAAACTAACCCGCACCTAACTTCACCCGCCAATGACCCATTTAAACCCACCCGACTATCACCCAATCCGGTTGTGACCCAACCCAAGTTAGCAACCGACCCGGCCAGGACCCAACCTAGTTATTACCGACCCGGTTATCACCCAACTCGGTTACCACCCGACCCAAGCTACCACCCGACCCAACCGAACACGACCCAAAAACCATTCCGACCCAATACAACCCAACCTAATACAACCCACACCAGTTATCACCCAACCCAGTTACCACCCGACCCAATTACCACCCGACCCAATTGAACCCGACCCAATACCATTCCGACCCAATACAACTCGACCCAAAACCATTCCGACCCAGTTTTCTTCCTCTCATCACAACTATGTGTAATATGTATGAGTAGTAACTAGTAAGTTTTAATCAGCTATTAAAAAAAAGAACATTGTTATGGGGAAAAAATGTGTTACAAAATTATTCCCTTGTACTGAATTATTGCCATGAAACTAAGGCAGGAATATGTTGAAGTGAAGATTATATAATGTATAAATTATTGTTATATCTGTTAGTAATTTGTTTCCCAAATCCGTTTTTCCTTTAAAGAGTAAGGATATATATTATAAGCCTCATAGGCCATAGCCCAAACAAAAACTTTGGCTAATATTATAAGCCTCATAGCCCAAACAAATAGTTCCTTTGCCCATTCATCCTCTTGTTTCTCCCAAAATGCACTTGAAGTCTTAAACTTATTAATAATATAGTCGCAGCCTCACAGGCTTGCAGCCATTGCCTCACATTTATACATTACGATCATTTTGAATTTGAAGGTGCATAGTTAAATTATTCTTAGATGAAGCCATGAAGGTGCATACTTAAATAGTTGAACTGAAAAGTATATTGAATTTGAAGGGATATTGGAGAGAATAAGAGAAGTAAATTAGGAAAAATAGAAAACTCTTATATTCATATAATAGTATAATGTTTACAAGATAAAGTACACTTACAAATGAATAATGTACATATGAAAATGAATAAGTCTAAACTCTAAAGAACAAAAAATTATAAAATGACCACCAACAGCAGCAACATCGGAAATCAACCACCACCAAGGCGAAGCAAGAACTGACAACCACCAGCAGCAAAGATTAGAGCACTAGCGGACCACCACCACCACCAAGAAGCAACGGACCGGCAAGAAGAACCGAACAACAGCTGCCGAAGAACAAGCCAACAATAGCAAAGAAGAATAAAGCCAACGTAAGGTAGCAAAACCCCCAAAAAAACTCCCCAAAGAAAACCATATAGCAATAGCAGTTTATAAGTGTCAATTTTAAACAAGTAAATATTGCAAAAATAAGAAAATTTAATTTACTTTTAAAAAAACTCCCAAAGAAAACCATATAGCAATAGCAATTTATAAGTATCAATTTTAAACAAGTAAAATATTGCAAAGATAAGAAAATTTAATTTACTTTTAAAATGAATAATGGCTCTCAGGTACACAAGTTGACCTCATCATCGAGCACTCGACTCTAATTAACAACACAAACTTCACAACACAAGAAAGCCAGAAAACCGACACGAGCATCCACAATTCTTTGTCTTTTAAATAATAACAAACCAATTTTACCAATCAAGTGCATATCATGTCCAATAAGACAAAAGAAAAGTAGCTCCACATCGTGACACTTAGGGCAAAACATGTTTGTAAAGTAAAATGTAGCAAAAAAGAGTCGCAAACAAGTCAACAACCAATGATCTTTGCGCAAGGGACATTTATTAAGCAAAAGGATATAGAACTAAACCAAAGTCCAAACCCAACAATTTTGTTTAGGGTTAGGGTTAGGGTTCAGGTCTAGGATTTGGGTCTAGGGTTAGGGTTTGGGTCTAAGGTTAGGGTTTGGGCCTAGGGTTAGGGTTTGGGGTTTAGGGAACCCCACAACACAACAAACCCACCCCAGAACACAACAAACCCAACCCATAACACAAGCAAACCCAACCCCAAACACAAGCAAACCCCAAACACAAGCAAACCCCAAACACAAACAAACCCCAGCACACAACCAACCTACAAACACAAATCCAGAAACAAACACAAACCCAAAACACAACACAAACCCAGAACACAACCATCAAACATTTTCAATAGGCCACAACACAAGGCCAGAACAATAACCATCAAACCACCACCATCAAACAACAACCATCAAACAACAACAGCAGCACAGATTAAGGAATTGAATCATAATCAATATCAGTAGGCTCGGTCGCTTTAACAACTTCAAGAGACTCCACATCCTCAATCTTAGAATAACCAAAGATCCAATTTTGGCAAGTAACAAGAGTCTCAACATTTTTGGGCAGCAAACGCGTGCGATACTTTGTTAAAATTCTGCCCCCATACTAAATGAAGACTCGGAGGCCACAGATGTAATGGGGATAGCTAACACATCTCTAGCCATCCGAGACAAAATAGGATAAACTCCCACATGCGTTTTTCAATAGGCCAAAACATCAAAATGGTCATCTTGGTCAGCGGGAGCATGAGCGGCACTGAAATATGATTCCATATCATTTTCAATACCTCTACTAGCAACAACATTGGCACCAAAACTCTAAAAAGTAGCAAACAAAATAGTATCACAAAACTATTAACAATCACAAACTGTAAAGTAATCATGAATCAATCAAATGTTACACATAGTAGCCAACCTTTCCAAGGCTGGCCTTCTTAAAAGGATGGGCAATCGATCTTGCAAAACTTGGAGTGGATGAATCAGAACCGGTAGTCATAGAAGATGTAGTGGAAGAGGGTTGGAGTTGACTCAATTGTAAGTGAGAATAAACAGTAGCATAGTGCGTATACAACTCAGTAAAGGCATCAACAGCCTCTTTAACCTTACCATCAAGATGTTGGGGCAAATAAACAGTAGCATACAACTCATGAACAAAGTTTTTTTTTGTAACGGGGATCAAGCATGATAGCAATAGTAAGAATCAAAGAATAATTATCCCAATACTTGTTAAATTTTTCATACATAGGAGCAGCCATAAGACGAATATAATCAATTGGGTTTTCTTTAGCATAAAACATAAGACTTTCAATCAAAACAATGTTCTCAACATATAGGTTAGCAGTAGGGTAATCAGAACTAGAAAAAAGACAAGTAATACTCCCTATGTCCCAGAATACTCTTTACACTTTCTTTTTTCATCTGTCCCAGAATACTCTTTACACTTCTTTTTTTGGATATGACCCAATATTATTTTAATCTTTCTACCTTTTAACCATTGGCCCACACTCTCTCTCCTCCAAATAAAATAATACCACTCCTTTTACCTACCAACTCTAACCATTGGCCCACACTCTCTCTCCACCAAATAAACTAATACTACTTTTACTACCTACTCACTCCTATCACATCTACTTTTTAATAAAATAACAATTGATAACCAAACAACTACTTATCATCTAAAACTACGTGCCCTGATAAGTGTCAAGAGTATTCTGGGACGGAGGGAGTATCATAAAAAGGTTCAAGAAAATCACAAACATTTTGGATAGTTTCCCATTCAGAATCAGTTAGAGAAACATCTAAACCATGCTCAAGTAAACAATATCTATCTACAGCCTCCCTAGCTTCTAAACACCTACGGAGCATAAGAAAGGTAGAATTCCAACGAGTACGAACATCACCAATCAATGAACCAAAAAAACCAGTATTCACATACTTCACACAATCATCAAACCTCTATTTCCTAATGTTTGAAAAAGAAACATATGTAACAACTTGTTGCAACTTCAAAACAGTTTTATCCATAAACTTAAAACCAGCTTGGACAATCAGATTTAATATATGGGCAGAACATCTTACATGAAAAAACTTACCAAAACAAGGCAACAGATCATTGGCATTAGCATTATCACAAGTCAAAGAAAACACTTTATCTCTAATATTCCATCAAACAAATCAAGAGTAAACTTACCCAACTCCTTACCAGTGTGGGACCCAGGAAAATGTCTAAATACAAGATATTTAGAACGCAAGACCCAAGAGTTATCAACATAATGAGCAACAAAAACATGGTAAAACTAACATTATTAAGTGCGGACCACAAATCACAAGTACAACACACTTTTCCTTCTAAGTTACCTATAATTGTCTTTAATTGAGCTTTAAGAGCAGCAAACTGATTAGTGCAATGCTTAAGCATAGTATTCCTAGAAATATGCTTCATATTAGGATTCAAGTAAGAAAGCAATTCTCTATGCTTAGTATGCTCAACAATCGACAAGTGGATATGCATGACACATAATAGCTTCAAAGAAACATACGACGTAAAAGTTTTTTGATCATAATGCCCCCTAGGTGGAAAGCCTTTTACTTTTAAGTAAGCTTCACACTTCTCTAAATGTTTATTTTGGTTATTAGTACCTTGGGTTCCCTCAGCACGATAGGTCTTAGCATTACAATGCTTACATGTAGAAAATATCTTACCATCTTCCTTCTTAGACAAGGTAAAGTGCTGCCAAACCTTGGTTGTATGCCTCCCAAACAGAGGGGATCAGTGGGTTTGGGGATAAATGGTTTCCTCCTCAACATAAAGGGAATTGGACCCAATAATGGAGTCCAATGTCAACTGATCAACTGAAAAATAAATTCACACATTTAAAGTTTAAACAAGGCATAGTCTCGAGAAGTCAAGTCAAGTCAAGTCAAGTCAAGGTCAAGGTCATGGTCAAGGTCAAGGGTTTAGGGTTTAGGGTTTAGGGTTTAGGGTTTAGGGTTAAATCCTCAACACTAACCCTAAACAGAAACCCGTAAAACACAAAACCCGTAAAACACAAACCCAGAAACATAAATCCGTAAACACAAACCCGTAAAACCCCGGAACCACAAAACCCGAAATACAAAACCCAAGGCAAAAAAACACAAGCCCATAACACAAAACCCTAACACAAAGTCACAAACCCAGAAAGGTAAACATGATATACAAAAACAAACATGATACATGATATACAAGAACAAACAAATATGATACAAGCACAGTAAAAAAAAGTAATATACAAATATATTGAAATTAAAAACTAATATAGTTTAGGGTTTAGGGTTTATGGTTTAGGGTTTATAGTTTAGGGTTTAGGGTTTAGGGTTTAGGGTTTAGGGTTCAGGGTTAAACCTTCAACACTAACCCTAAACAAAAACCCTAAACACAAACCCTAAACACACAAACCCAGAAACACAAACCCTAAAATTCAGAAACCCAGAAACACAAACCCCTAAACACAAACCCATAAACACAAACCCCTAAACACAAAACCCAGAAACACAAAACCCAGACACACAAAACCCAGAAACAGAAGCCTAGAAACAAGCCCAGAACACAAGCCCAGAAACAAGCCTAGAAACACAAGCCCAGAAACACAAATATAACTCGAATACACAAAAGTGACAAAACCCAAACACAAGTCACAAACCCAGAAATGATACACAAGAACAAAAATGATACACATGAATGCATGATTATACAAGAACAAATATGATAGACATCAAATCATGAACAAACAGTCATATTCAAGAACAAAAAAAAAAAGTAATATCCAAATATTTCAGAAATTAAAAACTAATATACATTATAGTATAATGATTTTACAAGATAATTTAAAACTCATATACAAGATAATTAAATCATGGGTCATTAAATCAATCCCGAAATTTGAAACCCAAAAATAATAACTTTCTGGGCAGAATTACGAACACAACACATAATCATAAAACGAACACATAATAAAAAAAACTAACACATAATAAAAAAACGAACACATAATTAAAAACTAACACATAATAAAAAAACTAAATAATTCATGCATATAATTTTTAGCACAAACCACAAACCCTAAAATTCTAGATCTTAAATATAACAAAAAAAAACAAAAAAAAGCATGATAAAAAACGAAGCACATAATAAAAAAACGAACACATAATTAAACACTAACACATAATAAAAAAACTAAATAATTCATGCATATAACTTTTAGCACAAACCACAAACCCAAAAATTCTAGACCTGAAATATGACCAAAAAAAAAAAAAAAAAAACATGATATTCCAAGCGAGATCCGCAAATGCGGACCAAGACATATCCCACAATCACAATCAAGCGTATCTTCACCTAATTCTAAAAAAAAAGGGAAATTAGAAGACTTACCTGGTTGTGACATAGCGTTTTAAAAAATTAAATTTTTGCTTTTGTTTTCCCTCGATCTTCAATTTGTTACCTTTTTCTTCAAATCCACGCCTTTTTTCTTCAAGTCTTCACCACAAACCTCTACGTTCTTCGGAAAAATTAAAAGAGAAAGTGAAAAACTCAGAATTTTATTTTTTGATCTGAAATTTTGAGACAAGGATCGATGGTTTTATTTGGTTTTATTTGGTTTTATCGAAAATTGAGAGAAGGGCTGAGAAATTAAGGGTTTTTTTTTGCTTTTGATCGGAAAATTAGAGAAGGGCGGTTGATTGTTTGGTTTTTTAGGGTTTTTTTTCTATCGGAAAATGAGAGAATGAGAGGAGGAGACTGGAGAGACCGAGAAACTTCGAGAGAAACTGAGAGAATTGGGCCTTTCGTTTTGGACTTTTGGTTTTGCAAGAGGTGAAATGAGGGGTTGCATTAAAATTGGGGTTTATATAGTAGGGAACCTTTTTTTTTTTTTTAAGCTAAACCGTTGGTTACAAAAATGAATGGCTCAGATTTTAGATGTTAGAGAGTAAGTAAATAAATGAAGGGTTCAAATTTTATATTTGCTAATCAATGGTCTCAAACCATGATCCTTCAAAATATCAATGGTTGGATTTTATCTTTCTCAAATCAATGGTTAAGACTTTCGGTTAAGTTAAGTATTGGATTTTCTAATTTCTAAATTATTAATTCTAGACAACTAATTTACTAATCTAGACTTCTAGTATTAATTTGTTTAGTTATTAGTAATTTAGTAATCTAAACTATTATTAATATTATAAATTAATAAAAATTATAAACTTTAGAAGTTCCGTTAAGAAGACTACGTTGTTATGTTATTAATTAATTAAGTTGGATATAAGTTTGTAAATTACTTTAAAAGGTCTTACTTACATTAGTGGGTGATATGTAGATTAGAAAATAGTTAGCTATATGTAATCATAATATACTTCGTGCTTTCAAGACAGACAATAATTAATGGAATGACGATTTTTGTTAATGGTGATTTAGATTTTAGAAAAGAAACATATTTAGACTTTAGAGTAGAGTAAGAATCATAGTTTTGGGTTGGTAGTTATCAAGGTCCATATTCTATGTGAATTAAATAGGTTATTGTATGATAATCCTCGTGTTACAACTAGAATGATTTTCTATAATGGGTTTAGTATAATTCTATCAAGATGATTAGTTAAATGAAAGTTTGCAATGAGGTAATTAATTTCTAAAAAGATAATATAATCTGAATGTAAAGATGATTATGAATGACGTCAAACTGTTATGAATTACCGTAATACCGATACGACGATGTCGATACGTATAGCAACTCAAAGATATGGATAATCAAATAGACTCGAGACTCCTAAGTCCTATGTTACTATCTTAGTATATTTTAAGATCCTAAACTGAAACATCAATGATGAAAGTCGATCAATCTAATGATGCTTCGATTATTGTTAACCGTGTAATAACATCGATGATTGAGCCCTATCTTTTACAAAGAATCCCATAACATGAAAGATGAAAGACATTAATCTTTTGATGGTTTTGATTAATGTCAAAGATAATCAATCTTATGATCATTTGATCTATGTGAACCTTAACTTAACGAAAGTCGATCAACAACCGTTTAACATGGACCGTTTAATAAGATCGCCTCATATGTTACTATCTTTTAAGATCAACAACCGAAACATCAACGATCTTGATCCTCCACTGATATGATTGGTATTAACTATGATCTACTTTCATAGTTTCAATATTTCATCCACTACTGATATGATTATGTATCATCTATTCATCTTGATCACAGTTATCATCTTCATATTCAATTAACGTTGATCATTGTTACTTGTTCTGTTATTCCATGAACGATGAAAGTCGAACAATCTCGATCACGGTTATAATTACGATGCTTTCATTAATGTCAACCTAATTCTTTAATTTTAACTCTCTTTTGTAGCTATGTAGTGACTCGGTGAGACTTGAGAGTGACTAAGTCACTAACTAACTAAATGTTTAAGTTTAATAGTTTATTGATTTTAATCAATAATCGGTATGGACTTATGGCTTAGCCCTTATGGTTGTTACTTGAATACTTATGCAATCATGAATAAGAAATTAAGAATAATCCGATGGCCAATAGCGAATAATATAATTATATAAATTATAAGTTTTAGTTTAGTAACTTTTTAATTAAATTAGTAATATAAGTCTAAATGTATATTATCACAAAATTCACAATGACTCAATCACAAGTTACAATATCAGTATATGATCACATGTTAATTGTTATAACTTTCGTCTTCGTAACTTAATATATACTATATAATTCAGACCCAAGTCATTCCGAGAACCGATTTCTTCCGACCCAAGTCAATACGCCGCCGATTTGAGGCTTCAGCCGACCCAAGTCCTATTGAGAGCCGATTTTTTCCGACCCAAGTCATTCCGAAAGCCGATTTATTCCGACCCAAGTCATTCCGATATCGATTTCTTCCAACCCAAGTCATTCCGAAAGCCGATTTATTCCGACCCGAGTCATTCTGATATCGATTTATTCCGACCCAATTCATTCCGAAAGCCGATTTATTCCGACCCAAGTCATTCTGAAAGCCGATTTCTTCCGACCGAATTCATTCCGAAAGCCGATTTCTTCCGACCAAAGTTATTCCGAAAGCCGATTTATTCCGACCCAAGTTATTCCGAAAGCCGATTTGGGCCGACTTCACCTTATTCCATTCCGACCCAAATTCACCCAACCCAGATACCGGCCGACCTAGTCTCAGCCGACCCAGCTCCGAGAGCCCTCTCACCTAGTTGAACCCGCCCAAGTCCACCCGACCCACCCAGTTCCAACCCATGGCACACTCTAACCCAGATTATTCCGACCCAAATCATTCCGACCCAGGTTGGGTCAACCCAAACCCAGCCAGTGACCCAGGTTGACACCACTATTTTTGGTTCCTGTATCAAGCAATTAGTTTCTGATCTCATTTTTTTTTGTGATTTAGGATTGTTGTTGCTAAGACATCAATCAAGCAAACAAAGAAGGAGACAACAAGCAAGATTCGGTTCTTATATGCAATCGTATGTGATAGATAAGGTTCGGTTCTTATTTGATTTCATGTGTTTCAAAATTTATTTCTTAAAATTAAACCTCCTCCCATTCAAAATTTATTTCTTGAAATTTATTTCTAATCGTATGAAATTTTTCTTGAAATTCAGTTCTCAAATAGAGATTCCAAAAGAATAGAGATAAATTCAAAAAAAAAAAAATCCCACAGAATTGATAACAGATCTTCTCAATGAATAATAATCACATAAGAATAGAGATAAATTAAAAAAAAAATCTTTCCAGAAATAATAATTCCAAAACACTGAAAATATCCAATAAACAGAGATTCAGATTTACTCGCATGCACAAAAAAAATGAAGATATTGGTAAACTCACCTCATCAATTGCAATTCGAAAAATCTTTTTCTTCACCAATTATTTCTTCTACAATTTATTCTTCCTCCAACTTCAATCCTCTCAATGCTTTGATTGACCCAAAATGCTCCAAATATTAAGTTCAAAATTCTTCTTCTATCTCCAATTATTGACTTCTTCTTCGAGAGAGAAATGCCCAAAGAAAGATGAAAAGATGGCGGTGGAAAGGAGTTAAGGTGTCGACTGGTGGTGTGTGCCACGAGTAAGGTGTCGACTAGTGGTGGAAGGGAGCCGAAGAAGATGAAAAGAGAGAGTGTGTGATTTGAGTAGCCGCACAATATGAGAAACAGAGAGCTATGAGGTGAGAGAGAGCTTTTTATTCTTTATGTTGTGATGTTGTTTTTGGTGTACATGGTATTGTTTTTTTTTTTTTTTTGGAACCAGGTACATGGATGGACTAGTGAAATCCCTATCTCAGGGAAAGATCACTAGGCACCTAAACTAGTGGAATCCCTATCTCAGGGAGAGACCACTAGAAACTAAAGTACAAAGAAAAAAAAAATAGAAAACTAGATCTAGCTTCCCAAGGAAGCGTTACAATTATCGGTGGCAAGACCCAAAGATGGCCACCACCCGGCAGCGGTCGAAGTCGAAGACGGCGAAGTGCTACTGGACTAAGACCCATCATCGGGAACAGGTGCGGTCCACCATGGTGTCAAAAATAGCAGATCTGGCAACGAAAAACGCCTAACCATCAACAGCGGACGTCGGAGTCGATGAAAAACCATCGACTAGGGCAGCACTCGTCTTCGTGGCAGTAAGATTGCCCCACCCACAGAGAGAGAGAAAGTCGAAAATGGGGCAAGCCATCAAACCACCAACCTCTGCACCGATTAGAGAGGTAAGAGGCGGCGGTTTGATGAATCTCGTGACAAGTGAGACGAGAAGCGAACTACGTACCCGAACCACCGCCAATGAAACGTCGGGGAAGCAGGTGGTGAGCGTTTGAGATTAGAGGTGGAGGCAGGTGGCGAAGGCCATATCGAGGGAGATAAGTCGTTTCCCAGATCCGAGAGGCTGAGATTTGGCTGAGATGGGGCTGAGATGAGAGAGAGGCGGTGGAGGTTCATTAGAAATGGCTAGAGGTTTCTAGAGAGAAGGGAGAGACCTTCTCTCTAACCAATTGTTAGATCTGGAGTACATGGTATTGGTTGGTGTCAGGAGTGAAGCTTATAAGTTGTTGAAGTCAACTATGCTATAATTTAATAATTTATAAGTAAAGCTATGAGTATCACGTAAGGCTTATAATTTATCCAAGATTAGGTAGTATATTGTTTAAAGTTCAATTGCATCACAACCCTCAACAAAATACCTCATACAAAGTTTTATTGTTATGCTATTGTTTAGAGTACTTATAAGTACAGCTGTCAGTTTGGTTAATGAACTGCTGGTTGAACTGAACAAACTGAAATTTGAACTGAATTAAACTGAACTGGGATTAATCAGAATCGAAATCAAGCGAAAAATGTTGACCTGAAATTGAAATAAACTGTAAATGAAAAACCAAAACTGAACTGCAATTGTACTGAAACAAACTGTAACTGAAAATAACTGTGAAAAACTAAAAAGTTGATCAATCAACTGAACTGAACTAAACTGAATATGTAACTGAATTAACTAAACTGATTCAAACTGAAACTGAAACTGAACTGAACTGAAACCACTTTAAACTGAAATTGTTTTAAAATGATTTTTAATTATACCCGAAACTGAATTCACATATTACCCGAATTCATGATAGTACTTCAATTCACATACAAAATTTATCATGATAATTTTTTATTAGTACTTGAATTTATGACATACTACCTCTGTATTTTTTTAGTTGCACCATTTGCTTTTTCACATTTGTCGAGACTATTATTTAAACGTTAATATCTCTTATTGGGTGTAAGTAAAAATTATAAAAATTTGATATTTGAAATCCTCACATTTAGATGAATCTAACAAGACCCCGCTTGACTATGTTTTTTCTTATATAATGGTGCGAGATAGCTTAACAAAGTTGATTGGTGAATAGTGCCAAAAATGCAAATTATGCAACTAAAAAAATGCGAAGGTAGTATAACTTAATTTCTTGATATTTTTCAACTATGTCAGGTTCACTGATTTTATAATCCAAACAGAATTTAAATTTTACCCAACTTTATGATATACTCTCACTATCATGATAATTTTATTATTAATATATGAATTTATGATATTATAGCTTTATTTCATGATAAGTTAATTAATTTGAAATAGGTGTTATGTTTGTTTAAAGAAAGAAAGTAAACACCTACACCTGCACACTGTTATCTTTGACCACCGTTTAAAAAAAAATATGTGTATATAATTCTTATTTAAGAAAACAAACATTATAATCCAAAAAAAGTAAATTTCAAATACGATTATAATGCACAACAAATACAAACGTATAATTCCTGTAACAATATAATAATATCAACAAATTAATATACAAAAATACATCCTTACAATTAGATCAATCGATTTCAATTCTAATACAAACTATTTTTGGTGCAAATTCATAAACATATTCAATATAAAAGGATCTATCAAATTTTATTTACTATTGACTTTTGTAAGCAAAATCTGGATACAGAAAAATCAAACTTAAGTACAACAAATTCTTCACTTCTCAACTTCACTAAAAAAATCTTCGAATATATCTCTGCAACAACAAAGAAAAGAGCGATTAAAGAAAATATCAAATCTATAAAAAATCAGGAAAAAAAATAGAAAGATTAAGAGAATTACACCTGTTAAATCAACATAAAAAAAGACTCGAGTACAAGTTAATTCCAAATATGGTCTTTTTTATTTACTAACAATATTTATAAAAGCTTAAAAAATATATGAAACCAAGATCATATAACTAATTTGATCAAATGCAAACTTTATTTAATCGATATCAATGTAAAAAATCTAGATAAAAGACGGATCAAATACCAGTTCAATAGTACTAGACTATTCAAATTATCAGTAAAGGAGCAGGAAAATGTAAAGAAACCCAGTTCAATAAATGAAGTAAAAAGGCAAAGTAAAATGATAAAAACCCAAGAAAAAATGAAAAAAGAGGAGAGTGAAAAACCAACAAGATCTTGTTGTCCAGTAACGGCTTTATGCATCTCAACAAGTTGCTCACAAATGGTAGCATAAACCCGCAATTTGTGTGCGAAGAATTTCAAGTTGTTCATCAGTCATCACTTTCACATACAAAACTCTATTGATCCCCCAAATTAGGACTCTCATTTACACCAATTCCGCCATTAATAATCATCCCATTTCCATTGCAATTTCTATTCTCATGGGTTTGTAATACTTATTACCTTGTGTAATTGAAGAAGAACCTGCCACAAACCGTGATAAAAGCAAAACAAATTAACAAAATCAGACAAAAGTAACAAATTTTTGAGGGCGGTTAATGATAGAGAAGCAAAGAGATGAAGAGGGAAAAGAGAGTAAAGTGGGAGTGGGCGGATGAAAGAATGAGTGAGTGATTTTAGGGTTAGGTTGAATATGTTGTTAGGATGAGATTGTAGCCGTTAGATGTAGTTTATAATTGTTCATCCAATGGTTGATAAGTATGATCCGTGTGTTTGTGTTTGATTCTTTATATGCCTTTGATTTTGATGATCTAACGGTAAATATCTTGTCTATAATGTGTGTTTGTATTTTGCATTGAAAAACAAATGATTTATTTTGTATTATTATTAGTATCATTATTATTATTGTTGTTGTTACATATTTTCGTAATTTGATGTATTATTTTTTTATTATTATGTAATCTTGATCTTATTAAAATTCTTATGTACATAAACATTTATTACTTACTAAGTACTTTATTAGTATCTTACTACACTGTAAGTATTATACTCGAAATGCTAAAGCTTGAAGATTATTATTATTATATGAACCTGACTTACTTTAATTAGAATAATAAACATAAGTACTTTATTATTATTAATAAGACCATTACGACTATTATTATTACTCTGCTACTTTTTATTATTATTACTAATATATACTATTATAATTATCTTTTTTGTTATGACTAATACTGTTACATACTCTTGTTAGTATTCAAATTAATACATTGATATATTATAATGACAACTAGTTTCAATTCAACTATAAATTTTAAATTTTAAAGTGAAGTTAGCTTTATGACAATTAACCTAATTTTTTGTTTATTTCTTTTTATTCTATTAACTTACATTTGATGCGTTGATCTAATCTAATACTAATTTATTTCAATTCAAGTCGATGTTTTGAGTTTCGGATTGAATATAACTTAAAGACTATTAGCCGCTTAAATGGAGTATTGTTATTTTATAATAGTATTTCGAGTTACATTCATACATTCCTTTAATCCAATAATAACTTCTTTCAATTCAAGTAGATGTTCAAAGTTTTGAAATGACTACGACTTTATGATGACTAATTTAAATGGAGTATTGTTATCTTGAATAAGCTTATTACTAACATTGACACATTGATCTTATGCGAATTACAACTTACTTCAGTTCAATAAGATGTTTTTATTTTCGAAATGCACTTCACATAAAGACAAATAACTTAAGAGTATTATTATCTTGAACCAATTTATCTTCTTATATTGATACATTTATCTTATGTAAAGAAGGATATGTTTTGATTAAATTAGATTTTTTTTTTATTTTGAAATGAAATCCACATAGAGAAAATAAACTAAAATGATGTTTTGGATTCTTCAATTACCTTATCGTCTTACATCGTTAATCTTATCCAATAATTACTCCACTTTATAATAATTTGATTGTATTCACTTAAGTGAACTTGTGTAAGCTATAACAAGCCTTAGTTAGTAATAGAGCTCACAGTATACTACATATACGAATTTTCGTTTCATGTATATCAGGATCTTGTTTAAAGATGATTAACTTAAGTACAATGCTGTTATTATCTTGAATTAGTTTAGCGACTTACATTGGTACACTCATTCTAATAACAACATGTTTCAATTCAAGTAAATGTTTTGAGTTTCAATTACTTTATCGAATTACGTTGATACATTCATCTAATATAATATCAATTTATTTCAATTTAGCTCGATATATGAGTTTCAAACTGAATATAACTTGTTAACGATTAACTCAAATGGAGTATTGTTAACGATTAACTCAAATGGAGATCTTGATTTAACTTTTCAATTCACGTAGATACCTCGATTTAATCTAATATTAACTTATTTTACGTCGATTATATGTTTTCAGTTTTCAAATGCAAAGAGCTTAATGACTAGTATAGTTATTATTAATCCATTGATCTAATATAGTTATAGTAAGCATTGATCTAATCAGCTTTTAAAAAAATAATGTCTAACTCGTCTTTGGAGAATGTTTATAAGAAATTATACTGATATGAGACGTTTAACCAAATATGATGCGATTTGCATACAACTAAAAGTTTGAATATCGACTTTTATAAAATTGTCTTATTCCAAAATGTCGAATATATCAGTAAAGTGCACATATATTAATGTCACTTTCATACATGTTTTTGGGATATACAACCGGTTGTTTTCGAGGCAAGTGCCGGACTATACTTATTTGCCATATTAATTTTAACCGAACCCAAAAAAACATTTGGCCAAAACCCGACATGAAGCTCCATTTTTCCGAACAAATACAAGAATGTGACTAACTTTTACCCGAACCGATGCGATTATTGTCGAACTTATGTGGTTTTCGTCAATAACTGAAATAGACTGAAACGAAACTGAAAATAACTGCAACGTGTTTTAATTGCTAGGGATTCAACTGTTGGTTGGTTTACCTATTCGGGTAAAACTGGTTTAAACTGCAACTGAACTGAACTGAAACTGAAAATAAAAATAACTGAATTTAACTGAACTGAAAAGTTTGTTAACTAAACTGAACTGAACTGTTAATAATTTTAACTATTGTAAACTAAACTGATATAAACTGAACTGTTTGGATATAACCATAACTGAACTGTTGAACTGAATTGACACCTCTACTTATAAGTCATTTTTTTATATTGTTAGCTGCTCTTTTGTTGAATGATACAATATAATGGAGATTTGTTAATTCTACTTTGGTGTTATACTATAGACTAGAATTGAGACGTTTGCTTTATATAATAGAGAAGAGATGATATCATATTTTACTTTATTATTGTATTTTGGCGTCATATTGTTGTATTATTGAGACGTTTGCTTAATAGAATAGAGATGATATCATATATTACTTTATGGGATATTGTGCTCAAATTCAACTTCGTATTTGGCTTTGAGATGTATATTTAACATTCAGTTTCAGATGTACATATTTCTCATGTCTGATAGAGACATTACTTTAGTTTAATGATACATTGAGCTCCCTATTAATTATCTCAAGTTACTTCTCAACGTTATTATCACAATAAATCTCTATTACATGACATAAAGATTATGACATAATAATAAACCACATAAGAACCCATACAATAAGCTTACAATACAGTAAACTATTACTTATATTAACCATTTGTTGATATTATAACTTAAAAATTATAACTTAAAAATTGTAAATGATAACTTAAAATTAGAAGCTAAAAACACTAATTATTGTTGATTTGTAAATGATAACTTAAAATTTTGGAATCGAGTTTGAATATATGACGTCAAATCCCTGTACGAACCCATCAACAAGCTAAGGATATCAACTACTTTTACAAAAGTAGTTTTATTAGTACTTGAAAATATTTTAAACTCTCAGGTATTGGGTAATTAATCATTGTTAAGTAAATTAGTTAATACTATAATCATTGTCCCTTCGATAAACTTTGTAAATAATTTCTATTCTATAAGTTAATACTAGATGTAATTACGAAAACTTATTTAATTCCAATAAGCGATTTCAGACGCATCGCGTGCATATAAGGCTCAGGTATTATTCTGGGATGATCAGCACCATCCTATAGCTGTTTTACTAAAGAATAAGTATCTTGAAGAAAGCCTTATTATATAAATACACTTATATACAAAATTCATTCTTTCAAAATATATATATATATATATATATATATATATATATATATATATATATACAAAATACATAAAAAAATATTTAACTACTTCATCCTGTCAAGTTTTGAAAAAGACATGCGGGTTATCTATTGGTAAATGTCAGTATGTCACACATGGATTTTTCAAATGAAATTTGCATTTTGGAAGATTTGTTCACATCAATATTGAGTTATCTATATAATTAGATAATTTATGTAAGGTATTATAATTATATAAGGTATTATTGTTATAATATTAAATAATATTATTGTTATAATATATGTTACAATTATATACACGCACGCATAAGGTATAGTGTTTTTCTTAATCTTCCCTTTTTGAGGTTCTAATGCTAGGATAAAGTATTGCATGTTGAAGTGCTTTTGCATTTAAAATATAATAAACACTTTTAGGTGCTGTTGTTGCTAGCTAATGGTAAAAATTTTTGGATTTTGCTTTCAGTTGAGAAGTAATCTTTATTATATAAGGGAAGGGAGGAGGATATGGTATCCCCCTACTAAATTACTAAATTGCCCTTATAATGTTGACATTTTAAAATCTATCCTTCAATATTCATACATACATATATAACTTATAACAAAAATAAAATTATCCTTAGTTTTTTTCTACAAACCCAATTCAAAAGTCAAACCGTATAAGGAAATATTACACAAATATAGAAGACATCTCACAAGTATAACTAACAAAAATATTTATAATAAATTTGAATTTGTAATAATAATAAAGAAATACAGAGTAAATAATTAACCAAATTGAAAAATTAGACTATAAATTTGGTAAAAGATAAAAGAAGTTAATAAAATAAAATAAAATTCAAAAAAATAAGTAAATGAAATACTAAACGTATTGCGAAAGCATATGAAATTATCTATACAAATATATTAAAAGGCGTGCTTGACAACGTCTATGTGCCACGTGGCACCCTCCTTTCGCCACCGGAATTTGCCACGTGTTTATTAACCAACAAAGTCAAGTGGTCATTAATTAAAAAATAAATATGCTGAAGCCTGGGCTCGAACCCCTGACCTTATATGCAGGGATTTCCAATGAATAACCATCTAAACTAACGTCTTTTAGTGATCCATATTTCAACAAAATTATAGATATGTGTTGTAATTAGTATTATGGCAGTCAACACCTACTTCCACCCATAAACGTTATTGGTTACTTTTGTACAATAATAACTTATTCCCTTGCTCCATCTCCCCTTTCGAAATATAAAAAAAAAACTAATATATAATCAAAACAGTGGATACATAATTGGAAATAATATGGTCATGGGCGATGTAAGCATAACTTCTATACAATTCAGTGGAACAAACTATGCACTAATGACACGACATACATATCTTACAAGGAAAATACCAAATTGAACTCAACCCAGAGCAACATAGATATACTTCAACAAAGACATTCCGTAAAATGTAAGGTTGCAACAAAGGTACGTCATCAAAAACACAAAAATCATTCCAAACAATGGATCAAATCTCCAAGCAAAAATTGATACATACAAAAAAAAAACACTAATCAAATCATGCATGAATAAATAGGAGGGGTGCAATGGAACCAATTAAAGAGTTGGAGCCACACCCACATGAACCACTATAACAAGCCATGTTGAGGAACAGAAAAAAGCTTGAGGACATTTTGCAAAAGAACCCATTAGAAAAGGTAAAATATGACTCATAACACACTAATCTAAGGTAGTTTAAAAAAACTTTTCTACCAAATACGTCAACAACAAGAAAAACTAAACTCAATATCGAAATGTACAGGAGACTTTTACTTGCAGTGCCACAATTACAAGCATACATCTTCACAACAAATGGCATTACAACTCTTGCGAAACATGCAAGAAGAAGATTGATGAGACTTCATATTGTACCAAGTGTGACGTTGTGGTGAAATACCCAAAGATAAGGTAAACAACCACTGAAAACAAGGTGTTCCCTTTGTTTCGAAAAGTCTACATTTACTAATCAGTAATAATAAACCAAAATGGTTGTTCTCAATCAACTTTGTTACAGTCTTATCCACAGCATGAACACTAATTAGTACAACTAACATAATGTTATTGAAACTTAAGGATGCTTTTGTTTACAAATTTATGATCTTATACAATAAACGGAAAACTACAAGAGTTATTTAACTTATGTTTTATGCAATGCTTGAGTTTGCTGTCCTCCAATCTTAGGACTGATAAATAATTATGTTCACCTGCTGACAACTACAAGTATCTTCTAACAGTTGACATCGATGACGGAAGTGCGTGTGTTCCACTCGCATTATTCGATACTGAAGTCGAAAGAGTTATCGGAGCCCAAGAAACAAGTTCTTGGACTTGTAGAAAAAGGTAAATAATGAAAATTAGGGGACACCCCAACAATAGCTCTAACACATATGACACTTCAAAGTTACTAACATAAAAAAATACATTCCAGGATAATGGAAATGAGAAGGTGATTGACTAACTACAAATTTGTATTGGAAAACGCTTTGCGTTTAGGGGAGTGAGACAACTGAACTTATTTGCCATAAGACATTTGAGACAAACTACCGACTAGAAAAGTCATACAAGGAGCAGCAACACAAAGAAAAAGCAAGCATTCAAAAAGTAAATAACAACAAATTAACTAAATACAATTACTTTATTGCCATAAACAATTAACACATACAAGAAATTGAAAAATGCAGGAGAAAGACCAAGATGCAGACATCATAAATGCAAAAACTCCTACGGTTGTCGACACGGGAAGCCAAGTACTCGATGACAATGGAGAAGACACACACATAGAAAGTCAAGTCCTTGGTGAACCAAGGCAAAAGGAGCAACCAAAAGAGACCACAAAGAAGAGGAACATAAACATTGTGTAAGACAACTACACTCACAAAATCAATACAAAGGATTACCATAACAACCATTACAAAAACTAAGACATGTATTATACATATTACAAAAATGCAGGGATGAAGATCACGAGGACAACCCAACCACCTAAAAGTGGCCAACCAAATACATATCAAAGCTTCAACATAAGCAGGAACCCCAAAAATTATGATTCTAAGCAACTAGAATAAGAGCATTGTCTGCAAAATAGTTTTTTATGCACCTTACGATGTTTAACTTATTGTTTTGACACCCACTTGACATATTTCTACTATCGAAAAGTAACAACGACGTTAAACTTCGCTAACATTATCCATCGCATAACACAACTTACAAACTACATGCTATTACAAACGACAAAAAGCAAATAACACGATTTCCATAAACGATACAAACAATAGTAAAACCACACAATAAAGTAAAAACAGTAGCACCCGGGGCAACGCACGGGCCGCACACTAGTTCCCCTTTAAAAGTTGATACAACACTCAATTATTTAACTTAATGAAGTTGAAAGGAAAAAAGAAAAACTCAATTATGATGCAAAACTCATAAATTCATGATCCGCTTCAAGGGCTGACATGATATGAGGCTTAAGGCAGATTTCCAAATCTATACTTCCTCCTCCTTCACATCCTGGAGTAGCAGTTATTTTTCCATCTTCCTTATTCCCGTAGCCGAAGCGAATAGCCAATACCGGACCGAACCCAAATTCCGATCCAGACATATCAAATCTTGCAGATCCTCCCATTATTACACCATTCTCCCCAAGAGGATTTGGGTCTAAACCACGTGGAAGCACCAATGGGGCTTTTACAAACTCCTTATAAAAATCAAGTATTGATTTTGCATCTTGAGTCTTGATCACTTTCTTCAAATTCATTGCAACCCAACCCATTTCATTATTGAACAACTCCTCTACCTTGCAATCATATTGAGCTTTATAAAGAAAGCTCCCGAAGTAGTCATCCGATATAGGCGGATCCAGCCGTCCCCTAGTACCAACAGAAAAGAAGCAACTAGTTTGTTGATCCGGTGCTAAGTTCCGAACCCGAGTGATGGACCTCCATACAAATGCACTCAATGATTGAAAAGATGATATAACATCTTCGGTTCCACATTCTTTATTAGCTTTAGCCTTCAAATTTGACATTGAAGTGGGTGAAAAATGAAATATTCTTTCTCTTAACGGCCCTGGGTTATATCCTCGACTCATTATTAACTTATCCAAATCAAGTGCCGAATACTTGATAACTGCAACTTCCTCGTTATCGTTATCAATAGCAGTACTCAACCATGGCCTATAATTAAATATCGGCACACGTGGGATTTCTTTTATCTTATTTTCTCTCAAATTATCATCATTTGTAAATATATGTGAAAACATACTAATAAAATGAGTAAAGGACGTACCATCTGCTACACTATGGTTTAAGCTAAACCCAATAAATACCCCATCTAAGAGTTGGGTTACCTGGATCGACAATAGTGCCTTAGTATGACCATCATAGTTAATATATTTTTCACCGAGATCAAAGAAAGATCTGACAATCGTAACATCATTAGGAGACATGACATCAGATACAGTGAACTCTAAGGCCGTAGCGTGGATGAACCGAGCTCCGGGACCTTTGTTGGGCTCGATGAAGATCGAAAAAGCGTTCTCATTGGCGTACTTTTGTGTAGTAAAACGACCTGCTAATGGGTAAAAATGAACAAGTGCAATTGAGAGTGAATGTTTGAGCTTCTCTACAGAGTTGGACAAAAATGTGGTTCGATCTGTTCCAATGTTTGTAGTATTAAGTGGAAAAAGAAGACCTTTTTGCATGGGATCTATTGGTAACATCATCAAATCTAAGGGTCCTAAATGGTAAGGCTTTTTCATGGCTTCAATCTCATATTTTGGTTTCACAAAGCATTCTGATTGGACTTTAATGGATATTTCTTTTTGTTGAAAGTTTACCATTTTGGTTTTTTTCTCATACAAGGCGTACAAAATGCTTTTCCCTACCACCTAATTTTATAGCTCTAGCCTCTTATATGTAAAAACAAAATCAATTCAAGACATTAATAGATTGGGGTCTGAGAAAGGAAAGAAGTTGGTAAGTTCTATGGTGATAAGAGGCAACACGTTGGCAGTGTAATTTGACACATAGACCGACTGAGAAAGGAAAGAAGTTGGTAAGTTTTAGGGTGATAAGAGGCAACACGCTGGCAGTGTAATTTGACACATGGACCCAAAAAAAATCATCAACATTAATAGCCTGGACTTGGCGCCTGGTGGTGAGTGTTGGGATTGGTACATAGTGGGTAGATAAAGTTTTATGATAATTAGTACTAGTTTTAACTTTTAACTTTTAACTAGTGAGTGATGCGGACGATATTTCGAATTGTTACTTTTCGTATTTTTTTACCTAATGAGGAAAAATTGACGTAATAACATGATAAGTAATTGTATGATATTTTGAAAAATAAACCCTTAAAAGTTTTGGGATGAATCATGAAAGCAATAGTTTAACTTTCGACAAGAAATTGGAGTAAGAATTTATGTTTATAATAGTCTCTTGTTATTATCATAAAAAGGTAAGATATCTAACACTTATGTAAATATTTTAATGAGATATAATTATAGATATTATGATATTTAATTTTGAAATACTAAACAATGGTGTTATGTTGGATTCATGGTTAAACTTTCACTTTTCATTTCAAAGGTCACGTGTTCGATACCTTGCAACTACACAACATTATTTTTTTAGTTGAGGATTTGACTTGGAAATAAAGCAATTGCATTAATTAGAGGAGAGTGTCAAGTTGCACACAAACTTTCTTAGCTAAGGGTGTAAGTGGATTGATTGATTGACCTGGATCGACTTTGTCAAATCCAAATTCACCCAAAGTTTTTTTGGACTCGAGAAATTGAGTCCTAATCCGATCCAAACTTTTTTAAGTCCATCCAATCCGAAACTTTTCTTGAGTACTTAATCCAATCCAAATCCAAATCCGATTATTATGCAATATATTAATTTTTTTCCCCTATTCGAGTTCGTAATGTTTTCTCATGATTGAATCATTGAAATTTGAAAAATTGCAAAATACATCCATTCCACAAGGTAAGTTATATACATCTTTATAGTCTTTTCCCAAAACACCACCACCACCACCACCACCACCACCCGATTGCCACCACCTCCACCCCACCGCCACCACTTGCCACCATCGACCCCGAAATTTTTTAAATACGGGGCCGGATGTTCATCCATCGTCCCAAAATTGTTGAATTTTTTAAAAAGGGGTGGAACGTCTTGCCAGGACGTTCAGACATTTGGGCCATGGGTGGAACGTCCTGGCCATAAGTTCCACCCCGTATTTAAGAAAATTTCAGAGTTGGGTGGTGGCAAGTGGTTGGGGGGGGTAGGTGGTGGAGGTGGAGGTGGAGGGTGTGGAAAAAAGAGAAGAGATAAAATAGTAAATTGAAAATGGGCCCTGGACGATTTTAGGGGCGGTGTTTACCAATCTCCTTTGATGTTCGCCATATATGAAAGCTTAGTTTTAGAGGGATGATATGTATGTTGATTTTTTTTTTTGACATCGAGAAAATGTGCATTAATTAAAAACTGAATTACAACCTAGGGAAATAACACAAAAACGAAAACATAAAATGAACAAACACTAAATTGAGCTTTTCTAGCTCTTACACACCAGATAACGGAAAAACAAGTAAACTTAGTAAGAAACTGCTTGCTATAGAGGCATTTGTTGTTCGATAAACTTGATATCTGAAAACCGAGTAAGAAACTGCTTGCTATAGAGGCATTTGCTGTTCGATAAACTTGATATCTGAGTCTTAACTCTGATGGTTGTGGTCAATAATCGCTTGTTCGTAGTAGCGATAAACGAGAATACATTGTAGCTTCTTAGAGGAAGACAACCTGCATGTAAATGGTATAATCATACCTGATGGAAGTGGTGAGAGGAGTGGGTTTCTTTCACGAACTGGATGCCGAACAAACAAGAACGAGATAGACATCTCGCAGCATGAGCAATCCCAGTGACCTTCTGTATTATGAAATTCTCAGCTCATCATGATTCCTTGAGGAATCTCATGAGAGAGTATATTGGGTTTCTTCTTTGTTGATGATGTATTGATGTGCTGTTTTGGTTGGATCGTGTACCCATATCTCACCTTCTCTTTGCAGATGATCTCCTTATCTTTGGTAGGGTTGATGAGAGCACATCATTTAAGCTTAGGGACATTCTAAAGATTTTTAGTCAATTCTCGAGCCAAAAAATCAATGAGAGCAAAAGTAGACTTATTTTCTCACCTAATACCTCGGAGAATCACGTAAATCTTTTCCAAGAGACCATGAACATTAAAGAAAGCGAGGAGTTGGGTCTCTATTTGGGTCTCCCCCTTTCCCATAAACGCCCTAGGAAGAAAGATGTTCAATTTATTGTTGACAAAGTTAGAGGAAAATTGGCCATGTGGAAGTCTAAGCTACTTTCTAGAGCAGGTAGACTTACCCTTATAATCTCAACCATGCATGAACACTATTGCTTCCTATTATATGCAAGTCACTCAGTTTCCAAAATCTTCTCTCCTTGATCTTGATAGACTGTGCAATAATTTCCTTTGGGGAGAAGAGGAAGGGAAAAAAAAAATTCACTTAGTAGGTCAAGCTCATACCTTCCTGCCTAAATCAATGGGGGGATTAGGGATAAGAAGCCATATTGACCTAAACCATGCCTTGTTAGCAAAATTGAGTTGGAAAATGATTCATGGACCTCAAAATTTAGCTAAGGAGTGCATCTTTTCAAAATACAAGAATGAAAGATTTTCAATTGCTTTTAAGAAAGGTTCTCAAATTTGGAAAAATGTGGGAATCGGCTCTTCTTTGCTTAATCAATGTAGGAAGTGGAAATTGGGTAATGGTTATTCTATTGACTTTTGGGAAGATGATTGGTTGGGTATAGGTTCTATAAAGAGTCTTGTCCATGGCCCTCTACACCCTAGTGAAGTGAACTTAAAGGTGGGCGACCTTATTATTGAGAATGCTTGGAACCTAGATAACCTCTCCTTAGAACTTCCGGACTACATTATGCAAAGAATTCATGCCTTGCCCATAGCCTTTCATCTTACCGATACCTCTTTCTTCTCCGTTGTAGAAAATGACAAGTTTTATTTGTCCAAAATGTATAATGAGATTGTTAGAGATCGTAGTTCGAAAACAAAGGAGTGAGTGGTTATGGAAGCTTCGAGATCCCTCCCAAAATCCGTTTATTCCTTTCGCTTTTATGGTGGGACCGTATTCCTCAATCCTATCTTTTACATCAACGCAATATCATTCCTTCCCCTTTATGTCCTTCTTCGCCCCACTTGTGTTGAATCCTCGCTTCATGTTATTCGGGATTGTACTAATGCTTCGGTAATTTGGTGTTTGTTATACCCTCCCCTAGATTTTTGGATGTGTAGCAATATTAAAGAATGGTTGCGTTTTTGTGTTAGTAGACATCATCAAAGCAATGGGTTGAATTGGTCCCTTCTTTTCCTTTGGTATGCTTTGAGATTTGGAAAGCAAGAAATCGTTCCCTTTTGATAAAAAGCCGCATATGCCAGCCCAATTCACCCTGAACTTGGCCATTAACATGGCCAAGGAGTTCAGGGCCGCTCAGTCTTCCCCTATTTCAAACCCGTCGGTCAGGTGTACTTCTTGGAGACCTTCTCCACCTCCATTTGTCCATATTCATGTGGACGCTTCCTTTATGAACATTGAAACCAAGTCAAGTATGACAGGAGTTATTAGAGATTCTTTAGGAGGTTGGCTTCTTGGGTTTTATTCATTATCCTATGCTCTTAACCCATATCATGCAGAATTGTTGGCTATAAAACAGGGATTCGAGATGGCAAGAACAAAGCATTTCACGCATGTTTCTCTAGTTTTCGATTGTAAAAAAGTTGTAGACATCATATATGGTAACTCTATGCAAATTGACTTCTATAGTGACCTGATTATGGACTCGCAGTGGAGCCGCGACACTACTTCCAGAAACCAACCCCTTACCTTCGTTAGACTAGAAGACAACCAAATAGGCGGATATGTTAGCTCACGAGTGTATGAGCGGGTTTGATACCCTTGATGTAATTAGGCATTTTCCCGAACCCCCTAATTATTGTCAAAAGTTACTCTCTATGGATTGTAATAGGCTTTTTGCCATAACTCTTTGATCTTTATGTTACCGTTGTTCACCAAAAAAAAAAAACTATGGGCTACTGCCTACTGGCACTGTACTACCGTGCTATATGTAAAAACAAAATCAATTCAAGATATTAATAGACGGGTATTGCCGATTGGGCACTGAGAAAGGAAAGAAGTTGGTAACTTTTAGGGTGATAACTGATAAGAGGCAACACGTTGGCATTGTAATTTGACACATGGACCCAAAAAAAAATCATCGACATTAATCGCCGGAGCCGGGGCTTGGCGCCTGGCGGTGAGTGAGTTGGGATTGTACACATAAAAACACTACACTATATCCATAATCCATAACCTTTTAAAAGTAGCAAGTTTACCTACCGTGCAAATCAATAGTATTATGGGTCACATTTGGCCGAAATTCACTGCTTCCTAAGCAACCTAACAATCCGAGCCATCGATCATCATGACACTCGCCCACACGATTATTCTTCTCCTTTCTTCCTCGTCTTGTCCTCTTTCTTCTTTCTCTCGTCTTTGCATCTGGTTTCCCTCCACACAACAGGTTTCTCTCTCCTCTTTCTCTTCGTTTCCCTCTCTCTCAAAAACACAATTCAATTTTATTTCCAGTCGGCAATGCACATGCCTAGGGTTTTATTTTAGCGGACCAAGGAAGCATTTCTCACTCGAATGTAATTAGGCTTTGAAGAAACCATGGATTTCACGGATCCGGGGTAAGATTATCTTTTTGTTGATAATTTTATAAGATGATTTTATTTTTTTTGCTTTTGTTGGTTCTTGTTTAACATGATAATGCAGCAAGATCAGGCAAAGAAGTTTTTAAATTCTTTTTGTTTTCTTTCTCTTCATTTTTTCATTTTTGTGTGTTAAATTTTGTGAAATGTGAGTTTTTATAAAGCTTTTGATCCACTGCTGTTTTTTCGACACTTTGTCATCAAATTGCCTTATCCCGATTTCAGGAATCTTGAGGAAAATGTTTTTGAGAATCGATCTCTGTCGACGAGATCGGGACTCAAATTTCCCAAAAAAATCCAAGGTATGTTTACGATTATTTCTTCATACAAGCTTTAAGATTGATCACATGTCTTCTGATACAAATTTGAGTGAGAAATCATAATTTAGAAGTTTAGCTTAAAAATTCGAGATTTTGGGGGTTCAGTTGAACCCATTGAACCCCCATTTGATACAATTGTACTCACAATTAGGTAAAAATGAGTGTGGTGGGATTCGATATTCTAATTTCTTTCTGCGTTTTCATTTATGCTAGATTATTTCCTTGCTTTATATTAAATTGGGTAAAACATCAATTTTTCTCACTAATACTACTATTGCTTATTTTTTGGTTCTGGCTCGATTTTTTTGGGTATATATATCTGATTTTTTTTCCTATGTTCACGATTATTTACCTAATATTGAAGGAAGGAAGAAGGAGTATTTAGGGTTTCGTCGGGCCAAGGATGATGATTGTAGACTGTCGAGGAAGCATTTGTCGACTGGTCTTGTGGATATTCACAGATCTAAGTCAGCTTAGCTTTTTGTTGGCAAGGTAAGAATTGCTTCTTATTCTTTTCTTTTTCTTCAATCCATTTTATTCTATTTTACTCATGTGTCATGTCTTTGTCTTGTGGCTCTGTTTTTGTGTACTCATGTCTCTGCACTGAAACTGCTAAGGTTCAAAATACATTGGAGCTTTGATTATTATAGCATATTAGTCATATACTTCTTATCCTTCAGTCATACTTTTTCCTCAGCCTTAATTATTTCAGGAATATCCCTAATTATACATGATTCTGTTGGTTATGAAGAAATCAATAAGGTTAGCAGTTTCAGATGGGGCCATTGATGCCTAAGACACATTAGTTTCAGAGAGTAGGAAGGTGTTATGATGAGTGTCCTAATTGTAAATAAATCAATAAAGGACATTCACTGTTCGACATAACGAGGGACGTGTCCATCCCGGTTTTGAAGCTCACTCATCATCAAAAAAACTTAGCGCTACGTAAAAAATGTATTTTAAATTCGTAATAATTAAGTCTCTCGCCTCAAGATACCCCTTCCAATCTTAGGGTTTTAGTTTGCCTTCCATATAAACCCTTTGTATAAAATCGCCTCCCAAATAAGGTGTGCCTCTCGAGTGTGGGTCTGAAGCCGGTAGGTTTTTTACTTCACCCCCTTTTGTTGTTGATTTCAAAATAGTTGATGGTTCAGTTAGTTTGTTAATACCTTCAATCATAGAGACAATTTGAACTTGACATGAATTAATCTCTAAAGAAACTTACAAAGACTACTACAAACAAACATTTATACAAAAAACTGACTTGACACATATGGACTCTCATTCAAAAGGGAAGATTACAACAAAAAATGCTATAGAATGTAACTTGCTCTAGATTTTCAACTTCACTTTCGTGTTCAACAAATTCTTGGAAACGCATGATGTTTTGTCTTTCAATTCCAAGCTTGAATCATGCTTTGCCTTGATATCCTATATGCTTTGAAAATGGTAGCTATGCCCTCTAATTCGGTGTTCAAGGATACAAGAACCATGGCCTTACATTCCATGCAAGAGTAGCATTTTACAAACAAGTACCTTTGGTTATGTTTGTTATAGTGCACACACTGTGGCGTGAAACCTGGTTCTTAAAAACAAGCCTTCTGCCCTGTAAATCCATGCTTAAAGCCTGTGAGACTTTGTTTAAGGAGGCTAATACTAATGATGGATTATAGTCTAAATGAAAATGACATTCTCTAACAACATGCTATTTATGTTGTGCTAGATCTAGACTTAACTTAAATTTGTTTGGCATGCCTTGTAACCTTTGTAGTTCATGCTTAGGAGCCTCGATAATTGTGTTCGTTTGCTTTTTTGCTGAATTGAATGGAATATTAGGTTGCACTTTTCCCCCCTTGGTTGTTAACTATGTACATCTATTAGATACTTGTAAATTCTATGGCTTTGCAAAACTGACTATCTCTTGCCTTTCCTGTAGGAATATCCTTGACTCTCATCAACCAGATTTAATCAGTTTACAAGGCAACACCTGGTAAGCTTTTCCTTGGCTCTCCTTCTGTAGCTTACTTAGATGTTTGTTTTAGCCATGCTTGCTCAACCGTGTTTGGTTTGGAAATGTGTTTGGTCTTTGATGTTGTCTTGTGGTTTAATCCTCCTTTTTTTCGCTATTTTAGCCGTGTTCCAGGATGCATGATTGTGCTCTCTTAGAGTCACCTGTTCCGACTTTTTTTTACCGCTTATTTTTGCTCCTTCCAAAGTATGCATGATTGTGCTCTCTTAGAGTCACCTGTTCTAGCTTTATACGAAATAAAAATGTAGTGCCTTCTATGTGTTTGGAAAATGCAATGGATATCACTGTTGGACATGTTGTATTGCTTGTGGTCCTTGGCTATTAGGAGATAAGTCTTTCGTTTGAGTATGAATCTAAATAGGTTTATTGTTATGTATATATGCAAAGAGATTTTGCTTGGTGTTAGAAATAATGGTTTATTGTCTACTTACAAAATAGAGGGACAAAGAAGAAGATATATTGGTGTTAGAAATATATGCGCAGTTTGAATATTAATTTTCATTTCAGATCAGTCGTTTGTCTTGGAAAAAATGTTTGCTTCGTGATGTTTATGGATGAAAAGACTTTAAACTATTTCTTCAGAAGGCCATATACCCGACGTAATGGGATTCATTGGTCCGTGGAAGGTCGTCCCCGTGAAAAATCTTCCTTATATGGACATGAGGAGAGAGAGAGGAAAATTCCAAAGTCGTTGTGTTATCGACTTTTTCCTTCAAGCAAGGTAAGAATGTGCATTATAGAGGTTTTGCTTTTTGTTTTATCATTGTGTTTTGACTTTGAGTATCCACCGTCATCTAGATGTTAGATGTGATTGTGAATGTATATTAAAGTTGAGTATGGTTGAGTAGAGAGAAATGTGTCAACTATATGGAACTTATTTGCCACATTTTGTTTGCTGGAGTTTATGTGAAGTAGAGTGAAATGCATATTTGAATATAGTTTTCTTCATTAGGGGACTCATCTTTAATTTTTCATTGTTTGGGGATTGACACTGGGGGAAGTTAGATTCCGGTGAGCTAGGTTGATACTTTTAAAAAAAAATTATTCACTTTCCTACTATAAACGTTTACCTTTAAAGAAGTAAAATTAAGCTGACTAAACAAAGCTAATTGTATAAATTAAAAAAAAGGAGATAGAAAGTACAAATTAGAGTAAGGCTCTTGACTGTTGAGGCGTATTATGGCTATTTCCTTAGAGGAATTCATGAATGATCTCCATTCTCTTCAAGAACAAACTATAATCTTGGCGAACAAAATTAAGAGGCCTCGACAAATGAGATTGAGCAGTAAGGGTTGCATAAGATTTTAAAGTCTAGGTAAACTCATTACTTTATATTCATTTCTCTACGTATAAACTAAGTGAAACAACTCTCCTAATAAATGGCTAATTATTTTAGAATGACTTGAAATACAAATACGTCCTCTATTTTAGGGATAGACTAGAAGGAGCATTGTTTTGATATAATGTTAATTGTTTCCTATTTGGCTTACTGTTTTTTTTTTATTTCTTCGGGGGATGGGGAGTGGGTTGAGGTAACTTTTGACCATGTTATGTTGGTCTGTATTAATCGCATATGATTTATATTTCACTCGGTTTAGGAATGTATAATATGGTTTAAGCAAAGTCATTTTTATCTCGAACATCGAGGTCCAGATGCATTGTATAGTACTTTGACAGTAGTATATAGTTCCAATATAATCATAGTCACTTAACTAGCCGCAAAATCTTCATGATCTTCAATACATGTTGCATTTTCACCGCAATATCTTCCCATAAAACTAGCGATTCTAATCAATAATGCAAAGATTTTTTTAGTCAAATTTTATAATCTTACCTATGATATAAACTTAAGTTAATTAGTTAAAGAGTACGGAGTACTAATAGCGTTAAGAACAATTTATGAAGAGGAAGCATTTTCCCATGAAACTACCTTCATTTTTCATGGGCATATTTTGAGTTTACATTGATATTTTAGTGGTCAATACAATGAGCTAATTTCGAGTTCAATTTGCAGCTAATAATCCTCTTGAATTTTGTATTTTCTTTTATATTTTTGAATTAAGTAAGTATTTTTTTAAAAGAAAATCTAAACTCACCGAAATCTTATTTCTCCGGCCATCATCGGTCCCCAAATGATGAAGGATCAAAGGTGAGTCCGCATATGATGAAAATTATGAAAGGTAAGTCCCTAAAAGTATATTTTACCACATATGATGAAAATTATGAAAAGCAGTGACGAAGGTCATATCTGTTTATTACTAAATCTGTCTTGGGATTTTTTTTCTTAATCTAGAAAATAATGTTGCATTAAGCTGTAGTAACTATTTTATTCGAAAAATCTCCCAAAATTTTGTGATTTTAAGTATCTTTCTTGTTTATCTGCTTGTATCTTCCCGTTGATCTCTTTAAAAACGAAGGATGTTATATGATGCTATCTAGCTATTGGTCGGCTAGCTAACGCATTATTTATCTTTCATATAGTAGTCCGATATTTTGACATGTTAAACCTGACTATTATTGATCTTTTTATCCTTTTCTCCATCCTTTTCTAAGTATTATTGTTCGACAAATTGAAGGGCTTTAGCTTGCACAACAATCACCCGTATTTGAATCGCCACTTGCTAATTAAGTACATAGTTAACTAAGCCGATGTTTTAATTGTTTTTGTAATCTTAGTGACTAGGTGAGCATTGTATAGGGTGTTTCGGGGTAAGGAATCAAATGTAGGAGCAAAATAGTGGAGCCCTCGTGGTTTTAATTTGTGGTTCTCAAGTAGAAGTTCAACACGTGAGCCATGTGGAGTGATGTCCCTACTCTACTTCGTATATTTTTGTCAAAGAAACATATGATTTTCCTATAAAATTTTATAGTTATGTGTCAGTATCCTTGTATTTAAAAAAACTTTCGAGCCGGGGAACAAGATAAAAGTTCTCGAGTAGATCAAACGAACTCTATAAGTAATTTTGAGGGGGTAAATCGAACTCCATAGTGTCGCTCTTACTATATCGCCATTGGTCACTTTTTTTTTGTCTAAGCCATGTTGAAAAAGTGATTGTCATATTCTTCTATTTCCATAATAATATAATTAATGACATTACTTCAAAGCACAAGTCAACATGTGCTTGTGATACACTTGTCTTTGGGGGTTGCCACCCATCCTTGTTTCGGTTAGTATAACAACAATTATTTTGGGGTCTTGTGGAGATAAACAACAAACTTTAAGAATTTCGAGCCCTTTTTTGTAATTTTATTTTAAGCTTCTTATGAACATTAAGTCGCTCTTTAGCTATTATGAGATATCCCATGGAAATCCTACTAGATGTAGGATGACACTTGATAGCCATAGATATACTTGGTAGCTTTTGAGTGCCAATAACTCGAGCATTTGTCACATGGCGAGTATTCAATTTGGTTGGATAGCAAGTTGCGACTCCAACGTGATCCTCTCGTTGTTATTGGAGCACTTCTTATGGAGAAAGGGTAATGAATATGCCATATCAAATCACTATGATCGTCATTGCGTCCGGGAGGAGATGGATCGGAATAAGAAGCTTAACAAATACAATCATACCATGATTGATCAGCAAATTACATTTATTAAGTTGATGGGCTAAAGAGATTCAATGCCTCTAATCCCGGAAGTTGCTTCCCGAGGAGTATGTTCATATGAATCCTTTTGTTATTGTTTCCAATCCTTTTCAAACTAACGCTTGCAGACTTACATAATAAGATTTCTTATGTAAGTCTCTTAAGTTTTTAATTTGGCAAGGAATAAAGGAAAGTAGCTAAATCTAAAAGGCATATAGTACTCGCCTACTCGGGAAATGAAATGCCTCGCAAAAATAAACCAATTCAATTACGCGTTTCTTTTAACTTTCTGGTTGCTTTACTCAACATGGATGACGATGGTATACTGGGAAAAGACAAGGGAAAACAATTACACGACTCCCATTTCGTCAAAATTGTCATGGTTATGGGTATGGTCTCCAATTGTTTAGTAAATTACCTTGTGTTTTTGTAAACGTAACTTTAAATATGTAGAAAAGATTCTTGAATCTTGAGAAGTTTTTTTTTGAGGGCTCACAAGCCTTTTAAACATGAAATATTTGCTGTACATTTGTTTAAAACTTTTATTTTCCATGGACACTATTATTTCTAACTTGGGCAAAGAAAATGAGGTGTTTGGAACAGCTTAATGAGCAATGGTAGAATATATCCTTCGATAGTTGAAAAAATAATTAAAGAAAAGGATATGTAGCTAATTCTTATGAAACGGATTGAATGAATAACAACTTTAAATTTCCATATAAAATGCTTTTTCATTTAGTCTTATGTTCATTTTCCTAAGCATAATCAATAATATTGTCATAAGATAGTGGCTTCACTTTCAAACTAAGGATACTAGGTTCTCACAATTGTTCCAATTAGGGGTGTTAACGAGCCGAGCCGAGACCGAACATGGCCAGGCTCGGCTCGGCTCGGCTCGAGAATGTGAGGGTCCGAGCTCGGCTCGAGCTCGAAAATCCGGGCTCGGCTCGAGCTCGAAAAAAAAAATCTTCGGCTCGGCTCGAGAGAGTTTGCGAACTGTTTGGCTCGAAAAAGCTCGAGAATGTTTCCAATGCATTTCAAAGACACTTTTCGCTTGCAAAACAAGTCTAATCTTCAAACATCCAAAAACAATCAAACTAATAAACTAAAAATATCACACAACAACAATAATTTACAACCTCCATAAGAGTGAGCAGGAGTCGCCTAGCGGCATAGTGAACACGCTGTTTAGCATCACCAAGACGCTCAACGGAAGGTGGTCACCGGAGAGAACTGTAACACCCCAGAATTTCAAAGGCGGAAAAGAAAGAAATAATAATAATATATTTAATAGGACGATGGCGGAAACATCGTCTTCTGGGAATGTCACTACTACAAGAATAGTGTTTAAATAACTAAGTGATAAAAACAAACATAAATAAATACTATAAGTAAATTAATTACTTAGATTAAAATCGAAATGAGAAAACTATCTCAAACTAAAGAGAAGTCTAGAACTAAAACCCCTAATAGATTATTTCTCGCATCTCAACCCGAGCCCAAAATCAAAGAAAATCCCCATCAACAAACCTGTAAAATATACAACAAATAACCACAATCAGTGGGGAGTAACTAGCAGTTCTCCCAGAACAAAAGCAATCAAAGTACGATTCAGAGATAGATTATTAAGAAAGGAATAACATGCAATCATTACATCAATAGCATGCACATAGAAATCATAAAGCTCATAGATAAATCAAGAGATCATTAACAATAAGTAAACATGATAGAGTGAGTGACATAATTCTAATATATAATAATAATAATACATCAAGAATTCAACAAGTTATTGAGTCAGAAACCGAACGCCAGTGATTCGCAAATCACTTCCTAAGGTTTGTCAGATCGCAATCTCCGAGTCGGCCTATGGGCTTACGTTCCCCACGCCCGTGTCTAAGAATGGCCAAACTCCCGATGCGGGGGTAGAACACGCGTAACTCCCCGACTCTCGGACGATAACAATTAACTCAGGTGTACCCCTAGTTCGCAAACCAGGTGGTTGGCATGTTCTTCACCGGGGACTACATCTATCCCACCGGATATTCTTATCTCAAAATACAATCATGCATACAATCTAAGTATCATTCATCTAAGATATTCATCAAAAAGGGATGCACCCGGCCTTATACCCACAGTTCATCAAAACAGTTCTTCATAATTCCTCAAAATAAAACACTTATAAAATATTCAACAAATAACTCTCACATTAACACGTGAACATCTCCAAACCTCATCAATGATAATATACTGGTTTTTACAGCAACCACAACTCAATCAAAAATTACATCACTAATTAATTCTAAATCATTTCCATTAAAAGAGTAACATCAATTAATCATTTTCTTTTCATAAATCAAACTTAAACATGTGGTTACCCAATGATACATACTGTATACTACTGAAAATAAGCAACCCAGAATATATTAAATTATGAATTATTTCTGATTTACAAGCCCTTAAATAATTTAAAAGTGTATCCTCAATTTCATAACAAAAACACCATAACAATTATTAAACTAATAATTTAGAGCAGTAAAATCACACAAAAATTAACATACGACTCTAATGGCTCTACTGACATGGTACAATTTTTATTTATAATTTTCAGACTCCAAAAGTATTTTTAATAGTTCATATACAGATTACTAAATAAATCCAATATAATAATTTAAAATATAAAAAGACGCCCAAAATTTACTAAAAATTTACATAACATGTAAAAACTCACGGAAACACATAATATTCAAAGAAATGAATTTTTCTGCCTCTAGAAATAATTTTCATGATTTATATACTAACAGAACTGAAATTACAAAAACAGATATATCAATTAAATAAAACAGTAAACAGCAGGTAAAAATTATTATAAGTCATAGAATACATACTACGCATGTAACATGATCTAAGAAAAATAATTTCATCAATTTTAACAGTCGTTCAATAGTTATTATGAAATTTAGCCAAAAACGCACAAAATAACAATTAAATCAACTAAATATTAAAAATCATGCGAAAATTATTTTTCTCTACACAGTATTCACATATCATGTGTCACGTATGTTCATGTCAAATTTCGTCAAAAATTTCATTCAAAAAGTATTTTAGATAATTCCTAACGTAGTAATCTAATACCGAATAACACCCTAATCACTATGGTTCTAAGATAACAACTAATTACCTGGATCATCGGAGGCGAGCTGAAAACTTCTGGAAATCCCCAAAATAGGCGTGTGATCCTCTCCTTCTTCAAATCCCAAGCACCTGAAAAGAAAATTGAGAGAATGAAGATGATGATGATGGACGAAATATTTGGAGAATGGCAGCCAAGAGTTCTGATTTTCTAATCAGAATTTGAAGTGAATAAAGGGGTTTAAAGAGGTTTAATTAAAGGAAATCATTAGGGGGGTTATGGGAGTTATAAGGCATCAAAGAGTCACAAGAAGAATGAAAAGAAAAGAAAGAAGAGAAGGTTCTCCTTCTCCTTCACCTTGGCCTACGCCCCAAGCCCAACACACCCACAAAAACTTTCGGCCCAAATCAACAATGATCCATGCTTCAAAAAACCCGCTACGCGATAAAACGATTAATTCCTAAATCGCGCCTAAACTTTGAAAATACTTAATAATGAAAATAATTCTAATAAATTATATTATAAATATAAATATAATGCACACATTAGCACGCCCACATGCGATGCAACATTTCATCACCCAAATCGGTCCATCAACGTTAGAAAAACGTTACGCGACAACCCCGCATCCTAAACGCCTAAATCAATAACGAAACTAATATAACCTTTAAAATAAATAACTAACAACTTAAAATAAATATATATATAAATATATCATAACATATAAATATATATACACGTTTTCACAACACGCTCCAAAATAATCTAAATAATAAATTATTTATTTTTACGAAAAAAAATATCATTTTAATGTGAACAAACACCAAAAATAAAGGGTGAAAATTACGGGGTGTTACAATCACTCCCCCTTAAAAGAGTTTCGTCCTCGAAACTTCAAAACAACCAAGAGACAAAAGAAAATACTCTAGATAAAGAACATTAAGAAAACAGAAATCGATGGATTTTAGTTAACTAAACAACTTTGTAGGTATAAAATTTGATAACTCAAATAATATATATAATTTATTTTGGAAGACCAACAGAGTTGTATAGTAAAGAAGCACGGTAACAACAATCATTTTATAAAATGTGAAAGAACCAAAGACAAGTATTAGAAAGTTTAAGGTAAAAACTTTTGCACAATAAACTATAGGTAATTTTGTAAAAGAAGCAGGAATAACTAGTTACGTAAAATTATAAAAGAATAAATCCGATCATACATAAATATTTTGAGAAAAGAAACGAAGAAGAAAAAAGTTCGTAAATAGTTAGCCAAATCAATTTAAATAGAGGTAACCACACGGGCTTATACTCCACTTAAAGAGATAAGAACACTTTAATAAAGAGTAGCTAGCTGCTTTATTAAAGTAACACTTACGAACACAAGTCATGACATATGTTATAAGTGCGTACATCCTCCTAAACATATATATGAAATTTAAAGTTCGCAAAAGATATTGAAAACTTTAAAATAAATTTCACAACGACGAAACACTAATAATAAATAGGCGATAAAGTAATAAATTATTAACAACAATAATAAAATTTGCTAAGTCGACACAATTGTGCATGGAACCACCCACTGCAATCTAGTATCAACAAAACAATATTTGAAAGCCTTCTTATCAAATCAACATTAGAGTTTACTGGAATCACCCAATATAAACTTAATATCAACTGAAAAAGGAAATTAAATCAAAACAGATAAAATGTGTCAACTTATCAAATTGACATACAAGTCACAGGAATCACCCATTATGACTCAATATCAACTCAACCAAGTTTAAAATTTAGACTGAGTATATAAATTTCGTTTTCAAAGAATATAAAACAGATCAGTCAAAATCAGAGAATTAAATAAGAAGTAATGAAAACAACCAAAATTTTGCTATGAAATGAGAAAGCACTAAATATTTAAACAAGAAACAACAAATAGTAAACAAGATCCTTTCCCACATTTGAGTTTGAAAATAATACCAATAAGAAAAGTAAATTAGTAAGTAAAGTAAAAGTTGTTGAATGCTAACCTTTAAAACAAAACAGTTTACATCTACTTTTCAATCTAACACCAAAACAACTCATTAGGGTACTTTTATTTTCAAAGACTACAAAACTTATTACCATAATTAAAGGCTAAATAAGGATTAGCATGAAAAATAAAAATATTAAAAGGAAAATATTTATAAATATAGATAGTCAAAGACGTTAAGAGAAATTGAAGAATATCTTGAAAGACAATTTCATAACCCCTTTCTTTTTCCAAACCATTATAAAATAATTGAAATTAAACGTTTTTCAAAAGAGTATGTCAAAATATTAACAATAATAAAATTTGAAAGTTAGAAAATAACTCTGATATAGGTATGAAATTTATTAAGTTCAAAGATCTAAAATATAATTTAAGATAAAAATTCAAACTGGAAAGTTTTGTAAATAATAAAACAGATACGTAGTACTCACATAAAAACAACACATAATTGAAAAAGAATAGAAAATATATACTGTCTCACATAATAACATATACTATCAAGCAACTAGCAAATAAAATAAATGCAATGCAACAACATTACTATATTAAAATAAAATTAAAGCTTATTTCTAAATTGCAAAACACAAAACAAATTAAACACAACGAAACCGAGAAGGCTATAAATTACTTCGCTTGCATTGCGCACTCGATAAAAGAGAAAATAAATTCCATGTAAGAGGCCCCGCAAATAAGATTAGCAAACTTGGTAGACTAATTCCACCAATAATACAAATAACTATACATATAACATACGCTCCATAACCATGAGAGCACATCACATTCCTATAAGGCTTCCCTTTACTTACTCTACCCCATAACACTCTCATTATAGTGAAACTACTAAACTTAATTCTAAACAAATTTTATATCCTATGGCTAACTAATAATTCTAAAGAATCATTAGCAACTCTTTTTCAGAGTTTAGGAGCGTTTTGCTCTGATACCAACTGTAACACCCCAGAATTTCAAAGGCGGAAAAGAAAGAAATAATAATAATATATTTAATAGGACGATGGCGGAAACATCGTCTTTACGGGAATGTCACTACTACAAGAATAGTGTTTAAATAACTAAGTGATAAAAACAAACATAAATAAATACTATAAGTAAATTAATTACTTAGATTAAAATCGAAATGAGAAAACTATCTCAAACTAAAGAGAAGTCTAGAACTAAAACCCCTAATAGATTATTTCTCGCATCTCAACCCGAGCCCAAAATCAAAGAAAATCCCCATCAACAAACCTGTAAAATATACAACAAATAACCACAATCAGTGGGGAGTAACTAGCGGTTCTCCCGAACAAAAGCAATCAAAGTACGATTCGAGAGATAGATTATTAAGAAAGGAATAACATGCAATCATTACATCAATAGCATGCACATAGAAATCATAAAGCTCATAGATAAATCAAGAGATCATTAACAATAAGTAAACATGATAGAGTGAGTGACATAATTCTAATATAAAATAATAATAATACATCAAGAATTCAACAAGTTATTGAGTCAGAAACCGAACGCCAGTGATTCGCAAATCACTTCCTAAGGTTTGTCAGATCGCAATCTCCAAGGTCAAGTCTATGGGCTTACGTTCCCCACGCCTGTGTCTAAGAATGGCCAAACTCCCGATGCGGGGTAGAACACGCGTAACTCCCCGACTCTCGGACGATAACAATTAACTCGAGTGTACCCCTAGTTCGCAAACCGGGTGGTTGGCATGTTCTTCATGGGGACTACATCTATCCCACCGGATATTCTTATCTCAAAATACAATCATGCATACAATCTAAGTATCATTCATCTAAGATATTCATCAAAAAGGGATGCACTAGGCCTTATACCCACAAGTTCATCAAAACAAGGTTCTTCATAATTCCTCAAAATAAAACACTTATAAAATATTCAACAAATAACTCTCACATTAACACGTGAACATCTCCAAACCTCATCAATGATAATATACTGGTTTTTACAGCAACCACAACTCAATCAAAAATTACATCACTAATTAATTCTAAATCATTTCCATTAAAAGAGTAACATCAATTAATCATTTTCTTTCATAAATCAAACTTAAATATGTGGTTACCCAATGATACATACTGTATACTACTGAAAATAAGCAACCCAGAATATATTAAATTATGAATTATTTCTGATTTACAAGCCCTCAAATAATTTAAAAGTGTATCCTCAATTTCATAACAAAAACACCATAACAATTATTAAACTAATAATTTCGAGCAGTAAAATCACACAAAAATTAAAAATACGACCCTAATGGCTCTACTGACATGGTACAATTTTTTATTTATAATTTTCGTACTCTAAAAAGTATTTTTAACAGTTCATATACAGATTACTCAATAAAGCCAATATAATTATTAAAAATATAAACAGACACCCAAAATTTACCAAAAATTTAAATAACATGTAAAAACTCACGGAAACACATAATATTCAAAGAAATGAATTTTTCTGCCTCTAGAAATAATTTTCAAGATTTATATACTAACAGAACTGAAATTACAAAAACAGATATATCAATTAATTAAAACAGTAAACAGCAGGTAACAATTATTCTAATTCATAGAATACATACTAAGCATGTAACATGATCTAAGAAAAATAATTTCATCAATTTTAACAGTCGTTCAATAATTATTATGAAATTTAGCCAAAAACGCACAAAATACCAATTAAATCAACTAAATATTAAAAATCATGCGAAAATTATTTTTCTCTACACAGTATTCACATATCATGTGTCACGTATGTTCATGTCAAATTTCGTCAAAAATTTCATTCAAAAAGTATTTTAGATAATTCCTAACGTAGTAATCTAATACCGAATAACACCCTAATCACTATGGTTCTAAGATAACAACTAGTTACCTGGATCGTCGGAGGCGAGCTGAAAACTTCTGGAAATCCCCAAAATAGGCGTGTGATCCTCTCCTTCTTCAAATCCCAAGCACCAAGAATGAGGAAAAAGCAACAAGAACAATTCACGAACAATTAACAAGAAGTAGAAATGAAAAGAAAATTGAGAGAATGAAGATGATGATGATGGCCGAAATATTTGGGGAATGGCAGCCAAGAGTTCTGATTTTCTAATCAGAATTTGAAGTGAATAAAGGGGTTTAAAGAGGTTTAATTAAAGGAAATCATTAGGGGGTTATGGGAGTTATAAGGCATCAAAGAGTCACAAGAAGAATGAAAAGAAAAGAAAGAAGAGAAGGTTCTCCTTCTCCTTCACCTTGGCCGGCTGCCCCAAGCCCAACACACCCACAAAAATTTTCGGCCCAAATCAACAATGATCCATGCTTCAAAAACCTGCTACGCGATAAAACGATTAATTCCTAAATCGCACCTAAACTTTGAAAATACTTAATAATGAAAATAATTCTAATAAATTATATTATAAATATAAATATAATGCACACATTAGCACGCCACATGCGATGCAACATTTCATCACCCAAATCGGTCCATCAACGTTAGAAAAACGTTACGCGACAACCCCGCATCCTAAACGCCTAAATAAATAACGAAACTAATATAACCTTTAAAATAAATAACTAACAACTTAAAATAAATATATATATAAATATATCATAACATATAAATATATATACACGTTTTCACAACACGCTCCAAAATAATCTAAATAATAAATTATTTATTTTTACGAAAAAAAATATCATTTTAATGTAAACAAACACCAAAAATAAAGGGTGAAAATTACGGGGTGTGACAAGAACAGCGGCGGAAGCAAGAGCAAGAAGTCCACCTTGAGAGACTTTGAAATTGTTATCTTTAAGAAGATTGTGCAAGTATCAACAAGAGAAGTAACTTCAGAGGACGTTAATGGACGACGAGAAGCTTCCTCCATTGTTAGGGTTTCGAGGAGGAGATCCGGTGAGGTAGAGCAGATCTGAGTTATGAGAGAGAGAGAGAGAAAAAGGTGAAGTTAAGTTGAAAATTGAAAATGGAAGAAGAAAGTGAAGTTTGGTGGTGCCGTGGTGGTGTTGAATACGTTGATTGGAGGAGAGAGAAACAGAGGATGGAAAATGGGTTGAAGTTGAAGTTGAAGCGTTCAACTGGAGATTGGGGATTTAGGGTCCTACACTCATACAGTCATAGTGTCCTACTCTTTCTTAGTTTGTTTTAATTGGGCTGAAGTATGTTTTAACTGGGCTGAAAAGAAGTATGTTTTAATTGGGCTAGAACTTTTAAACTGGTTTATATTTTTAAAGTGGGCTTGAAATTGGACATTATGTTTTTTAAAGTGAAAATCCAAGTTGGGTTAAAAATCAATGTATAAAATTTGTATTTAAAAATTTTTCGAACATGTTTGCGAGCTTTCGAGCCGAACTCCACTAGGCTCAGGCTCGGCTCGTTAAGGTCGCGAGCCGAGTCCGAACTCGAGCCGAGCCCTCTCGAGCCGAGCTCTGACCGAGCTTTGACCGAGCCGAGCTCGAACAGTTTGCGAGTCACTCAGGCTCATTAGCACCCTTAGTTCCAATCCTTTACATATTAAGGTAGTAAATTAATGAAAATGGAACCATAAATGTATAGTTTTAATTGTTACACTTCAACTCACAAAGAGGAAGAAAATTTTTCCTCAAATCTTCAAGGCAATGCATCACAGTGAGAGACCATGTCGTTTTTCTTCTCTTATTTAGCTAGGTGTCCATTCCAAAAAAGTGCGGCTCAATGTACTTTTCACAAGATAAAACCATTACATTTGAGGTAAATGAGCCAAGCTTTGCCAACTATTCTTATACTTAATAATAAAAGGTCAAATAAATATGTGAATACTTTCTCAGTTGTTCAAGATCCTATGCCCAACCATCTTTCTCTTCATACTCTATCCAATAATGAATCTCCTTTCAAAAAAATTTTTTTTTTTTACACCTTATCGCTATTATTGAAATTTGACATAAACTTTTATATACTAAAAGAGGAGAGAGAAGATAGAAAATAGTAGCGGAGACAGAATAACTTAGAGAAAACCTAGCTGTCATTTCAGTAATTTTGAAAAATTGAACAAAACAAATATAAAAATAAATAAAACCAAAGTAAATTTTGGGTAAATCCAAACACTAAAAATCAAATTATACAAAAACACTAATGAAAATGTGAAATATATGAAATATGAAAAATAAACTAAGCCTTCATTGAGAAATACAAACCTATTTCAATTTTCAATAGCATACAAGTCGATTCAATTGAAGAGAAGCTTCTTGAAGTTCAAAGGAAGATCGCGAACTTTCTGCTGCTCTTCAAACTGTTCTGCTATTGCGTAAGGGTTTGATCTTATTCTCTTTTTCAGTGCAGCTAGCGCCTCGGTTATCATATGCAACAAATTTCCAGAATATTTGTTAGTTTGACTCCAACATTTCAGGCAAAATCTCCAGAGAGCTTTAGAAACATAACAAAAACTAATAAATTTGTAATTAACTTTTCAAAATAATATAGACTATCCATAAAATCATGGAATGCAAAGTATGATCAAATGAAGCAATGTAAGGAGGATGAGAGGGAGAGGACTTGGTGGTTTTCTTCTCTGTTTTGATAGCTTGAGCGACGACCATGGTGTCTGAGATGAAAAATGCAAAGAGAGAGAACGATGGATATTTTAGGAGCAATTATAGGAGAGAATTTGTGTGTGAGGGTATGAGAGAGATCAATGGAGGAGGTGTAAGCTACCATTTAACGCGAAATGTTGTATTGCAAATTCATCGCGATTTACACGTTCGTATAAATATGATAAGGACAAAGAGGCAATGAAGATTGAAGTGTTTAGCTTTCATAAAGAAGGAAGCTTTTTCTCCGTCATCATAGCTTGCAAGGAAATGCTCACATGTGGACACAATACTGACCTCACCCCCCATTAACCCACACAAGTATGTACCAATACAAGAATGTATATGTATAAGCAATATATTATTCAGTCATCAAGAGACGGTACTTAACTAGCATTAACAAAAAGGGTAATATGAATTTCTAAAGCTTAACTAACAAAAGATTTAATCTGATTTGTTATTCGTAGGCTCTCTTAGAGAAAAGTTTTTTTCATTGAATACAAGCTTTCTGAATTACTTTTTGGGTTGGGTTGCGGTTTTTTATATATCCTATAGCTGGGATTCAGGAAGCTAGCGGAAGAACCTCTATAGAACATGCAACGATTTACTATAGTGGAAAACTATGCAAGAGAGGTTAGGTTTTAGGAGTGTTTGGTTGATACTTCCACATGATCACATTGTTTTACATTTATTCTCGCTTTACATCCCTTCTCATGCTAATCTAAAATGTACCATAGATTCTAAACCCTTGTACGTTTACTTTTACTTGCTAGGCCTTTACTACCATCTTCAGTGAATTGGTGGCAACAAGTTTTATAGCCAAATCACGCCAACTGCATCAATTTTCAGAAACTGCGTCCTGCTATGGAAGCTTATATCCATCTTGTGGGAGTAGGCCAAAGGTCCATTTCAAAAGCACTTATGAGACATGTGAAATAATTACAAGTTAGCAGTAAGTTGTAGTTTAGAGGACTCTCTAAAATTGTTGCATTTAGCCTTTAAATTGCACTTTAGACAATCACTGGAATGTGTATTGTCTTCCCCATAGTATTGCGAATATGAATAAATTGTGTATGTACACCTTGCTTTTGTGCTTTGCCCTATACACCCCAAACAGCAAGTGCAAGCACCAACTTTTTTGGAACAACAACTTCATTATCATCTTGCTAATTAAATCCAACGTAATTCGAATATCACAAGTACGCTATTTTGGGGTGTCGCGCGCGGTGCAATAACTAGTTTGTGTAAAAGTAGTTAGTTGTGGCTGATAGGCGTGTCGCGCACCTAACAAAAATAATTTCCTAACTAATCCTCCTAACTATGTAGCAGGGCAAGTCAAGGTCGAATCCACAGAGACAAACAGTATCAAACACTAGATATCTTGACTCAATTTAACTAAACAAGTGACAAACAACGGTGGAAGAGATGTTGAACTGATACTAACGCTAAACTATAACAACTACTAATAGCACACGAGGTAAAATCAATTAATAAAGGCATCTAGAATTAAGTATCCCCACTAGCACGAGTAATACATGAACAGTTCCCATCCCAAATAACATAATCAATAATCCAAAGGAGTAATGCACCCTAAAAATACCAAAGATCTCTCCCGAGTACCTATGGCTACTCTAAACAAGCAATCATACCTATTCCCATGGAATCATGCAAGAAAGAGACATTAAACATGGCATCACAAACAAATTCCTAGTAATCCTATCTTCTTATTCCCATAGAGATATTCATACTCTTGATTGAATCAACAAATCCATCTAGATTCAATTCCCATTGAAAACAAGACATAAGGAATCAATTCAAAATCACCTATCCCTAGTATGATAATGAAAATAAGCACAATTCAATCAAGTAAGGATAATTAATCACATTAAAATTGGGATTATGGGGAAATTCATACATTAATCATTGCTAGGGTTCAACTTAACCCTAGATTATAGAACTACTCACTCATAATTGAAATAACAAAGCAATCGAAAAATAAATTAAAAGACATAACAATAAAGGAAGAGAGGAAATTAGAAAAACTTAGTCTTTACTTGAATGAATCAATCCCAAGCAACCAACTTGTAGAAATCAAGGTTCAATAATGGAGTTTACTCTCAAAAAGCTCTCTAAAAAGTAGTACTATGTTTTCTAATAATGAAAAAGTGTCCAAAAGTATGTTTAATAAAACCTAATATTGCTTACATAAACTAGAAAAGGAAATAATTAAAAGTCGAGAAAATAGTCGGGCAGCAGCATGCACGGTCGAGCGAGAAGTTGCACGGACGTGCAACATAGTGCACGGGCAAGCGGGATCTCGCTTGGGCGTGCACGTGAAACAGAAGGATTTTGATGCTTTGGTTTACAATAGTGCACGGGCAAGCGAGATCTCGCTTGGGGGTGCGCCTTGGTGCGTGGGCAAGCGAGATTCTACTTGGTCTCGCAAAGAAAGTAATCTTCAATATCATCGTTCCTTCAACCCCAAAGCACTCAAACTCATCTTCTCGCATCCGGAAACCGCCATCTAGACCATCTACGAACCATATTAGCTTCTCTTAGTCACAATCGGACTCAATAACCTGAAAATCACATAAAAGAGCCAAAAGTATCTCGAAATAACACAATGGTTCAAAAGAATGCCCAAATCATGCAATTAGATCTAAGATGCACTAAAATCTTCATGAAAATGAGACTTAATACCTACCTATATGCAACTAAAAACCGACTTATCAAACTCCCCCAAGCTAAACTAATGCTTGTCCTCAAGCATTTCAACATAAAACATAGGGAAAAGTAAGACAAAAACTCTTCAAGCACACACACAATAAGGTTTTCAAATCAATCTTTAATGTGAAAATGGAACCATGAAGGGAATAAACACAAAACTATTCAATCTAAGTCCTAGATCTCATAATTGTGACTTGACAACCAATCTTAACACTTTGCTCTCCCAAGCTTGCCTTGACCATACATGATAATGCTCACTCTAGTCGTGCACACAAGACTCATGTGTATAAAAGGGTCAAATAATCGCTCAAGGCTCCATTCCATTGATTATATCCTACCATAAGCTTGCACATCTTCTCACTCTCCACCGCTACGGGACTACGTTACATGCAAAGAATCATGAGGACTTCATATGGGTTGTAATGAAGGCTTAAGGTATGGGTATGGAAAGTTTTTGGAAAGTGGTGCTCAAAGGGGAAGGTGAAGCTTTTCAAACACCTTTGACAACAATTACCAAACTCCAAACACAAGCATTCCAATTGCACTTCATATTTTTTTTTTTCATTAACTGAACCATAACTCCTCAAATAGAAACTCCAATTTCCTTTTATTGAATACTAAAGACATAAATCACAATCTTTTTTTTTTTCATTTTGTTTGTTTTTTTTCGAAGGATTTAACCAAAATCATCTATAGAAGAAATTAATAGGAGTATTAAAAGTAACTCTGAGGAAATGAACTCAACACATATCATGAGTTCTAACTAAGCATTATATCACATCAAACACCACAATAAATCTCCAATGTCACAACTTAACTTCATCAACATAGCTTCACAATCCCCTAGGTAGGACAAGGTAAAAGGGCTAAAGATGTAGTTAACAAAATGAAAAGGCTAGGCTCACAGAGGTGACAAAAAGGAGTAATCAATGTAGGTGGCATTTGGCTATGTTGCTCAGAAATCAACAATTGCCTCAATCATATTCAATGCATAAACAAGTCAATACGGTCTCAAGGAGTATCAATGCAAGTTCTAGAGAATAGTAACCAAGGAAGAACATCACACATGAAAAGAAAGACTAAAAAAATATTAGTCCATTAGGCTCAAATAACCTCACTAGGTAGATTTTTGGCTAACAAGTATAGTCAAGACTCCCTTGGGAGGATCAAACCGTCTTACCACAAACCATTCAAATCACAACGAGCAAGGAGAGATCAAAAATAGTTCAGAGTTATTCAAATCATGCTTAGACTTCACATAGAGATGAGCATAGAACCAAACTTAGTGTGTACTATCAGCAGAGATCAATCCTAAATGCAACCTAAAATGCAACTTAATAATGAAACTATATACGAGAACGGGGAATAAAGAATGCCTAAATGATGAATATGTACAGATGATGTGGTAAATCCCTCCCCCAAACTAGCATGTCACAATGTCCGTAATGTGACAAAGGTAAAGAGTAGACACAAAGAAAGGGGCAGGGTACTCACAAATCCTCAATAAGAAGGGGAGAGCGAAGGGTTCGGGAACCCTGGTGACTGCATCCAAGTATTGAAATTTTCCAAGATTGTAAATATGGATGACAAGTTCTTCTTTATAATGCCTTTGCTTCTGCCTTAATCTCGCAAGAATCGAATGTTGGATTTTTGCAAGTGATCTGTCAATCGACGGGTAAGAAGGAGTGCTAGATATGACCGAGGTATCCTCATTGAGAACATCCACTCTCTCAACAATTTCTCCCATAGATGGAGAAGCCATGGAGTTTGTGAGTGTGTACTCCATCTTCTCATCACCTATTTCAAAGGTGATTTTTCCTCTCATATCAATTATAGCTTCAGCAGTGGCCAAAAAGGGTCTCCCAAGAATAATAGGAACGTTTGCATCTTCTTCCATTTCCATAACAACAAAATCACATGGAATGAAAAATTTTCCGACTCTAAGAGGAACATCTTCAAAAGGATGCCAAGGGGGAACTTAAGCGTTTCATCTCGCTAGTTGTAAGGAGATGCGTGTGGGTTTCATTTCACCCATATTAAGCTTCTTGCAGATTGACAAGGGCATGAGGACCGACACTTGCCCCAAGATCACTTAAGGCATTCTTGATTTCAATATCACCAAGCTTAACGTAGGAATAGAATAAGCTGCTTGGATCTTCTAGCTTCTTTGGAAGCTTGTTACGCAAAATAGCACTACACTCACTGTTAGTGAAACGAGTGACATTCTCTTCAATTTTTCTCTTGTTGGAAAGCATGTCTTTCAAAAACTTAGCATAAGAAGGCATCTCCGAGATAGCATCCAAGAAAGGGATGTTAATATGCAACTTCTTCAAAATATCAAGGAACTTTCCATACTTCATCTCTAGCTTTGCTTGTGCCAATCTTTGAGGGAATGGAACAGGTGGCTTGTATGGTGTAATAGGTATGACAACAGGGTTCCTTTTTTCTCGGTCTCCTTAGCTTCCTCTTCCAACACTTTTTCGCCTTGATCTTCTTCACTCGGCTTTTTGGACTCTTACGCACTATTCCTTTGGTCATTCACCTTCCTACGGGATCTTGCAATTCTCTACCACTTCTCAATGAGATAGCATGGATATACCCCTTTGGGTTTGGTTCGGTTTGTCCTGGAAGTTGGCCTGAAGGTTTTGAGAGGTGACTGATTTGTTGAGCAAGTTGGGTCATCTGATTCTCCATCATTTTATTATGAGCATGAATTTGTTGAAGGGAGTTCTTTGAAGAAGTCATTTCGCTTCGCTTGATATTCAATTTGTTTTACCTGAGAAGAAGCTAAATTCTCTATGATGGTTTCAAGGTTGGATGTTGAGCATGAGGAGGAGGAGTTGAATGGTGGTCTTTGTTGGAAGCCGGGTGGTTGGGAGTAGTTGGTGTGTGGAAGTTGAGGTTGGTTATTTTTATAGGAGAAATTGGGATGATTCTTCCAACCTTGGTTATATGTGTTTGAGTATGGGTTGTTTAGAGGTCTTGTGTTTGTGTTTAGGAGGGCATTGGCTTGCTCAGATATCATGCCCATGGTGTTGTATTGACACTCATTCAATGAGTGACCCTGCACTTCACAAATCTCATAAATAGGTGTTATTGGTCCGCTACTCAATTGATCAACCTTGGCCGCCAAAACCCTGCACGTGTTAGTCAAAGTAGCAATAGCATCAACCTCATACTTACCTCCCCTTTTAGGGGCTCCACGAGACACACTCCCGAGTCATTCAAATAGTTGTTGTGCAGCCATATCATCCAACAATGTCTTAGCGACTTCCGGAGTTTTGGCCATGAAATTACCAGCCGGATGCGGCATCAATAGAACTTCTAACCTCATGCTTCGGACCATTGTAGAATGTCCGAATCAATACCACTCGAGAATGCCATGGTGTGGGCATTGTCTTTGCAAAGCCTTGTACCGATGCCATGGCTCATAGAGAGACTCTAATTCGTGTTGTTGAAAACCAGATATTTCATTTCTGAACTTTGAAGTTCTCATAGGAGGGAATAATTTATAGAGAAAGGCCTTCTTCAGTTCAGGCCATGTGGCGATCTTTCTCACTTCTTCTTCTTTTAACCATTCCTTTGCTTCGTCCCTGAGAGAAAAAGGAAAAGCACAATATCGAATCGGATCATCGAAACATTTGTTAGTTTCCAAAGTATTACACTTCTCTAGAAAGCTAGCCAAATGATCGTTAGGGCTCTCTTTTGGTGTTCCCGCATAAGAGTCCTTGTGAAATAAACCGAATAAATTGTGGCTTAAGCTCGAAGTGTGTTGCATTGGTGGTTGGCCTGGTGATGGTGGTGGTGGTCTCATCGGGCATAGCATATTCCCATAGAGACTTTGGTGGTGTTTCATCTCCCATTGTTGATCTTTATTGTTGTCTTCTTCGTTGACCTCCTAATCTCCTTGCTGTAGCTTCAATCTCGCGATCAAGAGTAGCTAGATCTTCTTGGACCCTTGCTACGAGTGCGCATGCAACAAAGAAGACTGAAATAAAAGAGATCAAACAACAAACAGAGTAACAATAATCGAACAAAAATAAGTTTAGCTAACTAAATCAAAGATAAACTAATCGAATACCGTTAATCCCCGGCAATGGCGCCAAAATTTGATAGGCGTGTCGCGCACCTAACAAAAATAATTTCCTAACTAATCCTCCTAACTATGTAGCAGGGCAAGTCAAGGTCGAATCCACAGAGACAAACAGTATCAAACACTAGATATCATGACTCAATTTAACTAAACAAGTGACAAACAACGGTGGAAGAGATGTTGAACTAATACTAACGCTAAACTATAACAACTACTAATAGCACGAGGTAAAATCAATTAATAAAGGCATCTAGAATTAAGTATCCCCACTAGCACGAGTAATACATGAACAGTTCCCATCCCAAATAACATAATCAATAATCCAAAGGAGTAATGCACCCTAAAAATACCAAAGATCTCTCCCGAGTACCTATGGCTACTCTAAACAAGCAATCATACCTATTCCCATGGAATCATGCAAGAAAGAGACATTAAACATGGCATCACAAACAAATTCCTAGTAATCCTATCTTCTTATTCCCATAGAGATATTCATACTCTTGATTGAATCAACAAATCCATCTAGATTCAATTCCCATTGAAAACAAGACATAAGGAATCAATTCAAAATCACCTATCCCTAGTATGATAATGAAAATAAGCACAATTCAATCAAGTAAGGATAATTAATCACATTAAAATTGGGATTATGGGGAAATTCATACATTAATCATTGCTAGGGTTCAACTTAACCCTAGATTATAGAACTACTCACTCATAATTGAAATAACAAAGCAATCGAGAAATAAATTAAAAGACATAACAATAAAGGAAGAGAGGAAATTAGAAAAACTTAGTCTTTACTTGAATGAATCAATCCCAAGCAACCAACTTGTAGAAATCAAGGTTCAATAATGGAGTTTACTCTCAAAAAGCTCTCTAAAAAGTAGTACTATGTTTTCTAATAATGAAAAAGTGCCCAAAAGTATGTTTAATAAAACCTAATATTGCTTACATAAACTAGAAAAGGAAATAATTAAAAGTCGAGAAAATAGTCGGGCAGCAGCATGCACGGTCGAGCGAGAAGTTGCACGGGCGTGCAACATAATGCACGGGCAAGCGGGATCTCGCTTGGGCGTGCACGCGAAACAGAAGGATTTTGATGCTTTGGTTTACAATAGTGCACGGGCAAGCGAGATCTCGCTTGGGGGTGCGCCTTGGTGCGTGGGCAGCGAGATTCTGCTTGGGCGTGCGTCTTGGTGCGTGGGCAAGCGAGATTCTGCTTGGTCTCGCAAAGAAAGTAATCTTCAATATCATCGTTCCTTCAACCCCAAAGCACTCAAACTCATCTTCTCGCATCCGGAAACCGTCATCTAGACCATCTACGAACCATATTAGCTTCTCTTAGTCACAATCGGACTCAATAACCTGAAAATCACATAAAAGAGCCAAAAGTATTTCGAAATAACACAATGGTTCAAAAGAATGCCCAAATCATGCAATTAGATCTAAGATGCACTAAAATCTTCATGAAAATGAGACTTAATACCTACCTATATGCAACTAAAAACCGACTTATCAGTGGCATTGAGGTTACACTACACTATATTTCCTACCTTATATCCCTGAGTTTTAGGGATCAAATCTTATGGGACTCATTTGAGGATTTGCCCTTATCCCCCCTCAAGTGAGTCCCCTTTATCTTACAAAAAAAAAGAATTAGTTGTGGCATTAGCGGTTAGCGGTCAACTTTATGATAATTAGTATTCCTTCTGTATTACTTGGAATCTTGACAGTCGACACTATTTAAAATTAGAGAGATTTTTTAAATTTTTCTCAATATATATATAAGAAAAAATATAGTCATGTGGGGTCTTATTTGATTTATCTCAATGGATATTTTATTAATATTCAATTATTGTAATATTTACTCATATGTAATGAAAGATATTTAAAGTTGAATAAGTGTACTGACAAATGCGTACAATCAAAGTAGGAAAGATAAATTAATACAGAGAGAGTACTAGTTTTGATGCCCCCATGACATACGAGTTGATAAAATTATTAGAATTGTTTTATTGGTTATCCTAATATATCTCATTTTTATATATATTACTCACTAAGTAAGTGCTCCTGTATTTAGTTTATATTACTCGTTTCCTTTAATAGTGGATAAATCACGCCATCGAGCGTGACAATTTATGTATTCTTTCACCATTAAGTAAATCTCAATTATTAGGTAATCATTTTAAAGTTTGTGAATTTTTGGAACAGTATATCTTTCCAATGATCTAATTTATTTCCTCTACTAGTCATTGTCACTAAATTTATCCTTCCTTAATGTATAATGTGTTTTCTAAATTATGTATATGTAATGTTTTTACTTCCATTTTATTTTTCATATTGGATGGATGCGATCTATTTGTGATGTCTCATAATTATTGGACACTAAGGGTTAAAAAACGTCTTCAAAATCGTGCCCAAAAAGTGTAGCAATTAGAAAAAAAGGAGTACTCTATTGTATACGACAACACATGGAGGACACCAAAAAATTGAAAAAAAAAAGGATAACTATCTGCTTCATTTAAACGAAAAAAGGGAAAAAATAATAATGTACCACATTTAAACTGCGCAACAGTTTTTGAAAAAACAAATACAAATTAAGACAGTTCTTCTATGCAATTAATTTAATTTTCTATATATTTTTGCACGCATTGCGTGTATATAAGGCTAGTTTTTATATATGTACTCTCCTGAAGCAGAGGGTTATATATATTGATAAATAATTTATATTATAATTTACTATATGTATGCCTATAACTCTTTCTTCCCACTTCTCTCAAGTGAGTTAAGCATAGTAAAGGGTACTAAACTTTGAACAAAATTGCAGTTTACTCACTCTAATTGTAAAAGTTGCAGTTTACTGACTCATATCATAAATCTGTTAACTTTGCCATTAACTTCCCATTAATAAAATAAAAAATACTGATTGGCACGAAAAACGAGAATGGACCTAACTGCCCATTTTCTCTCTCTTCCTCCATAGATTTCCTTATCCTTCTTTCTCCCTCCACCCAACCCCCTCCCCCTCCGGTGACCATCAACAACCCCTGACACCGTCGCATGCCTCGACGAACTGGCTGCACAGACCCCAACTAATTTACCCTACCTTCGACAAACTGGTTGCAATAGCGAAAGAAATATCACAAGCACACTTCACCCCTCGCCATGAATGCCAAGGACTCATAAGAAAGCTTTCCAGAAGCATATTAGCTATATTTATTGGTAAAGTTAGATCACGCTTTAGAGACAAGAAAGTTACACAAACCCCTATAGATCTCCTCTTACCATCAGCAAATAGGAAAACCACGTCATAGATGAGCAAAAGCTATCCATCTGGAAGAGCAATATAAGTACCAAAAAAGAAGTTGTAGCCTACCAAGTCATTCCCATGAGAGAAAGAGCGATAAGCACTCAAGTACCCTATTTCAGAGTACAACTGATGTTATAATAATATATATTTGTATTCGTAAAGAAATCATACTGCTGATGGAAGAAGAATGTTATTTGCCACTACTCTTCTTCCCCAAAATGAACAACTACTAATTCCACAAAAATCACATAATACTTCATCTTCGTTACTACATGACTGCTAGAAAGGAGATAATACAAACCTACTTTCAATCAGTTAAGAGAAATAGCAGACCCCAACCAATTAGACAAGCTTTCCCTCAAAGGTGCTTCTTGGAAGCTTGGTAATGGTTACAAGCTTCGATCATTCTCGCATAACTGGGTGGAAGGATGTATTCCTTGGCAATTCGAAAGTTCATGATTTTATTGATGTTAATGCCCATGTTTGGAAAGCAAATCTGGTTAGGTCCTTCTTCCATCATGCTGATGTGAAAAAAATTCTTGCAATGGAAGTTCCATTTGAAAATAGAGATGATTACATGTATTGGAAATTTCATCCAAGTGGGAGATTTTCTACCAATTCAGCCTATGCTTTTCTCCTTAAATCCTTACACCAGGACACTGCTCAGCACTATCAATTGGTTCCTACCAAAAACTTCAAAACACTATGGCACCTTCTTATATTTCCAAAGTGGAAATTCTTCTTATGGAAACTTTTGTATGATCGTTTGTCTACAAAAGAGCAACTGGTAAAGCGAGGTATGTATGTCTCCCCTTCTTGTGATATCTGTCATCAACATGTTGAGTCTTCTCAACATATTTTCCGTGAGTGTTTAGTAGCGCAGGAAGTTTGGCTTGCCTTTCAGCTCACCATTCAAACTCAAAATAATACATTGTCTTGCTCAACTTGGATTATTACACATATCCTGTTTTCATTAGCGAGGATGGTCAAGATGGCCCGTGTCTTTCAAAGTTCTGCTCGGTCTTATAGAGCATCTGGTTGCATAGGAACAACAGACTATTCAGGAACGAAAGTGCTAATCCTTTCAAAGTGTTTCACCAAATAAGCATATCCTCCAACAACAACATGAATCTTTAAGGAACTTTCCTTCCTTTCAATGTATTGGTTTTCTTCATCCACCTGAAAATAGTATTGTATGGGTATAACCCAAGTACGTTAACAGACCCCTGTGATAAGTCCGCGAACGCCATAACGGACGCGAACACTGTAAATGTCGCCTACAGCTATAACAAGTCAGTACATCAACATGGTCCGACAACGTTGGCGGTCGCCCAACAAGACAAAATAAGGGAATCTTCCCAACTGTCAAAAGCACCACGACCGTACACGTGTAAAAGGATTACGCACCCTGTCAGGTGAATAGTACTTCTATAAATACCCCACTAGTACAATTCTGCAGGTACATTCGCTCACACTCAGAATTCTTATCTCTCTCTCTCTACTTTCTCTCTCTAAATCCTATTTGGACACGTGCTGACTTGAGCGTCGGAGGGGGTTTCCTCGCATCCCCCCCGAGGGTAGTTCACGTTTGCTTCTTGTGCAGTTATTCACTAGCGGAGTCAAACCCTAATCTTTGGCGGACTTCTCTCAAGACTGCCAACCGTTTCAACACCGAAACAACTTGGCGCTAGAAGGAGGGGACCTCCCATCTTTGTGAACGCCATCATGGAAAGAGCAAACAATGACGGCCGTGATCCATCAGAGTTAGACGCTTGGAACGTCAATGAGCAGCAAACTCCTTGGAACAATGTGTCTCAGGTAAACACTGGTAGCGGATCATTTAACCTGGCTCAATTAAGTCAATTCTCCCCTGAGCAGCTACAAACTGTAGCGTCTTTCATCCAAATGTTACAAGCGGGTACTCAGCCTAACAACACCCCCACTCCTAATACGAGGGTTGGTCAACTTCGTAGGCGTATGTCGACCATGAATGGTCGCAACGTCGATGGCACCCCCATGAAAAGAATGCGGACCTTCAATCGGAGAGGGGACGCCGGATGGAAAGGCAAATTGAGGACCCAGAATATGAGGAAGTCATCCTAGAAACTGAGGATCTCAACAATTCTGAAGATGAGAATCAAAGTCGTTCTCGCCGGGAACACAGTATCAGTGGCGCAAGCAATTATTCTGCTGGCGGGCACTTATTGATCAAGCCTAAGCAGTCTCCTTTCATTCCAGAAATCTTGAACCACCCCATGCCGAGAATCAAGATGTCGTCCTGCAAGTATGATGGCACCTCAGACCCAGACGATCATGTGGCCGCTTACGAGGGGCACATGTATTTATACACTCAGGTGGACGCTATCTGGTGTAAGGTTTTCCCATCTACTTTGACTGGGATTGCCCAGACATGGTTTAAAAGCATCAGGGCTGGTAACGTTTCTAGTTTTTCTCAGCTTTCATCTATGTTCAGCACTCACTTCGTGAGTAATAGGCACCGTGAGCGCACAACTGGTGAGTTGTTATCTATCAAGCAGAAGGAAAATGAGAGCCTACGAGATTTCATCGGCCGTTTCAATGCCGAGGCGGTCACCATTCCCCGTCTTCAGCAGGACGTGGCCGTCTTAGCTTTGATGACCGGGCTGAGGGAAGGGTCTGCGTTTAGAAGTTATCTGGGCCGTAAAACCTTCACATCCCTTGAGCCAGTCTTGAGGAAGGCAAACGATTTCATCAGGGGGGAAGAGTTTGACAAGGCCGCAAGCAGCCAAAGTCGTGAGCCGGAAAAGAAGAAGGATGATAAGCAGAAGAAAGAAAAGGGTCGCGAAAATGATCGCGGCCGAGATGAGAGGAAGCAGGAATCAAATGTGGTCAAGAAAGGAAATGACCGCGAGAGGAATGACCGTGAAAGGTTCGAGTACAAAGATAAGTTCGATGCGTATACGCAGCTCACGACCTCGAGAGCTCAGATATATCAGATGAACAAAGGCAGTGATAAATGGCAACGTCCAAAGCAAATGTTTCATAAAAACCGTGACAAGAACAAGTGGTGTGACTTTCATGGTGATCACGGTCACACTACCGAGAATTGCAGGCACTTGAAGGATAACCTAGAGGATCTGATAAGACGGGGTTACTTCACCCAATACAAGGCTCAATAAAAAAACGGAGACGTGGTAAAGCCTAATAACCAGAATGTGCAGTCACGGATTGCCGAGATCCATGTTATAAGCGGCGGTCCAATTCATGGCGGCAGCGTCAATGGGGCCAAGGCAAGCCTGAAAGAATTCAGGCACCAGGTCAACTACCCTCATGATGACCCTCTGGTGGTCACACTGAAAGTATCAAACTGTTTGATCCACAGAATCCTGGTAGACGGAGGAAGTTCCGCAAACATTCTGTACTTCTCAACCTTTGAAAAATTAATGATTGGCCGGGAACATCCAAGCACATACGTTACCCAGTGATAGGTTTCACGGGGGCATCAGTGATTCCAGAGGGCCTGATAACCTTACCGGTCAGAGTAGGGGAGGATGAGAGCGCCAGGATGTGATGGCGGAGTTTTTGGTGGTTGACGTGCCTGGAGCTTATAACGCAATTATCGGACGCCCTTTCATCCATGACGTCCAAGGAGTTGTGTCAACTTATCATTTGACTATGTTGTACGTTTCCAATCTCGAGACGACAGCAAAGTTGAGAGGAAATCAAGAGATGGCAAAATCATGCTATCTAACAGCACTGAAGCAACCGGCAAAGAGAGTGCCGGTAGAGGATTTGAATCTGCCAACTAGGAAACAAAGGCGAGCTCGGAGGGAGAGCTCGGCGAATGAGGAAGGATCCGAGAAAGGGGATGAGGAGATGGATGTTTTAATGGAAGAGGTGGAATCCGTGTCGACGATACTCCAAGGCCCAAACCGGATGGAGAAACGAAGCAGAGATGCGCGGATGATCCAAGAAGGACAGTGGCTTGTTGGAGCAGGACATGGACCCAAAGGTCGGGGTCGGCCTGGTGACTCTCCTAAGAGAAAACACGGACGTCTTCACGTTCTCGGCGGATGAGATGCGGGAATAGACCCGCAGTGATGGTACATCGTCGAATGTTGGCAAAGACCTTGTCCGACTCGTCAAGCAAAAGAAGTGAAATTTTTTCGGCCGAAAAGAACAAGGGCATAAAAGAGGAGGTTGATAAGCTATTGGCCGCTGACTTCATTGAGCCATGCGATTACCCAGAAATGGTTGGCCAAGGAAGTCATGGTAAAAAAAGCTAACGGCCAATGGAGGATGTGCGTGGACTTCACGGACCTCAACAGAGCTTGCCCGAAGGATTGCTATCCGCTACCGAGAATAGACCAGCTAGTAGATTCCACTAGCGGTCATACGTTACTGAGCTTTATGGACGTCTTCTCGGGCTATCATCAGATCAGTTTGCTCGAGGTCGATAGGAAAAAAGCTGCGTTCATCACCGATTGTGGAGTATACAATTATAAGGCGATGCCGTTTGGGCTCCAGCATGCGGGAAGCGACCTATCAAAAGGCTGGTCGACAAAGTGTTCGCGGACGAGAGGGGAGAAATATCGAAGCATATGTTGGCGACTCCATCGTCAAAAGTAAAACTGACCGTGAACACTTGGATGATTTGAAAGAGACCTTCAGAACGTTGAGAAAATATAAGATGAAACTCGACCCAAAGAAATGTGTCTTTGGGGTGAGAGCGGGGAAGTTTTTAGGCTTTTTTGGTAAGCAAAAGGGGGATTGATGCAAACCCGGACAAAGTCCAAGCCATTGTCGACCTGCCTGAGCCAAAAAGCGTCAAGGATATTCAAAGGCTAACAGGGAGAATGGCGGCACTCACTCGATTCATTTCAAAATCAGCAGACAAAGCTTTGCCTTTCTTTGCCCTGCTAAGGGGGAATAAGAAGTTCGAGTGGGGAGAGGGAGCAAAGCAAGGCATTCCCGGTGGTAAAAAAACATTTGAAGAAGCTACCCACCATTACACGGTCCGAGGCCGGAGACATATTACAATCGTATATCTCGGCCTCGCCAAAAATGTCGCGGTCGTGTTGTTGGTGGAAAAGGAGAAGAGGCGGCGAGCCAATTTATTTTTACCGGCCACATTCTTAACGGTCCGGGAGAGCCGTTACCCGGTAGTAGAAAAAAATGGCCTTGGCCGTGGTAATAGCCGCCGGGAAGCTCGGACCATACTTGATTGTCACCCCATCCAAGTTTTAACCAATCGACCGCTAGAAAAAGCATTACGGAAGATGGATAGTTCGGGCCGCTTGCGAAATGGGCCGTTGAATTATCGGAGTATGATATACGGTATAAGCCCGGGGACCGCTATCAAAGCACGAGGCCCTCGCGGATTTTATTGTGGAAGCCTCATATGAGGAAGAAGAAGAAGAAGCAAAAGGAAATCGCGCTGCGGAAGTTGACGGATCTTCGTTGTAACAAGTGATCCGGGCGGGAATAGTGATGACCGGCCCGAAGGAAATTCATACCAAGACGCTATCAAGTTTGCTTTCCCGGCGTCAAACAATGAAGCGAGAATATGAAGCGGCAATTGCTGGCTCGAGAATGTGTTTGGCAGTGGGTGCTAAAAAGTGTTTTTAAAAACGGACTCACGGTTGGTGAGCGGCCGGTGAGAGGAGAATTTGAAGTCGAGAGGCCAACATGCTAAAAATACGTCGAAAAGGCCAAGGAGTTGATAGCTCAATTGAATCATTTTGAGATTCAAGCGATACCTAGGGCCGAGAACACGAGCGGACGCATTGTCCCAACTTAGCAAGCTCGACTCATTCGGCATTGAAAGAAGCCGTCCACGGTGGACATCTTGAAGGAGAAGAGCATAACGGAAAAAATAGTGACCGTTAACAACATAAACCAGCAAAGGGAGTGGTTTAGCGAAGGCGGTGGCATACAAGTTGATTGGGAAGCTTCCCGGTAATCCTTCGTCCGCTAAGAAATTGAAGCGACAAGCGAGTGGGTACGTTATTTATCGGAATGAGTTGTACAAGAAATCATACGCTTAAATGCGCAACCGCATGGGAATCCGCGAAGATCCTTGAAGAAATACATGAAGGTATATGCGGTAACCATATTGACGGAAAGGCTTTGGCACTAAAGGCATTGAGAGCGGGATTTTATTGGCCAAGTATGCTGGCGGATTCCCAGAGCTACGTTAAAAGATGTGATAAGTGCCGAGATACGCTCCCGTCATTAACGGGCCAGCCAACGATTTGCGGCCTATCCTATGCCCGATCCCGGTTCGCACAATGGGGAATGGACATCTTGGGACCGTTCACCCACCAGAACGGGGAGAAAGTTCCTAATAGTGGGAATTGATTACTTTACCAAGTGGATAGAGGCGGGCCGAAATGACAAAAATCAAGGCAAATCGGGTCAAGAAATTCATCGGCAAAACATTATGACAAGATTTGGGATCCCCATGGCTATCGTCTTTGATCATGGCGTCCAATTCGATTGTCGTCCTGTACAGGCCTTCTTAACAGAATTTCGAGTAAAATTTGCATACTCTGTCGTTTGCCACCCTCAGAGCAACGGACAAGCAGAGGCCACGAACAAGCAGATCCTAAACGCCTTGAAGAAAAAGCTTGATGAATTTAAAGGAGGATGGGGCGATATGGTACCAGGTGCTATGGTCAAACAGAACAACGGAGAAGGAAGCAACGGGAGAGATCCCATTCAAGTTAGCCTTCGGCGCAGAAGCGGTGTTGCCAGTAGAGGTGGGATTACCCTCTTACCGGATCAAGCACCAAGACCTGCAAAGGAATGACCAGGCACTTAGGGAAGACCTAGACTTTTTGCCGGAAACAAGGCTCATGGCAAAGCGAGGCGTACCGCTTACAAAGATAGGATCAGCAAGGCTTACAATTAAAAAGTCATGGAGAGGCCATTAGATGTTGGCGACCTGGTCCTTCGCAGAACAGCGGCCACTGGAAAGATCCCTACATCATAGCCAAGAAGATTGCTCTCGGTTCTTTCATTTTAAAGAACATAGACGGCAATGAGCTTAAAAATTGCTGGAATGCTAGCGTCCTAAAGAAATACTATGTTTGAATTGAAAATGTAATAGGCCGAGAGCCACCCCTTGATACATAAATAATACAAGCTGCCATTCGCAACTCATCATTTGTCTTATTATTTTCATGCATATTAATCAAAAGCCATATGACAGGCTCAAAGTGCGTTAACGGTCATATGACAGACCTAGCACAAATTAAGCCATATGACAGGCTCAAAGTACGTTAACGGTCATATAACAGACCTAGTACAAATCAAAAGCCATATGACAGGCTCAAAGTACGTAAACGGTCATATGACAGACCTAGTACAAATCAAAAGCCATATGACAGGCTCGAAGTGCATTAACGGTCATATAACAGACCTAGCACAAATCAAAAGCCATATGACAGGCTCAAGTGCACTAACGGTCATATAACAGACCTAGCACAAATCAAAAGCCATATGACAGGCTCGAAGTGCATTAACGGTCATATAACGGACCTAGCACAAATCAAAAGCCATATGACAGGCTCAAGTGCACTAACGGTCATATAACAGACCTAGCATAGATCAAAAGCCATATGACAGGCTCAAATACGCTAACGGTCATATAACAGACCTAGCACAGATCAAAAGCCATATGACAGGCTCAAATGCGCTAACAGTCATATAACAGACCTAGCACAGATCAAAAGGCAAAAGTGTATTAACGGTCGAGAAACAGGCCCAGCAAAAGGCAAAAGCCACGAACGTTCTAGGCGTATTCATGGTCGCACTATGGACTAAATGTTAATCAAACGGATTAATACATAAGAGACGCTAACAAATATTAACGGTCATGCAACAATCGTATAAGGATTAGAGCGTTAACAAAAGCAAGATAACTAAAACGCAAAAGTACTTTCCATATAATAAAAGCTGCGGCTTGGTCGACTACGGCGGAAAAATGATGGCGGCCAACGAAGGCTTTCGGTCGGAATCAAGTACTTTCAAATTAAAAACACAAATTCAGTTTACAAACGCCAACATGGGTCGAATAAAGTGTTGATCAAAATATCCAAAATGTTACAAGCTATAAACTATTAGAAGAACAAGAAGAGGTGAGAGAAGGCCGCCGAAAACTTCAAGAAGGGGGGCACCCCGATTTATACGCTCCGCCAAGTCACGAGGATCCGCATCGGCTATGGCATCCTCGTCGAGATGCTTTTGGATCCCCCTCGAAAGGCGTGAGGTGTTGGCCGGCAGCATGAGCATCTTCAATTACATTCCAGTCAAATCCTGGAATGGTCTTGCATACACATCTCATAGCGGCCGCCCACCCGCCATCGTACCTCTTGTGGAGTGCCGTCACGTACTCATCGATTCTTTGAAACTTCAGCAATAGCGATGGCCCTAGCTTCCGTCTTGGCATCGATACGACAACCTCCTTTTCGGTGTTAGCGGCCTCCCGAGCTTTGGTCAATGTATTAACATTTTCCTCGGTCTCTTCCAACAAGCGACCCTTGGCCTTAGGGTTAACGGCTCATCCTCCGGGGAGGCTGCCGGTCTTCTTTGTCTTGGCCCTTGGCTTATCTTACGCCTCCCCAGCCGAGGCCTTGGCAAGTCTCAGTGATTGCTTGTAGGCCGTCCGCCGGCTTCGATACTCAACATATCGCTCTATCAATTGAATAACAGCATTGTTGGCTGCAAAGATGAAAAGAGGACGTCAATATATATAAACAAAAAAAAAATATATTACAGCAAGTGAGAAAACGTACCTGACTGGTCGTGAGCCAACCTCGCAGCGGGCGTCACTAGAGAGCCCGTAGGCCTATCCAATGGCGGTTGCATGCCTTTCGGGATACGGTAGGCTAAAATGCCACCGTTTTCGGGAATGTCGGCATACTAACGACTCATCTTCCACGACGTCCCGGTCGGGTTGATAAATCTTGCCGGAGACGACGGTCGTCGGCGAGCAAAGGATGCCGCCACGGTATCACTTAGAGGCACTTCCTTCTTCTCGATCCACTCGTGGTACGAGAGAAAACGCTAGGAGACAAGTTGGACAAGAAGGCTGGGCATGGTGATGAGCTCGCGGATCTTCTCGCGAATCTCGGAATAAGATCCGGATAGCCAAGTCGCCCGTCTGTGGCCAGGGGGCCGATGGTCGCGACCTCGCCACGATCTTGGCACGCGAAAGAGCGTTCCCGTCCACGTCCTCAATATGGACGACATTCCTAGCAAGCCGGAGGTCGGAGGATCCAATGTAGCAGGCCGCTTATTAGCGAAGTATCCTCCGTTGTCGGCTCACGTTGGCGCCTCCTTGTCCCACTACCCCTAACGACGGGTCGTGAAGTAGAAGACCTGAGTGGGGGCAGAGAGGAAGGCGGGCCGCCGATGCGGCGATAGTAATACCGCCATGGCCGAGGTGTACGACCGGTATGTGCGCCGCGAATACGGCGAATGCTGCGGGGACCGTGACGGTTTCCCCCTCTCGGCCGTTTACAACACGGTGCACGGTGTCGGGGACCACTAGCGGGAGCGGGTTGCATGTTGATGAGCGGCTCTAAACCTTCGGAGACACAAAGGGTGCGAGGTCTAATTGATCAAAGCCTTGCACAAGACAAGGTAAAGTTAAAAAAAAAAAAAATCGGACATCGACAGGACCGGTCCGTAGAGTACTTACCATTAGCATGAGTATGACAAAGCAACATGGCGGACAACGGCTGATTCCCCCGGGATATACCTAGAGTGAGGGAGCCAATTTTTGGGTTCCTTGATCTTAACTTCCCTCCAGTCCTCATAAGTAATCACGAAATCTTCGGTGTCAAAGAAGTCATAGTGCCCTCTCATCATCGGTTAGCGGCACCAAAGGCAAGTGCTCCATGTGCGGACGCGGCTCGGTGAAGTGACGGCGCCTTTGGATAGTTCTCGAGCACTGAAGCCAAAAGAAGGCATCCTGCCCGGCCTTGATCCAGTAGCTTTTGGTTGAGCGAGTCATCTTCTTATCGGCCGTCATTAATGACCACCACCCCGCTGACAGGCGAGAACCATTTCTTTTCAGCCGGTGGAGATGACGGAATAAATTCGAGTTTCGGGGAAGTCCAAAAAGCGGATCGTCCGGATATACGCAATCAAATTTCGGACCGCTAAAGGCAAGTGGGCTAAACAGACGTTGAAAGAGTTTAAAATCCTCACCAAAAAGGAATCCAAAGGAAAACATAGCCCAAACTCAAAATGATGAGTATAAACGGCCACATGACCAGGGAGGGCATTCCGTTACAATGGAACCCTCGGAAGGAATCACCAGCCTATAACTGCTAGGGAACTGAAATAAGCGGTCGGCGACTTTAGGGTAACCAAGGTCAAGGGCATCTCGCCGCCGAGGGTAAGTCAATTTCAACCGATAACGGCCCGACACACTCATCTTCGGGCAACCATAAAGCATTCGTGCCCGGGAGCCTCAACGTCTTCTTCAACATCTCCTTAGGCACATTAGAAGTTACATTAACTCCCTCTCGCCCGCGCGAGAACTTTCCCCCGGCCACACGCTCGACGAGGGCACACCGGGTGCCAAGGTTCGCGGTTGTAATATCCGTAGCGTCGTCGGAGGCGCGAGCAACGGGGGTGTTAGGAGCGGATCGACGGTGGTAAACGGAGTCTTGGTTGGCCATAACGGTCACAATAGAATCACTGTCGTCACCTAAATCAATGATAGGCGGATTAGCGGCCATAGTTTCGTGTAAACGGTCATAAAAATCAGCCGTTACTTCAGCCCCTGCGTCCGCCATGCTATCCAACCAAGCATGCTCTCTTAAAGGGGCAACATCAAGGCCAAGAACGACATCGACCGGCGGACTCCTAAGGGACCCGTCTAGCAAGGATCGATGCCTAAGCTCCCTAAGCGTGCGTACATCACCGCTTTCCCGGGCGACCGGATATCTCCTAGTCAAGTTATGCTCCTCGGGAGTGGCGGGGTCGTTTAGGAACTTAGATCTCATTTCTTTTTCTCTCTCAATTGTTAAAGGGATGTCCGACAACAACCTAGTTCTCCCCTGGGGCTACAAGCGGAAGAAGGCTCACTATCGGCCGGGGGGAAGAAGGTTCACTTTCGGTCATAAATGCAACACTAGGGGTATTCGGCTATCGGACCGGGTCCGACATGATAAAAATATAAAAGAAACTTTAAGCTTGAAGAAATGAAGAAATACGGAAGGAGCAAAGTCGCTGAGAAAGGCAAAAGGCAAGGAACGAAAAGTTGCCGGAAAAAAGGCGAGCGAGAATTCCAAGGAGTGAAATGGTGTAGAAAAGCCCGAGCTTGAGCAGAAAAACCACCGGAAATGCAGAAGCGTCGCCGGCGAAACTCAGACTCAAAACCTCGAAAAAACCCGGAAAAACTTCGTCAAAAATAACGAAATTCTTAGTATTGTGAAACCGGAAAGTAAAAACTAAGAAATTTAGTAACTTTTCGGAGCAATACGAGCGAGAAAAGTCGGTTTACGAGCAAATGGAATTATGGGTATGGAGGTTCGTAGAGAGGAAATGGCAAAGGAAGAAGGAAAGCTTGAGAATGATAGAAAAATTCGGAAAAAGGATGAATGTTGTCCATATATACGGCGAATGAACGAGTGAGATTAAAAGAACATTCCAACTCCTCTCCGATTTCCGTCGGGTGTCACAACGAGGTTAAACCTTAATAAAGTAATGGGCGGGATTTTCGGAAAAGTAATCATTAACTTTTCGAAATTTTTCAACTCCCTACGACGACACGTGGCACCCAACAAATTAACTTCTTCAAAAAATTGAGCACGGCAACAATGAGTCACGTCCACCAACAACATCATTAACGGTCAAGACCCCAAATGATGCTGGGGGGGCTAGTTGTATGGGTATAACCCAGTACGTTAGCGGACCCCTGTGATAAGTCCCGCGAACGCCATAACGGACGCGAACACTGTAAATGTCGCCTACAGCTCTAACAAGTCAGTACATCAACATGGTCCGACAACGTTGGCGGTTGCCCAACAAGACAAAATAAGGGAATCTTCCCAACTGTCAAAAGTACCACGACCAGGTACACGTGTAAAAGGATTACGCACCTCTGTCGGGTGAATAGTACTTCTATAAATACCCCACTAGTACTATTCGCGGTACATTCGCTCACACTCGGAATTCTTATCTCTCTCTCTACTTTCTCTCTCTAAATCCTATTTGGACACGTGCCGACTTGAGCGTCGGAGGGGTTTCCTCGCATCCCCCCGAGGGTAGTTCATGTTTGCTTCTTGTGCAGCTATTCACTAGTGGAGTCAAACCCTAATCTTTGGCGGACTTCTCTCAAGACCGCCAACCGTTTCAACACCGAAACAACAGACTATTCAGGAACGAAAGTGCTAATCCTTCCAAAGTGTTTCACCAAATAAGCATATCCTCCAACAACAACATGAATCTTTAAGGAACTTTCCTTCCTTTCAATGTATTGGTTTTCTTCATCCACCCGAAAATAGTATGATTTCTCCCCGGGTTTTACAACTATTCATTTGGGTCAATCGCGAAGTGGTTTTGGTTCCAGTACGATACAAACGGATGCCTCCTGGAATAAGAATACTTCAAGCCATGATTTGGGGTGGTTGAGGGTCTTTCTAGTAGTCAAATCAGCGGTGGGGCTTCATATGGATTAGCAACTTCTACTTTTCATGCGGAGGCCCAAGCTCATTATCAAGCCATGATTTGGGCTCTTCAACAACAACTTCGCATAATTACTTTCCACACCGACTGCTCCAATCTAGTTTTCATCCTCCAGGATGAAAAGAAGGCCCATATTTCAGTGTTTTGGACCATTTGTCAAATTCTCTCGCTCGTAAAGGATTTTCAATGGTGCCTCTTGTTGAAGGTGAATCGTCAACAAATTCATTTCGCTCACATTTTGGCTAATAATAGTGCTCGAACTTGTTCAGGATTCACCTCCCCCTTCCCCTCTAATGTTTAGCTATGTTTGTTTTGCCTTCATCCATTGTAAAAAAAAACAATTAGACAAATTGTCGGAAAAGAAAAACACATGAATCGAGCTTACAAATGGAGTTCTGCAATTTATCACCGATCTGGTCAATGATACCAATATTACATCAGGGGATATGGTCAGCATCAATAATCACGAAGATCATCACAAATCAAAAAAAAGGTGGAGTGCCACGCTATTTGTCATGATATATGGTGAATGATACTAATCTTGATTTAATTACCGTTGGAATATCTTCAATTGGTATTAATTTTTTGAGTTGCAAAACAATAAATGTCATTCTCATTTTTTGTGCCAATCAGCATTTTTTATTCATTTAATTTGAAGTTGACGGAATTGTTAACGAGTTATGATTTGAGTGAGTAAAGTGCAACTTTTACAACCCGGGGTGAGTAAACCGCAACTTATCCCAAAGTTTAGTATCCACAAGGCCACAAGTGTACTTTTTTTACGGGGAAGAAAATATATCATTAATAATAAGCCAAACGGCACATACAATGATAACTAAAATCTGAAAAATACAGATTTAGTAAATTACAACAATTTTCACAATGGAACCAATTAATTTTAAGCACACTCGAGCATGGCTCAAACTCCACCGCTTTAAGCTTGACGCGAGCAAAGTGTACTTCGATGTCTTTGCATCTTTCCAAGTAGAGAACTTCACAATCGATTATGTGATATAATTGTTCCAAGTGGCAAATTGCTTTGAAAAATCATAAATCCTCAAGGATCCGAGACCATCTTCCAAATTATTGACACCATAAAAATAAGAAAACTCATATAAAGATGAGAAGCAACCACCAAGAAGGGGGACAAAAACTCTCACGAGATGGAGAGAACTGAACAAAAGAAAGCAATAAAGAAGATAATAACACGAAAATCTAAGGAAAGGGTCGAAATAGTCTAATTTCCGAAGAAATTATACTATTTTCGGCCAAGGTAGGCCAAGAAAATTAAAAACCCTAGAAAGAGATTTGGAGAGGGAGACGGGAGAGGAGACGGGGGAGAGGAGACGGCTAGGGTTTTGAAATCTTTTTTTATTAGTCATTTCAATCACAAGTGTACTTAACTCTCTCACAAGTGTTTTGATTTAAAACTTGAAATTCATATTGGTAAATGATATTAGACCAACAACTAGTTTACGATATAAAACTCATAAATTCATGATCCGCTTCAAGGGCGGACATGATATGAGGCCTAAAGCGGATTTCCGGATCTATACTTCCTCCTCCTTCACATCCTCGGTCTAGCGACTATTTTTCCATCTTCCTTATTCCCGTAGCCCATGCGAATAGCCAATGCCCGGCGAACCCGATTCCGATCCATACATATCAAATCTTGCGGATCCTCCCATTCTTACACCATTCTCCCCAAGAGGATTTGGGTCTAAACCACGTGGAAGCACCAATGGGGCTTTCGCAAACTCCTTATAAAAATCAAGTATTGATTTTCCTTCTTGAGTCTTGATCACTTTCTTCAAATTCATTGCAGCCCAACCCATTTCATTATCGAATAACTCCTCCACCTTGTAATAACTAGCTTTCTAAGCACGCGATGCGTGCGGCGACAAATTCTTCATTATGATATTTCATAATGTCGAGTAGCTAGTTTTACATGCTTCGCGACAACTCATTATAGTATTTTTAAGTTGGAGTTTTTTTTTCAATAAAGGCTTTGTTTTGTTCAACTTATTCAAAGTTATTTTCAAGCAAAAATAAGTTCATATCGAGTTGATCGGATAAGCAAAATACGTTGAATAGAACGGAACCAAAGTAGTTAAAGAAAGCATGTACTTCTAATTAATATTTTCAACATAGTACTAAAAAATGTCCATAAGAATATTGCATAATCACCTCTTTTATCAAACTTATAAAAAATGTCCTTATTTGTCTATCATTGATAGTATAGCTAAAACTTCAAATGTACTATCCTCTATGTAATTGACTTTATCAAACTAAAAAAGTACGTTGTCTTGATCTAACTTTATTATCCTCTATGTAATTGACTTACACAAATTGAAATTATATAAACCCATTAAAATGATCATTTATGTACATGACTATAATGTTGTGGAAGTATATTGCTGATTTTTTAAAGTGATAATCTTTCCTTTTGATGGAAGATTTTGATATTTTGTTATCTTTATTTTTATGTAAACTTTTTTTAGTCTTTCCTTTTTCTAAAACCTAAATTTTTAAGTTAATTCTAATTTTAGTTGTTTAAAATGGCAAATATTTTGATTGATTGATTACCTATTATTATTTTAAAAATTTAAACAAAATTGATGTAATTAAAAAAGTAAGGGTATTATAGTCATTTAATGAGGGGACACCATGCCTCCCCCTTCACTTATATAATAGAGACTAGTATTTTTTGCACGCTATGCGTGCGTGTCATATTAACATTCTTTTCTCAATTAGTTATTCATCGGTGATACAAAAAATTTGATTCGAACAAACATTTATAATTATATTTAATTTTTTAAATATATTTTCTTAAATTAATGTTTCTTTGGTTTTTTTAGTTATTTGTTCATCATTTTTCAAATTTATCTCTATTATATAAATGAAGGAAATACAAAGCAAAAAGAAAGTCTGTGCTCAAATAAAGTGGAAGAATTTGTGTATCGATTCAATCGTTGAATATTAATAAAGTGGAGAAGTTTGATTTATATAATAGAGATTACCGAATAATACTCAACATTTAGGTTTTAAAATGTTATCATTATAATTATTAATATGAAATTCAAGTTTTTATTTTTTGTACGGATTGTTTCAATTAAGTTATATTGTCAATTTAATTTTTGATCTAAGTTTTTCACACATATTTAAGAAGAGGAAATCATTCTCCTTGATTTAATATTTAATTGAAATTTGAAATTCAATTCCATTATTAATTTTTTCAATATATATGGCAAGTAGGAGGAAGAAAAGACTATTTAATATATATGGCAATTTAAATCATTAAGGGTATATCGACTTTTTGTGAGGGGCACATCTTCCTCCCTCTTCACTTATATAATAAAAGATATATGGCTTTTTGGGAAAAAAGCTCCCGAAGTAGTCATTCGATATAGGCGGGTCTAGCCGTCCCCTAGTACCAACAACAAGGAAGCAACTAGTTTGTTGATCCGGTGCTCAGTTCCGAACACGAGTGATGGACCTCCATACAAATGCACTCAAGGATTGAAAAGATGATATAACATCTTCGGTTCCACATACTTTATTAGCTTTAGCCTTCAACTTTGACATTAATGTGGGTGAAAAATGAAATATTCTTTTCTCTTAACGGCCCACGGGTTATATCCTCGACTCATTATTAACTTATCCAAATCAAGTGCCGAATACTTAATAACCGCAACGTCCTCGTTATCAATATCGGGACTCAACCAAGGCCTATAATTAAATATCGGCACACGGGGATTTCTTTTATCTTATTTTCTCTCAAATTATCATCATTTGTAAATATATGTGAAAACATATTAACAAATACCCCATCTAAGAGTTGGGTTACCTGGATCGACAATAGTGCCTTAGTATGACCATCATAGTTAATACATTTTTCACCGAGATCAAAGAAAGATCTGACAATGGTAACATCATTAGTAGATATAACATCAGATACAGTAAACTCTAGGGCCGTAGCGTGGATGAACCGAGCTCCGGGGCCTTTGTTGGGCTTGACAATGATCGAAGAAGTGTTCTCATTGACGTACTTTTTGTGTAGTAAAACGACCTGCTAATGGGTAAAAATCAACAAGTCCAATTGAGAGTGCATGTTTGAGCCCTTCTAAAAGTTGGACCAACTGAGAGTGCATGTTTGAGCTTCTCTAAAAAGTTGGACAAAAATGTGGGTCTGGATCTGTTCCAATGTTTGTAGTATTAAGTGAAAAGAAGACCTTTTGTATGGGATCTATTGCTAATTAACAAGATTAAATCAGAGGGTCCTAAATGGTAAGGCTTTTTTCATGGCTTCAATCTCATATTTTGGTTTCACAAAAGCATTCTGATTGGACTTTGATGGATATTTCTATTTGTTGAAAGTTTGCCATTTTTGATTTGTTTTCTCATACGAGGAGTACAATATGTTTTTTACTACCACCTAATTTTTGGCTCTTGCCTCTTGCTGTCCATGATAGTTAGAAACTACAAACATATCCATAGAAATTACAAAGACTTCGTGTGGACATGGTTCACGCTCTTTGCGCTATTATTTGTTTGAACAGTCACGGCCCACTACATTTTTTATATGTACCAAAGCTTTGTCTAACCCTCCATATACTGCAACTTTTTTAATACAACGATCCATTTTCAACATATAGTTACCCATCTTTAATTCTTTACAAATTTCCCCAGATGCACGCGTCACATTGCGACAAACATATCTAGTATTATACGAGATTCGAATCGTAAAAATGTTAATATTAATGCGAAAAACAAACATCTACTTCGTCTTTATACTTTATTTTTACAAAACATAGGATTGAAAATCAAGGCATGTAAGTCTGGTTTACCTTTACTTTTCTCATCGATGTTTAATTGTTTCGCTTTAATAACATCTTGACCTCACGACAATTATGAAATCGAAAAATACAGAATTTAGTTATACTTTTTTCTCTCTGTAATTTTATAAATTTTTAATTTATGTTCTTTGTAATTGTTATTGAATATTTAGGTAAAAGAAAACTTTGTATTTTTGGCTTTACAATTGTTGGAAAATTTCTTTGTTATGTTTGTTTCCTCATCGTAAATAATCTTTTAATGACAATCTTAAACTTTTTTATGTTAGTTTTTCTCTTTACACAACTTTCCTTATTACGCATAATTGTAATTCGAAATGAATGAGAAATTCGAATAGGTTTTTTAAATGTTTCAAATTAGGGGTATATAAGTCTCTTCATAGGGGCATTACCATAGGACCCTTGGCTTATATAATAGAGATATATGTGATATTCTAACATTATATATATATATATATATATATATATATATATATATATATATATATATATATATATATATATATATATATATATATATATATATATATATATATATATATATATATATATATAAGGTTTAAGTTCATATGAGAACCACCCTCTTATGGTGAGAAACCGTGAGAAGCTCACACTATAATCTACCCTTTCTAACATAGTAACATTTTTTTTATCATATAGTCACTCTATACAACCTATAATTTCTCCTCTTTCACATATATTATTCTCCAGCTTAATAACCCTTTTTTTTTTTTGGAATGTTAATAAACGGAACATAAAAATCTTATTTTCACTTTAAGCTGAAAAAATTCTCCCTCTTCCCATCTCTGGAGGAAAACATAATTAATATAATTTATATTTTACAAACTATAGAGTATACTAATCAATCAAACGAAACCGTATCCAGATCTTTAGTGGATGATGTTGAGAATTAGATTAAGCAAACCAACTAATTACTTCTATTAAAAACTAAGCAACAAACAATGGAAAGTGATGAAACAAAGCACAAATAGGAAAGCAATGAAAACACACCGATTTACGTGGCGAAACCCTAGCACTTGGGAGAAAAAACCCACAAAGCAAGCACCTTTGATTAATGGAGAAAATGGATGAACAATACAAGCATTAAGGATGAGATTAATGCTATTTTCTCTCTCCCTCTTTACTAAACCCTAGGTCGAATCTCTCTTGTGTGAATGATAACCTAAAACATAAAAGAGGGGGGTTTATATACTTTAAGGGGTTCAAACAATCCAAGGGTCGGATTAAAATCTCAAACTCGTGAAATTCCGCGACAAATGTTGGTTGCCGGGCGGGCTCGAGAAACGCCCCGCGCCAGGGCCCAGAGACGCCATGGGGCTCGGGCCTTCCGCTAGTTCCTACCTTCTAAGCCTCGAAATAATGCACGCTCGAGCTCGAGACGGGCCCGCCCGGCCACAACCGAGCCCCGCCGGGATGTCGGAGGAGCTCCTACCTGCCTCGTGCGGTAGAAACCCGGGCATTGCTCACCCGCCCGGCCGTCGCGGGTGTTTGGCCTCCTTGCTTGTCTTGGGTCACCTTCGTGGGTCGTGCTTAGGTTGCCTGAACTCCACACATGCCTGACAATCTCCCCACTTGGAGATTTGGGTAAACAAAGTCTCAACGACCAAATCAACACATCTTCGGCCTATATGCAACCCATATGCAACACCATACTCTAACCCAAAACATCATCATCGAACTTCATCATGACCATGCTCCCACCTAGATGTAAACCCGAGCATTATCACCATGCTCCCCCCTATACTAAGCATCCCCCATGACATCACATCTCCACTACATCGGAAGGAAAAGACATTGGAGTTAGCACCAACTCCAATATAAGACATCAAAGTCTACATCGACTTTGATTCTCAACAACACCATCTCCAATTCATTATAACATCTCTACACAAACCTACACCCCCTACAACCGGGAGGTCGGTTCATCTAAAGGCACCGCAACAAAATGAAGATTTCTCCTTCTTCGACCAAGAGTAATCCACTTCCTCTCCAACCAAGGAAGCACATTGAGGTATAAACCAACCCCCAATAAAATAATAATCACCTAAGCCAAAGAAGCTTCTCATTGCTCTAGAAACAAACTCACATTGCTCCCACTTGAACAAAATAACCTTTGCTCCATTTAGGATTTAGGCACAACATGCTTGTGTGCCGCCTTCACCTTGAGCTATCGGTAATTTGCCACAGGATACCGCTCACCGCGGTTCTCATCCCTGCCTACTATCGATAGATTCCCGACCAATGACACCTTACATGAAGTTGCCACCCCCGATTAGGGCCCTTTCTGTTCCCCATGGTGTAAGTGTTCCATCTCTTGTCCTGAGCTATGACCATAGCTCCCTTGGCAATCTTGCAAGAACCACCATCAAACACAACCTTGTGACCCGACTTGGCAATTAAGTTGGTAACCGATATCAAGCTTTTCTTCAACCTTGGGATGAACTTGACATCCTTCAACTCCAACAAGCCATCATGAGTGAGTTTCACACTCACATCACCCTTCCCCATAACTTCCACTACCTTGCCATCCGCAAGATATACTTTTCCAAACTTTTCGGATTTGAAATTCGAAACAACTCCTTGCATGGTGAGGAATTGTGAGAAGAACCTCCTACGCCATGATCCCAAACACCCAACCAACTCTTCCGGATCATCCATGCTTACCATCAAAACATCGGAATCATACTCACGAAATCACGTTAGTTGATGCATCTTCACTTAGTGGAAAAATCTTATACGTCGCTTAGTAATAGATTCGGTTTTACAAAACCGCATCTGAAAATCAGTAAAAAAAAGGGGAGGGAAAGTTGGGCGGAAAATTCGATCCGGTCTTTAGTGAACCCGGATCAGATTTTTCGTTATTTTTTCTAAAGGAAACACCCGCGTTTTCCCTCCTTCACCCAAATTTCATTTCTCGCTCCTCGGTCTGCTTATCCACCCCATTCTAAACCCATCTCTCACTCATCCTCCAATGTAAACCCTACTTTTCATCTAATCCTGACCTAATTTTCTCTCTCCTCCTTAACAATGGTGGTCGAAATCGAGGTAGTCGGCCGCCATCGGTCATGCGATGCTCTTCGACGACGACGCAACCGCCGCTTTCGTAAACTCCAAAGATGCCCTAAGTGAATGGAATTCCCTCTCAATCGATCGTTTCGATGTTCGTAATCTTCTTCCTAACCCTCCCGCTTCTTTTCGCACGCTCACCGGCCATGGAAGTGCCCCCTGATGCTCATCTCGAACCTCAGCTTGATCTCGAACGTTATGCAGATCTTCCTTCTCCTTCTTACGAACCAGGTTTATTGCTTTTCTTTTTATTTTTGCGGTTAATTTTACTTCTTTGTTTTTATATGATTGAATTCTGTATTTGTGGTTTGTTTGATTAACAATTAATATTTAAAGTTGAAGCTGAAAATATAGTATTATATGTTTTGCTTATGATTATTATGCGATATAATGTTAAGTAGCATTATCAGTTATTGGTGAAGATTAATTTCTTAAGTAGGCTTATTTGGAACTTGGAAGATTGAGAATGGTGGCACTCAGTGGTTGGAGCTTAGATAATATTAGTGATATTGTGCCTTTATCTTAATTTTGTAATTGATTTGTGTAGTATTGTTGTGATCATGGTTCTTTGATATATACTTATTTCATTCAATTCAAATGGTTTCTTACTTACAGAATTGATGTGTACATTAGTCCATATCACCTAATATCATCTCTGGGGTACTATGTTACACAGGCCAAAGCCCAAGCCTAAGGATCCAGATCTTGCATACATTGATCTGTGGGGTAGAAGGAACTATGAATACATATCACTTGGTTGCGATACCTTGCCAGTCTTGAAGGGGCGATCACCTGTGCAATGTTATAAAAAGTTCAAACAGTATTCTGTGTATTAAGTGGAATGCTGGACATATTGCTCGAAAAGTTGAAGGTGAATGGCCATTTCTATCATTAGGAAGGATTCAGTTATATTCGTGGAGATATGACAGTAGATTGTCTATTGCAAATTGGGTGAATCTGATGATCGCACTGCCATCATGTTAGCCTTGAATTGAGCTGGAAGGATTTGCTTGTTCAAGGAGATATGATAGTAGATAGTTTTTTCAATTGGGGTGTTACTGATAATGGCACTGCCATCCTGGTTGCCTTGAAATCTTAAATTGAGCTTCTGTTTGTGCTTATTATTTTCCATACGCTTTGCCATCAACTAGTTTCTTTTTGAACCTTGTCCTGACTTATTTTCTAGTTATAAAATGATTTTAGAATGCTTTCAACATTTTTTCCTCGTGCTTGTATATAAGATTTTTCTGATCAACTACAGCATTGCCTGCTTTCTCTTATCTTTTCTGTATAGGATTCTTGCAAACAGACAATATGCAGCCCGATCAAAGGAAAGGAAAATCAGATACACTGGGGAGTTAGAGAGAAGGGTACATACACTGCAGACGGAAGCAACGACTCTTTCTGCACAAGTCACATTGCTGCAGGTAAGTAAAACAATTTACGTTGGACTTCCATGAAGTTCATCATGTACTGAACCCTCTTGAAATCTTAGTTGCTCTTTTCAGGACTCAGTGTTATGTATTCATGTGTTGATTTTCTTCATAAGTCTGAGTCCACGGTGTTTGATATGTTATTCTTCATGTGCTTGACACTGAAGCCATTTTAATGGTGTAAAATTGCTTCAAACCAGGTTAATCCTAAGTTATAGGTTTTAGAAAGTTTCACAGTTTTAGAAAGTTTCACATATAATCGAATTCTGTGTGTTTTTTGAGCAAGTGTAACTGGAGCTGAGTAATGTTATATATGCAGCTTTGATTCGAACACCTTGTTATTAGTATATTCGATATGTTAAATCATGATAAAAATTAAAATCAGTATATTACAATATGTGAGATCCATGTCCCACTCACTCGACTAGGCCATTCCTCTCCATATTTGTCTCTAATTCTCCTGTTCCTGCAGTGATCAACTAAAATAAAACATGATCTTGTTATTTGCCATTTATAAAACCTTGTCATTTTACTGTTGTAGCAACATGATCTTGTTCGTTTCATCTTATATATTGATTGCCTTCATAGTGTATCTACTCCACAGCCCACCACCTATCATTACTTTTCCGTTTCGTCATCAATGGCGACTGCATCAGGTATGACGAGGATTTTTTTTCTTTCTAGGGTTTTGATTTTTTGTTTTGTTCGATTAAGTTAATCAATTGAGTTCGTTCCAATTTTATTAGTCTGTCGCAAATTTCATTCTGTTTGTAATTCAAGATGTGTTCTATAGAAATTCATATTTGTTGAATTGGAGTTTGCTTGAAATTTATCGTATAAATCATAAGTTTCTATTTTATCGTTAATTCACAAAATAATTGAGCTCCTTTTTTTGTATTATTTGTGCAATTGGAGATGTTTCTAAATTGTTTAACGGGAAATATATGCAGTTGTTGGCAAGCATAGTTTATTTTAATGAATGTCACGCTTTTCACTGGTGGTTTAACAAGCTTTTCCTGTTCGTTTGCTCCCTACTGAATCCCAAAACCAGCCTCTGTTGTCCACTGACTCCACTTATTTCCTCTCTTTCTCCTCTAAATAGATGCTTATCTATGAAGACCCTCTTTTTTTATGGTTTCCTACCACCAATCTGTAGTTTGGACCAAGGTTTATGGTTGTAAACCTCAATTCACCCCGTTATTTCTCTTTCTTGAAACTTGGGTCCTATAGATGGCCATTGAGTTACTTAGAGCTGTAGGTATATTTTTTTCTACTATTTGGAGTTATTGGTAAGATATCTTGCTTTTTAATAATTTTTTGTTCCCTTTGGGCAAGCTTCATGTCATTGATGTTGATGATGAACTAAATGGTTCAACTTTAGCTCTCATTTTTGTCTTTGAGATTCAGCATGCGTAAAATTTTATGTTGTGACCATATACCTATTGTTTTCCAATTGTTGCGGGCAAAGTACCTTCAATACTGTCAATGAAGGGTCTTTTGCTAAGTTTCTCATTTTGTTATTTTCTTCACTCAGGGTTTAATAATTATGAGGTCATGAAATTCTTGAATGCTTGATGTTGTGATTGCTTGATTATTTGCTAGTTAGTTGTGAATTTATATCACCTATTGCTACTGATTTGTTGATGACAAGGCCATGATGTGGGAGAGGGAGGGGTAGATGAGGTTGTTTGTGTAGGGAGCAAAGAGGATGCTTGCTAAGGATAGAGATGAGGGATTTCTGGAGGCTTATAGGTTTTAGTTGATGGTTTTGTTTATTTAGCATAAAATGCTGGATAGATTAACCATTATGCCATTATCCTAAGGTGGACCTATAAGTAGGTATTACCATATATTGATCCAATGCTTCAAAACTCTTCTTTGTATCTTAACTGCCCTCCATGTTTGATCTTATCTTTAGCCATATGTGTGTGTTTTCACGTGTGTTTCAAAGTTTAATGAGGGTTACTTCATTAGCGTTTAACACAGAGATTTATCTGTTAACTGCTGGTGGGCTTAAAGTTGGAATGAATGTTTCTATTTTAAAATTTAGTACATGTCTACATGGTTAACAAGTAATGATACTAGGGCTTAGTCTATGAATTTAGATATTTGTTCTATGTTACGAATTGTGGTACCTCTGGAAACTTAGCTGAGCAACTATAATTTTACAATATGTTACTAGGAATCTGAGATGAATTGCTGGGAATTGTTTCACATTTTTCTGTTATTCTTCTAACATTCCATGATAGCTTATGCTTTACTGCTGGCAGGAGTGTTTGTTGTACTCTGGTGCTTTTATCACTTGACCATAGTTTACAACCCTCCTGTATGCTTTCAGTTTTTACCTTTTTTGGTATACAACAATTACCTATTGAGGATTTTAGTTGTAGAGTTTCTGGATGTGGACAGGCAGATGTATTCAACCCTACCTATAAGCAGTTTAGACATGGGGAGAGACCATTCTCAATCCATTGTTGTATACAGTATGCTTAAACTTTATTCTGTTTTTCTGTTCTCCTCTATATACTGAACCACTATCTAAGCTTCTTAAGAAGTGAGTTCTCTTGTTTAGATGTCCTATCCATTTCCTTTTCATTCATCTCATTTATTTCTCTACGTTTTCATTCAAGAAACTTAACCAGATTCTAGTGCGATGGAAGGGCAACAGCTATAGCTTTTTGGAGAGGAATGCATGGATTTAGTTCTAGATCTACTTTCCTCGTAAATGCTGAGGTTGATTCCATGGGAGGAGTTATTGACGGTGGAGTTGTAAACTTGTGCTTAAATGCTACTGTATTCTGATACTGCAGGGAGGAGTTCGGAAAGATGTACAAGGAGGAGCATCCTGAATCATGTTGGATGGAGTTACACATAACATGTTGGATGACATCCACAACCATTGGCGGAGAGCTGAGGTCGTAAGGATTAAATGCTTGGGAATACCAACTCTTGATATGGACAATGTTTGCCTTCACCTTGAGGTGTTGATTCTGTGAGATTTTTTTTTGGGGGGGGATCAGGTGGAAAGGTCATCTATGTTTCTTTTTTTTGGGGATCATCTATGTTTCTAGTTAATATTTTTATGTATCGAATTATTTATGCTTATGCTTCAATTAAGCATAAGATGCTTAATAAAATGAGTATTGATATATACTATTGATTTTGTATCGATTAATAATGAAAAAATGCGAAAAAAAATTGGTTTTTGGGGGTTTTTGGTCCAGGTTTTCATGGAAAACCGGATAAGTAAATGATTAGCTTGATCCGGTTTAGGGCCAGGATCGGTTAATCATTACTGGCTACTTGAGCCCACCCGATGCGGACCAAAACCGAATCAGTAAGACCGATTTTGGCAGCATCATATGGGCTTTTTCCACTAGTGCTTCTTCATCACTTTCTTGAACCTTCTTCTTCCCTTTCCCATTCACTCTCTTTGGACAATCTCTTTTCAAATGCCCTTCATCACCACACCCCCAATACACGCATGAGCTCCCCCATTCGATTTCCCATGCCCTCTTGACTTCGATCTTCCATGACTTGCATTTCCTCTTTTGTTGATTCCTTCTCCCCTACTTTCACTACTATAAGCACCACCCAATCATTCACCGGATTTTCTCTTCGAATGCTCTCATTCAAAATCAAGTTTCTCACATCATCATATACTTCAACTTCTCTTTCGGGAGGAGTTGCTAATGGTGGTCACCATAGTTTCCCATGACAAGGGCAAAGAAGACAACAAAATCAATGTCTTCACTTCATCCTCAAATTTAATATCAGCAGAAGACAATTGACCCAAAATCGAATTGATCTCATTGATGTGTTCGGTAGAACTACCATCAACCATATCCATGTCGAACAAACGACGCATCAAGTTGTAGACACCAAATTTTGCACCCCTTTTCGGGTAAATAAAGATTTTGAAAAGAAATAAAAATAACTGAAAACCATCATGCATCGTGGAGCGCGCGCCGGTCTAATGTCGTGTTTCGCCCGGAACGCGAGTTTCATTCGTTGTATGGTTTTCCGTTTTTGGGTATTAGTCGTGCGGTCTCGGCTTAGAAACGTAATTTTTAAGTGAGTCGTAGTCAATAGCTACAATCAAGTGTTAATAAATTGATTCGTAGTATAATCATGCTCGTTTTCACTAATTTGACGAATTTTTCGTTAATTATCTTAAGTTAGTCTTTCGGAAAAAAAAACGAGTCGCGATTAGGCGTCGGGATTTTAGTCATATCCCAAAACCGGCATTAATCAATTTTCTTGATGGTCAAGTCATTGTTCATTGGATAAAGAATAAGAATATATTCTTTATCCACAAAACACATCCTTTATCCATTAGTTAGAGAATAAAAATCATAAAAAGAAAAAGAATAAGAATCAAATCAAAAGTGTAAGAGCCAATGATCGGATTTTTTTGGAAGATTGAAGCGTGCGCCGGGCACATGACCATGCGCCCGGCGCTACAACGGGCTCTGCGCTAGAGCGGGCTGTGCGCCTAGCGCGGGACGTTGCGCCAGGCGCGGCATCCCTATCCGGTTTGTTTTGCACGTTTTCGATGCATTTTTTACGTATTATGATGTTTTGGGAAGAATATTTTACGAAAATACGATCTTGCTTCATTTATGAGAAAATCCAAAAAGGAATAATAATATTTGTGTTTCCAAAGAGATTTGATGATGTCATTAGGGTGATGTCATTAGGGTGAGGTCATTAGAGTGATGTCATTAGGGTGATTAAGGATGAAGAAAACCAGATTTTTGGGTGAAAAATCGATTTTCTACCTCTTTGAAAACCCTAGTTCAGCTCCCTTCATTTCTCTATAAATACCTTCCTTTTTTCCACTTCAAAACCAAGTTGAAAGAGTTCAACTTAATTTCACTAATTCTCTCATCTTCTCTACTCCATTCCTCTAAAGAAATCACACTTAAGAAAAGAAAGTAAAAGTTAGTAAGATAATTAGTAAGTAAAGAAGTTCATCAAAAGAAGAAAAAAAACACAAAAAGAGTTTAAGTTAGTAATTAAGTGGATTTAGAAACTCACTTAGAAATTAAGAAAATCACAAAAAGGTAGAAAAATTTGCAAAAAAGGAAGTGCATCATTGAGCTAACTTCTTCCTTGTTTTCTTCTTATCATTTTCTTAATCTTTGGAGTAATTTGGGTATGTGGAAATCCTAATAGGTTCCCAATGTTAAATCACCCCACCTAGAATAGTCACCTCTAATGGGGTGACTCTTAGAAACAATGTGATTATGTAATTTTCCTTAATCAAGTTGTTATTCATCACCAAAAATGTTTTCATAAAAAAATTTAAGACAAGTTGTGCATAAACATCTCCATAAAAAAGAAAATGTGATGCTGTAATTATAATCAGTTTTAATTTCGTACTTCATTCTATTTTTCGTCTGTATTATCAGAATTTTTTGTAGGATTTAATATTTTTCCTATGAAGTGAAAGACGTTTCCAGACACTGGGATTTTGAATTTATAAAAAACAAATTTTGTATAAATAACTAAAAATCATACAACTTTGTTGTACAAAACTGATTTTGTCCAGTACCACCTAAGCTTATTCTGTCAATAGAGTTTAAAATAAAATCATTTAGATAAAACTAAAAACATCAAGTTTGAAGAAAACATCAGTAGCTTTTCAAAAATATAAAAATCATGTTCATATGAATTTTATACAATTTTACATCATTTTTACAATCTCATTCATGTAAATCACTAAATTCCAGGAAACTGATTTTCCTTTTCAGTTAAGACAATAAATAAAAAGAGGGTCTTAAAAAGTCCAATTCAAGTGAAAATTTCCAGTCTAGTTCTTCAGAGTGTCTAAAATGTTCATACCAAAATGCACTTTAAAATAAGTTTATTAAGTTGGATCTCAAAGAATAACTTCAATAAAGGTCCTGTTTTGACCAGTTTGAGTATAAAATTCACCATAATTCAAGTTGTCACTAAAAACATGTGAAATTTTGACACAACATAAAAAAACTCACTGATCTATCCATATATGTATCAAATTCTCAATTTAACACTTTATACGAAAAGTGCAATTTGGAAAATGAAATAAAGTAATTAACTCAACTTTCATAAAAAAATATTTTCTTCATACGAATATGTGAATAAAAAATCATGAAATTTTTAAGTTTCTCTTAAAATGACTCATTTCATCATGTAAATAAAAAACAATAAAAATTGTCATAAAAATCAAATCAAAGAGGTTAATTAATCTTTAACTTTCACAAATTCACAAATAAACATGAATTCCAAAGTCATTCAAGGAGGTGAAGATCAAGGAGCATCATGGTGAAGACCAAGATTGAAGATTTGTATAGATCATAGATTTTGTACATATTGTTGTAATAATAGTTTCTTTGTAAATAATTATTGTATCACTCAATTAATAAAAAAAAATGGAGATGTTTATGCATAATGTTCATAAATAATTTCACAATTCTTTTTTATAAAATGAGCAACCAATGTTACAAATGTTGCATGTTGGGCCCAATATGTCATAGTACATGAATCAAATGACCCAATCTCAATTAAGAGGAAAAATTACAAATCTAACTAAGTTAAATTGTATGATGATCCATCTTACATTTTAAAAATGTGTTCTCCATATTCAAATGGATTAATCATATAATTTGACATAATTAGATTGGTAATTATGATCTCCAAATTGATTTTATGCCATTTCACGTGTCTCACTTTAAATGGCCAAATTCCAACTAGCCAAACACAATCTCCAAATTTGATCTCAAATTGATCATTTCTCTCTAAATAACTTAATAATCTTCAATTAAGATTATTTCTCAAAAGCCTTCAAATTAGGAAGCAAACTTCTAAGACCTCTTGAAAATCATAAACGTAATCACTAATTAAGGTGGTTATTTCAATCCTCGATTAATCGCTAATTAGAGCGGTTAATTCAAACTTTCATTTAATCACTAATTAGAGTGATTATCTTAAACCCTAATAATCGTTAATTAGGACGATTATTTTCTCATTAATCACTAATTGGAGTGATTATCCTAAACCTTGAATAATCATCAATTAGGGTGATTACTTCCTAACCTTCATTGTTAGTCACTAAAGGTGATTATCTTTTCTTTTAAGCTTAATCACTAATTAGGGTGATTATCTTAACCTCCATTTTTTAATCACTAATTAAAGGTGATTATCTTAATCCTTCATATTTTATCACTAAGTGAAGTGATTATCTCAATCACATTTCAATCACTAATTGGAGTGATTACCTCATTTCAGATAGATTTGTTTAATTCTAAAGGTGAGTTATTCGCTGTCTATTCCTCTCCTCTTAACTTTTCCAATTGGAATTGGCGAATTTTAGGGTGAGGCAGTAAGATCGAGCTACGATGGTTTGATCCAGTGAGTGGATTCCCGATCATGATGATTGGCACGTAGTGCCCAGCTCGATTACCCAAGCCTCCAAGTATGCGTAAATATCGATATCATTGGTCATTTAAATAAAAATGATTGATATGTATATGTGCAAACTATGTGATTTTCTTTCTTTTGAATAGCCATGATTACTTTAAAATGGAAAATAACGCATTTTCGTAAGAGCTTAGTTCTTTAGAACGGAAGAGGAAGAAACCGAGTTCCGGACGTTCGCACCTCTTAACCTTAAACCCCAGAACAACTTATCTCATGGTATGAAGGAACCCGATTTTCGAGTAAAACCTATCCATATGAAGTCATCATCGTTTTAAATAATATTTCTTGAAATTGATTTTAAAACGATTTATTAAATAAATATGTCACTATTCGGAACATTAATAGGGTGGCGACTTCAAGAGTTTTCTAAAACTCATAGTCCAGGTGAGACTTTCGTGGGATTCGGAGGCTAGTTAATTAAGACGAGTCGAAATCGAATACCACGCCTGATATACTTTGCAATTATTGATGGAGTGGTTTATCATACATACTTGACAAGGGTTTCCATCAAAGCCGTCGTTGTTTTTCGCATCTTTGACATTGAAAGCCACACTCAGGGCCTAATCTCCGATCTCGTCGCACGAGGGATTATCGGGTGTAGCACTTTCCAGTTCGTCTTTCTTCGTACCACTTGGCCTTTTCCTTAGTGGTAGGAATAGATTCTTTTTAGTACAAATAATCCTGATCTTGGCGTCTTCCAAAGCCGAAATCTTTCCCCATCGAGCCTCACCAAGTCTCGCAGAGACTGAGAGACCGTTTAGGGCTAGACTTTTGTTTTTGCTTTAAGCCTAAATCACTTGAGACGCCAGCCGAGAAACTCGAGCTACGCCCTAGCCCCAGTTGTGTGTTCCCTAAGCCCAGGATAGCAGCGCCAGCTCGAGATACCCGGCCGGAGAGTGCTGGCAAGACCCGACCCGGCCGACGGTGTGGAGGAAGCTCTCGCTTGCCTCGAAGGCGATGAGGTAATGGGCATTGCTTCGCCGTCCAGGGCCCCGATCTGCCCGCCCGACTGCCTTTGGGGGCCCCATGATGGTCGCCTTGGGGCTGTTTGTGGGTGTTGGGCCTCCTTGCTGTGTTGGGTTGCCTTCGTGGGTTGTGCTTGTTTGCACAAAGTCCGCATGCCCAACGAGATGATGATTTTTGACCTACGTAATCTGATCAAATGAAACGTCTTAATCCATTTTTCAAAGAAATTTCAATTTAGTGTAATTTGTATGAACTCTTTATGCCGTACTCAGTACAATCTATAGGTATAAGATGCGATTATTTTGTCTAAAATGTATGAGATTGATCTAATGTTTCATTAAATCTATATGTAGCTACATCCGAGAACTGTACGAAGTTGTACGGAATTGGCTTTATAGAATTTCCCCCAAATTGGTTGCGAAATGGCTCAAAAATTTTTGAGCGATAATGCCAATTGTTAATTCAAGCATACATTTGACCCTTAAGTCGAAACATGGTGAAATCAAATTCATTTTGTTAAACCAAAATATAAGGTTGAAGATGCAAAACAACCTTACCATTTATCCCGACCTCGATTCCTGAATTAGCCATTTTTATCCGTTGGTTACATGCAAAAGGTCTCTTTTATTCCCTTAATAATTCTACTCATGATGTTACCCATTATGATCGGACCAAAGATATATATCATCTCTTAGAGAAACATAAACACTCACTTTCCTTAGGCTCGTTCATTTCTCCGGGATTAGCGGCTAGTTTCGCTACACGCAAAAAAATCTGACGAAACCATACTTGTCCGGTCTTCCTATCATTGTACGCAAAGGACCACAGGTAAAGGCTTATTCATGCTTCGATCTGCTGGGCCTTCTATATACGTATTATGTCTTCCATTGATGTTCGCAATAGTTCGATCTTTCTTTGAGCTCGGTGAAAATATGGTGAATCATGATGGTAAGTCTGAGGGCTTTGTTATCCCGTCCAAGTAACTTAACTCTAGATGGGGTGTTTATAGGGTTTACTATAATTATTCTATGAAGTATGAACCATAGTGTGGTAGATGGTACCTCTTGGCTCTTTTATCCATTTTGTTAGCATGTTGTCCGTTGTTTGGATCGGAAGAGCAATTATGTGATGACACCCTTCCCCCGAGCATCCCGCGTGTCGGAGATATTTATTATAGCAGTAGATATGGTGATAACAAAGATGTTCTAGTCCCCAAGTTGCCTATTTGGAGCCGAGAGGTGTTCATAGCCCACTGTGTATGAGCGAGCCCGTTAGGGAAGCGGATCTTCCATACCAACCTACATCCATTTGGTACACCTACACAAAATTCAAGGCTAACGGAGAATGCGGGAACCACGGCCCGAGATATCCCCGTTTAATGCCTTGAGTGCTCTTGTGTGGAGGTCTATAACTCGTGTTAGGAACCTATCGAAGGATGAATTGTCTTGTTATGAATATGTTCATTAATGCTAGGACTTGGATTTGATCCACCTTTACTCCCAGGGTTGTGCCAGGTTGAAGCAGGACCGGGGCAGGCGATCACATAATTTTCCGGATCGGGGACCAGGCCGGGTTTCGATGGGATCAGGTTCGGACTACCGGTCAGGTCCGTCGGTTTTGGACCACCATTTTTGTGATTTTTGCAAATTTTGTTTTTTTTTTTTTTTTTTAAGAGTTGTTATTTTTTCCTCTCTTATAGTAGTATAATCTTATTCTTGTTCCAATACTAATTCACTTGAACTATTTCAGCCTCCTTTCATGATATTTTCATATTAATAATAATTTTAATATAATCTCATAATTTTAATATAAATTGGGTGAAAGTTTAAGGAAACTTTTGTATAAAAATAAAATTAATTTTTTAAAGTACTTAGGTTTTTCGGTCGATTTGAAAAGTCCGGTTTTAGGACCGGACTGGCCCCAGGCCAAGCAGGATTCTAAAATTTTGAGGACGGGGGCTGGGACAGGCACGAGTTAGCCCTCGTTCGGTCCAGTTTTCGCGGGCGAGCCGTCCAGCTAAGCGCACCCTTTATCGATGACTACTTTGGAAATTTAGTTGGTGGAGCCTGCAAATTCGTTGTCGATGTGGAGGAGTACAGTCGGGAAATTGCACAAAACCATTATGGAGCCGGGACGGAGAAACGATCGTAGCTACCATAAGGGATTTGCTAAATCGCAATGGTGTTTCGGCGTGGTGTTGGGCCGGGATATCCACGTCCCCCAGACGGTGTGGTTATAGGAGGGTCATCGAGGTTTGATATTTATGGACTGAATTTGGGTTGGGTCGAGCTTTGGATTTGTTCTCATGGGGTATGCCAGTAAAGATGATGAAGTATGACAACAAATCGGGTTTGTAAAAGGGAGGAAGTGTGGATTTGGAGATTGGCCTAAAGCCTCATTATATGGGCACGCCCTTGAACTTAATTATGAGTTCATGAGTTATGTGTCCATTGCATTGAGGAACTATTATGGAACTTATAGTCGTACTCTTATCGCTAATTTGCGTGCAATCAAATTTTCTTACTATAATTCATCCAGATTCGTACCTGAGGTTTGAAAGATTTGGATGATAAAGGAAAGAGCAGCGAGAGGAAGTTTTTGGTCCTCCCGAGCTCCAGCCCTGATTATTTGCTCCGATGTTCATTTTAGGACGTTTCAAATATTTTATTACTTCTTTGAAATCAGTGCGTTGCATTGTTATTTTTTTTTGTCTTAGATTTATATTTATGATTTTATTCTCCCTATGTGTCTTGAAATTCTTATTCGTTATACTACTATGGTTTCTACTATTTAGATTGTAATTCTTATTTTTTTTACAACACTATAGTTTCCTATTCCTACTGTAATTCTTATCTATTATAGAACTATAGTCATACTCTTGTTATATTTATTTATTCTTTATCTTTTTTTTTTTTTTTTTTTTTTTTTAGGGGAATTTATTCTTTATCTATTATCGACCAGTTACTTATCGGTTTATGCATATTTGTTTATCAATTTATAAGTATTTCATATTACTTAGTTTTATAAGCGGTAACAAAAATTTATCTATAAGCGATAACAAAAATTTATATAAACTTAAAACTCAGTTCCATTCTACCAGCCATTAGTCTGCAAGCTATCGAAACGGCTAGTTAGTGCTATAATCCACCAAATTGTTAGACTAGAAATAATGCTTGTGTAATCGAGACCTAAATCAGTCTCGCTTTCTCTAATTTGGTCCAAATAAATCCTCACCACACTTCCCCTCTCTCTTGTCTTCTTCAACGCAGACATTTCATCGGCCCGTAGGCTCTGCGGTTTTCTGCTTAAAATATCGGTTTCGCGTAATCTGTTCTAGATATTACTTGGCCGATCCCGATGTTTTAGTGGCATTTAATTAATGGATGAGTTTTGGGAATTCTTTTTAATGTACTAACTAGTTTGTAATTCCGAACCTATGAACATTAGACCATTCTGAGGGAGGTGAATTGTAGTTGAGGGGGAAACCATTTAAAATATATTGCGGAATTAAAAACTAAGTAAAAGTAGAAAGGGAACACATGAGATTTTACAAGGGAAAACTTCCTAGGCCCAATAGGAAGAGAGAAAAACCTTGACCACGAGGATTTTTTGACTGAAACTCTCTTTAACGTAATAGGCCAAAAACTACGATCTTTACAACCTATTAACGGACCTTCTCTGTTCCTCTAGGAACTTGTTCCCTGATCTCCAGAGTTCCTACTGACTGATGACACTCGCTTTGACTTCACTTCAGAGTGCCCTGCTCTCTTTCTTTCTCTTTCTTGAATACAAAGGATATTCTCTCAATTTTTCTCTCGCCCAAACACTATGAATATTACAATGATATGTATTTGGCTTAAGGAAGAAGAAAATTACGAGAAAAGAAAACTTTCAATATAAGATTAACTTTTGAATGCGTGAAAGTTCTTAGGAAGTTTTCTTCGAGAATTATCTTCCACTCTTTATATAGGCTGATTGCCCGATTAATCTTCTTCTCTTTAAAATATTATTATGCTCCACGTTCTCCTTTTTTTTTTTTTTTGACGAGCGAGAAGCATAATGGCTGCGTTCATTCATAACCAAATCATTGTTTTACTTAAGACATTATTTGAAAAGGGTCTTCCTCGAAATCCACACTCTTAACTCTCCCGAAAATTGCGACTAAGTTGAGCGAGTTATGGCTTTTGACTTGGTTCCCCCATACACATACGCGAGGAGTAGGATATATTAAGACACGACTTGCTAAGCTCTAAAATGTCCAGCAAATATTACGAAAGTTGGAATATAGCACTTTCCGCTTCTTGAATGCGCGATGAGCTTGAGCAATCGGCTGCGGCTAGTATTTCGCAAACACTGCTTCCATAAGCGATAGGCCAAAAGCATGGCTGTTGCCATGGCCTCATATTCATCCACCTCAAAACACCTCGCTAATCCGCACGAGTTGCCATGTGATATCCCCGACATCATCCCTCATTATCCCCCCAAACCCACCTTACCATCTTTAAAAATAGCGCCTCAGGAATGAACCTTATACATCCACTACTTGGTGGCTTCATACACACATTACGTCTTCTTATCCCCCTGTGAACCGTCAGATCTACCTTTCTCCGCTGCACTATCCTTATACTCGACTACAAAACTCTCACATTTTCGAGCCATGTATGGAAATCGACTTATAATACCGCCAGTACCATTGCATTCCTTCTGACCACACTCCCACAATGATATAAAATAAATCCATGATCTCCTCTTTAACTCTTTTTTTCCATTTCGGTAACCAGCTCAGTGACTTGAGCCCGCGTGCGGGGTTTTCATTTCGATGCGGAGCGGAGATAGGCTGCCCGTGCTACCTTGACCTCGTGACCTGAGAAGAGCATGAATGATATCTTCCTACTCCCCTCTCCCACACATTGGACATATCGGGTCCCCCTGCATTTTTCTACTTTACAATTTTTACTCACTTAGGAGACCTGTGTAGCTCTGCAGAAATTTTATTTGTTAGGGACTGAGCTTGCCTGACCTTGTCCGGACACCTTTGGCAGAGGTTTTTGATGTCGGCAGCCAGCTTCCCTACGATTGTGTGGGTTCCACATTAACCACTTCGAACCACGTAGTCACATTGTTTCGTAAATTTCCATAGCCAGTATGTTACATGTTACGAGCGGAGGATTACAGGTTTCTTCAATTTCCATATTAAAACCATTTCCCCCATCTACGTCTTTGTTATATTCCCCATTGTTGATGTGACTCAAAATACTTTGGCGGCGCGTCTTCGGACGATAAATCTACGGACCCCCTTTTCAGTTTGGGAGGGAAGGACCCCCAAGTCGCTCGTATATCCACCTCTCGGCCAATGTCCCCCACCAGCGCGCTTTAGTCCACCACCAATCAGGTGTCCCTGGCAGAAACGTTATGGGCAAGTCTAAGTATAGCTCGCTAAGGGCTTGACTTTCGCTTCCATGAATGAGCAGGTTTGGGAAATATTTAAGTTTGAGAATTTTTGCAACTTGGAGAGTTAGGATACTTAATGAGCCTCCGCGCTTGTTTGCAGGGCGCCCTTGTGAAAACACGGAAATTTCTCATTGAGCAGCCTCGGCCTTAGAGTGCATCAAGTTTACTCCAAGCCAGCAAACCATCTTCTTCTCATCCCCTTATTGACCCAAAAAAACTTACGGCCTGTTTTCTCGATTTCATTTTAAAATGCTTCTTGGGATTGTAAGCTTGTGCCGCCGATATGAAGTGGGAATCGCTGCGCCCATGACTTTTAAAAAGAACTTCCTGCCCGACCGGGGGAGATAACCTTCCATGCAACCTTTAGACTTCTTGAAACTCTTTCACGAGATTATACGGAAAACTGGCTTCTTAGACCTGATGTAAAGTTTGGGAGGCACAGGCTACTTTTTCATGGTCTTGGCTTGTGCCTTAAAAGGATAGCTTCATGAAGCACTTATCAGGAGTATGTGGAGATGGTGTGCTCAATGTTCTCCTT